>JAEQBH010000212.1:0-122435 GCA_016808115.1 Tetrastigma voinierianum
CACAATCGATTAACATCATAGGAACCTGTAATACATGATCTTAAGATTTCATGATATTCTACATTTATGATATTCACATTTATTCAAAATAAGAATTTACAACTGAACTCCGGATCCATACTACAACTAGCCTCGCAAAAAATATTTTCTATTTCTATCCCCTTTTACCCTTCTCTTTTTTTCCCTTTCTTACTTTTCGCCTCAAGATGGTGATATTTTCTGTAGAGATTCTTTACGCAAGGTGAGAGGACCCTTTAAATGGATTAATTTAAAATTCAAAATTTAAATCTTTACCGTTCCAATGCTTAAGGTGCCACCTTAAACCAATGAATTAATTGATTTATAATATTAAATCTAATATTATCATATGAGTCAACTAAGAATAATTTTGAAAACATTCTTACATTCTCCCACTTGACTCATGTGATAATGCGCATTGCTTTCATTCATTCATTGGCATCATCATAAAATCATAATTAAGAATAAGAACTAACAAGAGTCATGGCGGTTGTACGTCATTATACGACATGTCTTCTTCCATGCACCACTAAGGTTATTAATTCTCTTCTTTCCGCAACCATTATTCATAAGTGAGATATATTTCGAGGTCCAAATGTTATTATCTCCATTCAAAGTAAGTCCTGTTTACCAATCATCATCAAAATTATGTATACACATAAGGTATAAACAGGAAAAATTCATAAACTTGTACTTTAATGAGCTCAAGTGTCAATATACATTAACATCGAATCAAGAATCATAAATAATTATTATGAGGCCCATTCTTCAACATGACCAAGAATGTTTCGTGGCGGTAACCCTTTTGTCAAAGGATCAAGAATCATAAGATCAGGCCGATATGTTCTATTGACACTCTTGTTTCGAACTCCTTCTTTAACAAAGAAGAATTTCAATTCCATGCTTAGCACCTTGGAATACTTATCATTCTTAATAAGAAGATCTGTCAGCAGTAATTGTCACAATAAATTTTCACGTCTAGCTTATAATCATTAACGATCCCAAGCCCTGAAATAAAGTTCCGCAACCATTTAGCTTGAACCATGGCCTCAAAGCAAGACACAAATTCAGCTTCCATGGTAGATGTAGCAATTACTGACTGCTTTACACTCTTCCAAGAGATGGCCCTCCAACCTAAAAGATATACACAAGTGGATTCTTCGTGTGTCTACACACCCGCATAATCCGAAACCGAATATCCAATTACTTCAAGATGATCAGATCTCCATAAGTAAGCATGTATTCTTTGTTCCTTGCGTATATCTTAGGAACCTTCTTGCGTTTTCCAATGATCTATCCTGTGATTACTCCGGGTATCTTCTCCCAACATTCCCACCGCAGTTTATCCGGTCTTGTACAAATCTGAGCATACATTAGACTCCCAACAACAGATGCATATGGAATTCTCTCCATTTGTTTTGCTCCAACTATTTTAGCACATTGCATGAGACTAAATTTATCTCTTTTCTGAATTGTAACAAGATATGCGGAGCAATTCCGCATTTTGAATCTCTCTAAAACTTTATTTATATAGGATTTTGAGACAAAACCTAACATTCCTTCAGGATCTATTACGGAATATCTCTATTCCAATCACATATCACTCACCCATATATTTCATTTCAAAGTTATTAGAGAGAAACCTTTTCGTTTCATATAAGAGATGAAGATCGTTAGTTGCTAGTAAGATATCATCAACATATAGAATCAGAAATATAAACTTACTCCCACTGACTTTCAAATATATACATCGATCAATAATGTTTTCTTTAAACCCAGTTAAAACAATAGTATCATTGAACTTAAGACACCATTGTCTGGGAAGCTTGTTTAAGTCCATATTGATCTTTCATTCATACTAATCATATGTTCCTTTCCTTTCTATAAAAACCCATCGTTGATCCATATAAACTTCTTCATTTAGATTTCCATGTAAAAAGGCAGTTTTCACATCCATTTGATGTAACTCTAAATCGTAATGAGCTACTAAAGCCATGATAATTCTAAATGAATCTTTTTTAGAGACAGGTGAAAAGGTCTCCTTATAGTTAACACCATCTTTCTGAGTAAACCCTTTGGCAACTAATCTGGCCTTGTAACGTTCTAAATTACCACAGGAGTCACGTTCGGTCTTAAAGACCCATTTGCAACCAACCTACGACCTTCACCCTAAATCAAGATCCTGCACTCTCATTCTCACTCATAGACTTTTGGAACTCATCTTTCATGGCTTCAAATCCATTTATCACTTAATCCATTCCTATGGCTTTGTGGAAATGTCACTGGTCATTTTCAATTCCTGGGTCACTAATTTCAGAGTATACCACATAATCATTAGAATAGCCGATTTCTTTTCTCTTTGAGATTTTAATGCTATTGGTTGTGATTCATCTATCAGGTTCATTAATCACAATTTCAATATGAGTAATGGCATCATTAATTTGATCCTTCATAATAGTTCATCAGATTATTAATCTATTCAATAACTTGAGAACAATCGGTTTTAAGAATAATTTCATTACAGTGATATGTTTAAAGGAATCTTAATTTCATTTCTTTAATATCCACTTTTCTGTGGTGTTTTCTCCACGACTTCATCACTCTTTAAATGAACCTAGCATTCCATATTCTATAACTTTGTAATATGGTTAAAGGCAATAAAATCTAAAACCCTTCGACTTTTCTCGATAACCAATGAAATAACCACTCGATTGTTCTCAGATCCAGCCGTGTGGATTATAATATTCACTTCGCGGCAACCCAAACATGGTGTTTTAGACTAGGTTTTCCCGCCCATAGTTCAAAAGGTGTTGGAATCCATTTTTACTAGGAACCCTATTTTGCAAATACATGGCAGGCTTTAGAGCATAAGTCCACAATGAAATAGGTAAAGATGCATTACTTACCATACTCCTAACCATATCTAACAAGGTTCTATTACGCCTTTCCGATACACCATTTGTCAGGTGTACCCGGTATCGTGTACAGCACATATACAATGTTTTCTAGGAAATCTAGCAAATGGACGCTGTGGTGTTGTCCTTTTTCATCATAATTTCCATAATATTCACCACCTCTATCTGGATCTTACAATTTCTTTTCTCACATTTTATCCAATTGCCTTTCAACTTCATTAATGAAATTTCTAAGGCACTTACAAATGAGATTTTTCTTGCGTAGCAAATAAACATAACCATAACGTGAAAAATCATCAATAAAAGTGATAAATATTTTTTCTTTATTAAAAGAACTAACATCAAAGGTCCATATATCGGTACAGATATCTCAAGAAGCCGTTTGCTTCTCAGGCCCTTTTCTTTGTGTGTTTTGTTTGCTTACCTTTAATAAAAATCCACACATACGCTTAGATCCAAGAAATCCAAGTTTGGAAGGATTTCATTCTTTACTAATCTTTCCATTCGCTCTTGGAAATAAGGTCCCAATCGCTTATGCCATACAAGTGTTGTGACTGCTCATTACCTAAACCACGTTTAGTACGAACATTATGATGCATGGTCATAAGAGTTTCAACATATAGATTGTCAAGAGTTACTTTATATAATCCATCACATATACGTACCACCACCAATCATACATGTGTTTTTGTACACACTGAAACAACCACTACCAAATTTAAAATACATATCCAGCTTATCAAGTTTGGAAAGTGAAACTAAATCCTCGGATATACTAGGTACATAAAAGGTCTCCCCAATAAGTCCAAATGATGTCCACTGGTCAAGAATAAGACTAGAAGTCCCAACAAATTTCCATCGAGCTTTCATTCGATCGCCTATTAGGACAAATTTCATTTGGTCTTGTGGTTTGGATTAAAGGAATCCTCAAAGATTAGTATTAGAAACATGAGTTGTACATCCGTAATCAAGCCACTATGTTATTAGGAACTTCAGCCAAATATGATTCAAAACATACATAAGCATTATGTTTACCTTCTTTTCAATTAAGCCTGCACACCTGGACAACTTTGAAATGCCTAATCTTCTTACAAAATGGCATCTGTTAACTTTAGCCCTTCTTATGAATCTGAAAGCAGGCTCTTCGAACTTTCGTGGCCCTTTTCCTTTATTCAGATGTTTCCTTTCTTCCAAATTTCCCGATCGGGTCACATAATTAATGGAGGAATTCCTTGGTTTTTGTCTGCATCTTCTCGAACTAGCATACTATGCGTCATGCACATTCCATTTGTCCTTCATGTACAGGTTCATTTGGAAGGGACCATACTCACTTGGTAAGGAGTTCAAAATGAACTCACAGAAACCTATCCACCTCCCACCATTCCTAATGACTTAAGCTCACACAAATTATCATCCAATTGTATATGCCCATGCATAGTACGAATCACAAATTTCATGGTGGTTAAAGTACTCATTATCGGCCCCAAGAAGAGACTTATCATCTGTTTGGGAGCGCTCTTCCACAAACTTTAACATTTCTTTAGCATTATCAGCTTTTGGTGGAGTAGTCATTGCCTTAACGTTGGTTATGCTCATTCGCATGTACATCAAACTCAACTGCTTGACCTTTCCTGTGTTTTATAATGACTCTTTTCTTCAAAGCAGCGTCAAAAAACAAGAATATCCGGCTTTTCGACCGGCGCCAAATCTAGATCCATTACCCCAAGGTAAAATGGATTTGTCTACCCATTCAAAAATTAAGACCATTAAAAAATCGAAACATACGAGAATGCGACGCATTGCATTGTTATCGTAAGAAATATCATAACATTAATGTTTTTGATCTTGATATTAACCATGCTTAATAGATCAAGAAAACATATCGTAAATATAATAATCATATATTGATGTTCACCACAATCCATCAATATACTACATATAACATAATGATGCTAAGAAATTTAACCACTTGATAAAGATAAATGTAACAGTTAGATGTATCTACTATCTTTGGATATATAAACACAACATAACTACTATCAGATTCATATTACCAACATTCATGTTCATAAGTTATTAGAACAAACAATCAACTCAAGATCCTAACTGCTCCTAATAATGAATCACAATCATTCAAATTAGTCATATCACATCATTTATAGCATCCATTATGAGAACAATTGTCATTTCTTAAATAAATAAACATCATAAATAAATAACAAACATTCAAATTGAAAAATTTATAACACTTATGTGGTAAATACCTTGGTGACTAACCAACTGTGATTACAAATATTCAATTTATTTATTTATTTCTAGTGTATTAAAAAATTTCCTTTAAATGTTTCATACATAAAAGGTTATATACATAATACGTATAAAATGATATAACATGCATTATAGCCCAATGGTTGTAAAAAACCTTTATACTCAAGGAGAGATGCCATTGGTCATGGGTTCAAATCCATTTTTTGTTTTTTTTGTTTTTTTTGTTTTTTGTTTTTTGTTTTTTTTGTTTTTTTTTTTTTTTTTTGTTTGTTTTTTTTTGAACAAATTCAAATCTTTGCTTCCATTCCTGGAAGATACCATAATCTAATCTATAGTGATTCAAAAATGAAAATGCCGAAGATAATTATAATAATAAAACAATTACTATAATCCGCATTAATCGCAACACCGCATCCGTGATTCGAAGTAATATTTGGAGACTTGGGTTAATCGATAAACATGAATTCAAAATTGCAGATAAATATATCTATATAAATCAAAATGTGAAATAAAGTATTTGGAACATTTGTTGACTGAGAGAAACCAAAACAAGAGATAAAGTATCAAAATAAAAATTTATCGTTTCTTAATAAATTGATACAATGGAAAGAAACATTCTGCAAAATCTAAAATTCGAAAAAGGTGGAAGCAAGATCAATACTTATCACATATCTATCCTAAATACAAAAACTACATTCATACAATTCAGGAATTAAAGATGTAATATGGTAGTAGATAAATTACAGGACTAAATTATTCCTGTTATGTGACAGAATTAGTCTGTAAATCACCACTAATCAAGTTCATTCCTAAAAATCATGAATTTAAAACACTTCGCTCCGATACCAAATGTAAACTTATTTTTTTAAGGATTGTGGTAATATTCAACCTGTAAGAACACAATCGTATTAACATCATAGGAACTCGTATTATTAAAGGATCTTTAAGATTTCATGATATTCACATTTATGATATTCAAGATGATCCAAAATAAGAATTTGTTGTAACTAACCTGGATCCATAATTACAACGAGTCTTCAAGCAAAAAATATTTTCTATTTCTATCCCTTTACCCTTCTTTTCCTTCTCTTACTTTCAGTTCGTGATGGTGATATTTTCTAGAGAGATTCTTTTATGGGCAGGGAGAGGACCCTTTTTAAATGGATTAATTTAAAATTCAAAATTTTAAATCTTTTACCGCTTCCATCAAGCGGAAGCAATTCCTTAAACCAATGAATTAATTGATTTATATTATTAAATCTAATATTATCATATGAGTCAACTAAGAATAATTTTTGAAAACATTCTACACAAAAGAACCCTTAACTATGCTTTTTACAAGAGTGTGGTTTCCCCTCTACACTGTTATCTTACGCCTAGGGGCCGTAATGGTTCTCTTAGCCGGTTTCGTCTCGGCTTTCCGAGCGAATTTGTATGTCGGTGGTGGTTTGTTTGTGATCAGAGGCCGTCAAAGACAAGTTTTACAGGTTTTGGGATCGGGTCCGAGACCGAACACCGTGCTCTCGGGATTTGCAATCCCGAGCAGAATGGCAAACGGGGGTGTGCCCAAATTTCCGCACAACCTTGTGAATCGGCCGCGTCAACTTTGGACGGCCATAACTTTTTTGTCCGAAATTCGATTCGAGCGTTCTTAGACTCTACGGAAAGCTCGTTGAGTCTAGAATTTAATAATATAAATTTCTCAGCCAAAATGTAGGCTTAACACACACACATTGAGGAATAGTCCATTTGGTTTCCTAATCCGCTTTCTAATCGGTTTGTAATCGAAAATGCTTGGGACTTATATAGCCTGAGCGGTGGAATTGTGTGTTGATGTTTTGTGGTATTTTACAAAACTGGACTTTCTAAACTAAGTCCAGATTAATTCTTAGGCCTAGTATGGCTGGATTTATGGCCGAGAATGGCTACTGTGTTATTGTCATAAATTCGATGACATGCTGAATATTTGAAATTATGTGATAAAGATGGAAATAATTATATGCATTGGGTTGTATGACTGACATACTATGTCTCGGCCCAAGAATATGAATTGGCGGCGATTACTCGCTTCTGCACCACACTATTTTAACACATGCTCGAATGATGCGTCGACATGACCGAACCGAATGATAGAAAAGATGCAAGGTACAGTTTATGTGATGTATTTATTTGAATATGTGGAATATTAGCATGACTTCATGTATGTTAAATATATGAAATGTTGTGTGCATTAGACATGAGTGTTCATAGCACACACATAGTGTATGGTGTAGAATGTCCATGTAGAGGTCTTCATACATCGGGTCACGGGTTTGAGTGCAAGTGGGCAATAAATCACATTGCATTGGTGTGCTGGTGAACACCACATTACATGAAAGTGTGTTTATGGTATCGATTTTGGCAATCAAGGCTTCGTGTTGAATCGTGTGGGGCTCGAGAATGGGACGAAGTCCACCGTGTTCCACAAGCAGTTAAACGAAAATGGAAAATGAAATGTGTTCCGCGTAGCAAGTAGGATGATACTCCCTGTGTGAAAAGCCCGAAACCTAGTTAGACAAATAGATCCACCAAGTGAAAGCCCAAAAATGTCGAGTATGTAAGAGACCGCGAGACTCGAAAGTCTGGTTGTCTGAAAATATTACCAACGATTAAATAAATATCATATAGATCACACGTTGTGAAATGTGGGTTCGGACGAACCCTGCATTGATTCTTATCGCACTTGTATCAAGTATATCTGAGCACCGGGTAATTGGGCATAGAGTGTCGCCTCATACATGCATGTAGATTTTCCATGATGTGACAACATGTATGTACTCGGGACGTCGGCCGGGTTTGATCCGTGAAACGATTATTTGTACGTGCAATCCCAAACGGGAATAGCCTCGTAGATTTATCTCTACTCGCAAGCACCACCCCATCGTGTAATCTCTTTTCAGTACGTGATGTGGTGGAGCAGCATCAAGGCCCTGTGAGGCTCGGACAGGCGCCTGATCAGGGCCTTGATTCTTGTTTTATGTATATATTATAATGAGTTAGTTTTAATATATGTTTTGTATTAAGAGTAATGTAATAACCATTGAATCTATAGAAATGTATGGTCTTCAGAACCGTATTTACCTAGTATGGATGATTGGCCCTTATCAGTCATTTTATTCATATGGGTCTCAAGGATATTGCACACACTGTGTTTCGTTAGTGCACCCAAGCACAACGGACCGTGTGCTGTGCGTCACAATACGAACACCCGTCTTATGGATATCGCTCTTCAACACGATGGTATCTCTTCATCAAATATTGCACGAAGTCTCATCCATCTTCATTTTGGTTTTAAATAGTACTTAAGAGTGTATTTTTTATTGTTAATGTCATTTTTTACACTTATAAAGTATTTATATGAATTTGAAATTATTTTTGTTAATTTTCATTAGATCCTGATATTCTGTAGAAAAATATTCATCGTATATCTCTCGATAGATCAAAATATATCTATAAAACTTAAGTACTAATATATCCGGCTAAAAAACCGATATTTTTATACTTGGCTCTAATTATATTTGTTGTCATTATTCAAATATAAAATTTGAAAATTAACAAGATTTTATATAGATTCTAAAATAAAATTACTTGATGTATGAAATTAAAGTCCACATGTCTAACTTAATGCCAAGATTCAAAAGTTTAAAAGACAAAACATCGTTTATGAGGTACATAGTTCGAAATGGGGCTTTTATAAATTGCAACAAAGTGTTGTCAAAAGGCGGAGGATTAAACATGAAGAGATACTGTATTAAATAAATATAATAAGTAATGTATATATATCTAGTATAGAAATAAATTAAATAATAATGTCTACAATACATCCCATATAATGATACGTATCATCAAGATAAAATTTAAATTATTTTCTTGTCATTCTTTTAGTTATTAAAGTTTTAAAATTAAACAAGATTTTATTTCAAAAAATAAAAAATAAACCTGATTCCTAAGTTTATTATTATAATTTTTAGTCAAATATATTTTTAGAAAATTGATTGACAAATAAAAGTATCTTTAAAATAAAAATATAAAACTAAAGCTAAAAAGAGGTTTGAGAACCTAACCCCTTAAATCATAAATTAAAAGAATAAATAACACTTTCAATTATTTATACACAATTATTTATACACAAATCTATCTATTAGATATTCTTTTTTATTAGTTTTCTTTTTCTTTTTTTTTTTCTTTTTTTTTGAAGAAAAGTCCAATACCAAATAAGTGACCAAATTCGAAGATGATGAAAATGCGACCAATATCCTATAAGAACAACTCTCAATTATACAAGTCATGAGAGATAAAAATAAATTTGATTTAAAAACAGGAAAAACCAATGTCATCATTAACCTAAATTATCACTTGTCAGCCTAGGGTCTTTTCAAACTCAAAATATTAATTATTTGTTTGGTGCACTGCAGTACTGTAGCTCCATCTTATCCCATGGCATTGATTCCCACCAAAACTCTCTAAACAAATGTTTCCCACCAAAACTAGAGTTCCCTTGTTAGCTTTCCCACCAAAACTCTTGACACGTTTCTCACCAAAATTAAGTTTCCATTTTAGCTCTTCCTTATAACTTTTTAGGTCTTCCATGAGATGTTACTCTCGTTGCAACACATTGCTGGGGAAGGGCCTCACAAACTCAAAAAGGTAATTTTTTCGTGGCTTCCCATCTATTTTTAGGTCAATCAGATTTTCTCTCTCATTCTTTCTTGTTTTTTTTCAATTTTTCTCTCATTCTTCTTTTTTCAATTAGAAAATCTTCTTTCTCAGACTCTTTTTTCTCTTAATAGATGGATTAACAAAATATGGTTAGGATTCTTTTTTAGAGGTAATTACATGTTCTTACATATTTGTGTTTTGCTGGTAAATGAGAAAGAAATAATTTGTTTTATATTTTATTACATTTTTATAATAGTTTTCACTCTATGATGCTAGAGTTCTTATTTTGATTATTTTAATTATTATATATAATGTGGCCTTAATCTATTATTTTAGTCCTTATGAATTCTGTGTCATAATAATAAGATTGATTTATTTAAAATCTTGTCAAATATTAGTTAGGATAGATGTGATAATATGTTTTTTTTATATTAATTATTACCTCCCAAAAAATATGATTATTGCTAATAAGTTTATTTTTTGTTACTAATAATCATATTTTAGTCTTTTTTAATGATTTCAAGAAGTATTGTTAAGAAAAAGAATGTGTTATGATACACAAAAATTAAAATTATAGAGTTTTTAAAACCAAACTTAAAGAAATTATAAAAAAGTACACTTAACCCAAAAAATAATTGAGAAAATATGCACTTTAAGGGAACAAATATCGTACTTAACTGTCAAAGGATATAACCTGCTACCAAAGGTATTACTCTAAACTTAATAATGCATATTTTTTCAACTTAAAGTTTGTTTGCCGAAATTCAATAATATTAGTTTTAGTTAATGATGTCACAATTTTTTTCCAATTTTAATCTCAAATAAAAAAATCATTTGTTTAATAAATTTTATGAAATACTTTTAAAATTTTAAAAAATTACTTATAATATTATAATATTTTATGAAACAACACTTAAGCACATCCGTAAAAAGCTTCATGCTAAAACATTTTCATTCAAAAAATTGGAGTAGAGATACTTTGAAAATATGAGTTAGAAGTTCTAACCAAAAGTGATGAGTATAAAAGTTGAAAATATATGTGTATATTTTATTTATTTTTTCCTTGAATTTTAAAATGTAAAATTTAAGGTGATCTTCTTGCAAGTTTCTTTGGAAGATGTAACAGAGTGAGGAAATGGAAGAAAATGAGAGAGATGAGAAAAGATGTTACAAATATTAATAAAAATGAAACTTGCAAAATATTACATACCTTCCCATTTCCCAATACTAATCGTTTTCACTTTCCACTAATTTTGACCCCTGAACACATCCTACCATCATATTCCCATAAAATAACTAACAAAAATTTGAAAAATCTATTTGAAATACTATTATAAATATCCTAAAATAATTAAATAAAAATATTCATAAGACAATTTTTAATTAAACTAATAAATTTTTTAAATTTCTAAAAGTAATCTATGTTATTTGAATGGAATAACATTTTAATATTTTGAGATTTCACCATACTTTTTAGAATTTAAAAATATATTTAATATTAAAATATTAATTTAATATAATTTGTAATATTTGTTTCACAATTATTTCCAAGAAGCATTATGAAAGTAAAGTATTATCATACACCAAAAACTAAAATTATTGAGTTTTTAAAACTAAATTTTAAGAAACTATTAAAAAGTGAACTTAATTCAAAAAATACTTGAGAAAAATACATATTTTAAGGGAGTTACCTAAGTTACCAATACAGTAACTAAAACTTGATAGTGCATTTTTTTCAAATTTTTAAAGCTTGTCTCAAAACATAATAACTTTGGTTTTGGTGCATGATAAGTTAATAAATAATACTTTTTCCTATTTTTAATCTAAATGTTTAAAAAAATTCATTTGTTTTAATAAATTTTATGAAGTTCTTTTAAAATTTGAACAATCAATTGTAATGTTACAAAATAAATTATAGTATTTTATGAAAAACACTTCATAAGTTATTATTCTAAAAGTTTTAAGCAGAAAAATATTTGCATTAAAATATTTTGAGTAGAGATACATCTAAATACATGTCAGTGATGAGTATAAAAGTTGAAAATATATGTATAATTTTTTAAAAAAATGTTTAGAATTTTATTTATAACTTTATACTTTTTATTGCACAAAAGTATAAAAAGGAATTATTAAAAACTGTCATGAGATTTTATATTTTAACCCTGGAGTTGAATCAAATTTGAAAATAAATTATTTTAAAAAATTAATTAATTTATCAATTTTTTATTTAACATTTTAATTTTATATGCAAGTATGAAAATAAGATTCTAAGAGTATAAAAATAGTTTTTCTATCATTAGGTAAATTATTCTAATTAAAAGAAAATTCAGTGTCACACTTATTTTATTTATAACATAGAATGTATTAATAAACCCTATATAAAAAAATGCTAGCTGATGTAGAAAAAAAAATTCAGATTTATCTTATATTTTAAAAATTATGAAAATTGAGATAATAAATATTTTTTAATATCTCAACTTTTTAATAGTTTTTTTCGTTACTTTTCAATTTAATATATCAAAATTCATGTATCTCATATACAAATTCAGGTGTCTTATATAAAAAATATATTATTTTTGAATTTTAATAATAGAAATTAGATTATATTGGACAAATTATTACTGGAAAACAACGTCGGAGCAGGAGACTTGGAGGTCGTGGAGTCACATCATTATACCTATTTCTAATATCATCATCCCTAATTATGTAGATCTCATAGCATGCATAAAATCTACTCTTGGAAGAACTCTACGTTACATTTTGACGTCAATATCACATATTTCCAAATATGTTATTAATGACTACTCTTAAAGCTTTATTATGATATATCCAATGAAGCCTTAAAAATCATGATATTTTATACTGGATATTATCACAATGGACAAAATTGAATTATTACATTTTTTAAAAGTGAATCGCCAGTTCTTAATAAATATAATTAATCATTGTCTTCATCTATTTTTTTATCCATTTATATGTATATATTGTTTGACATTCTTATAACTTCACATTTTATAAACCCAATTGAACCCTCAAAATCTGAAACATGGGAGCTTAGGGTCCTCTACTAAATCTAGGATATTATGTTATATATGTATTGGCTTCATTTAGGTGTAATTTTTGTTTTAAACTAATATTATGTTATTCATTATTCTTATAAAAATGTGAAGATGAAAAATTAACCAAGTTTATATGATGTCATATTTGATCATGTAAATTATTGATACAATTTTTCCCTCGTAGGCTCAAATGTTTGATGTGTCATGTGTAGATATTTATCATGTGATACATGCGAGATATAATTGCAACAGTTTTAATATCTGTGTTTATTTACCTATATATTGTCATAAGTGCATAAGAACTATATATATATATTTAATTTACACATATTAACATATTTTTTCTTACATATATTTAGTTTGAATTGAAAAACTCATCACGAAATGAAAGCTAAGATGAAGTGAGATTTGAATGGGTCTCATTTTTTACTACTCTTATTTTAGATAAAGTATAGTGGGTATGTGAATTTTATAATTTTTTCAATAAAATTTAAAACATAAATTTAAATTAATTTTGCATTTTTCTTAGTTGCAAGGTAAATGATGTTGCAATTTTGAGATTACAGGATCATGCATAAGATCTTGTCACATGTGGTAGATGTTGGATTTTTGGATACTTTAAGTACATATTTACATCTTATTGTGATGAAGGTACAAGTTCATAGTTTTTTTTTTTTTTAAATTATATATTTACTGTTTTTTTTTTTTCATAATTTTGGTACATATTAATATATTTTAGTAAGTTTTCAAATATAAACTTAAATTAATGTAGTTTTTTTACTCTATCTACAAACCCGTTGATGACATTTGCGTATAAGTGCATTTTAAGAGCAAAATCATATATATTCTTGTTATCATATAGAGGTGTAAACTATTTTTGATATTTTTAGGCACATATAATATTATCTAGATTTTTTTTCCTAAAAAAATACATTACACATTTTTTTTGGGATATATTTGAATATAGGCTTATATATTTTAATTGTTACATTCAAACCTATACATAAACTAATATTGTTTTTTCTTACTTGGAAGATGTTGGGTGACATTTACAAAGAATTATAGCTTTTAGAGTGCAAAAATCATGCATAAGTTTTAGTCATTATCTACAACTACTAAATTTATGGGTAAATATTTATGTTTTCTCTCATTTTCCCTTTTTATATTTGATAAGAGTAGAAGATCATGTATGGTTGTTAGGTTGTTTGTGAATACATTTGGATATATTTGGGTAAATGCTTATATCCTTTTTTAATATAAACATAAAGTAATATTGTTTTTTCTTACTTGCAAGAGGTTAGGTGACATTTGAAGCATTTGCACTTTAGAGTATAGATTATGTATGTTCTGAATGTTCATATACAACAATTGAATCTTGCAAATATCTATCACTACTTTTGGGACATATTTTATAAGAGTACACATATGTATGGTTGCAGCTGTTTGTATACATTTAGACATATTTGGGTACATGTTTTACATCTTTTAAATATAAATATAAAAACAATATTTTTGCTTTTTCATACTTAAAAGAAGTTGTGACATATGTTTGATACACTTAAAGCATGAATTCTTTTGTCATTTAACTTTTAATAAATTCTTAACTATAAACATATAGTAATGTTATTTTTTCTTATTTTTTTAGAGGTTGGGTAACATTTGATAACATGATAATATAAAATTGCTAGGTTGTTTGTAATTACATTTGGGTATATATTTATGTTTCTTTATTAATCTTTTAAACATAAACTTAAACTAACACTTTTTTTTTTCTTATTTGCAGAAGGTTAGGTGAAATTTGCAACGCTTGCGCTAATGAACAAGATCCCCATGATACTCATATATCATGTATAGCTATTGATTTTGGGCATATATTGGGAATTTTTTTTTGTTTTAGATATATTTGATGACACGAGATCATGTAAATTGTTAAGGTTTTTCTTTTTATTTTCAATATATTTGGCTCTATGTTTGTACTTTTGTATATATTTTATATATTCAGATAATTGAAATTACTATATATATATATATATATATATATATATATATATATAATTTTTTAGTTTTATACTTAGATTTTGTTCTATGATATAAAAGTTAATATTGAGTTTTGATAATAGATTCAATTTTGCAATAATTTAGTTTGAATTCAAATCATTTTAAGTAATAAGTTAAGTTTTTGACATATTCTATATGCAACTTAGACATAGAATGAAATAATTTCTTTGATATATAAACAAAAATCTTGAAAAAACTATATTCTTTAATATAAAGTAAAGAACCTCAATATATTAAATTTTACTTTGAAAAAACCATCCTTGACATTTGTAAAATTATATTTGATACTTAAGCTTGACATATATTGAATATAATCTTCACAAAATAAAGAGTCAATCTTCACACATATTTAACCTAATCTTGACATATGTATATGTCAAGTTACCTTTTACCTTTTCGATCAGAGATGACATATGCATATCTATCTATCTTGACAGATATCCCTTATCTTGACGATGAAAAACTGTCAATGAAGACCTTTTTCTCAGAGTGCTTGTACTATGATAGTACCGAGCACATACGCTCTTTCCCGTATCCACTTCTACGTATTTGGTGCGCATGAAACATAAGATAAATGACAAGAATATGTAAATGACATGACATGATATGAGAAGCATAGCATTGCTATGTGATGATACGTAAACAGTGATAAGTACAAGAACAAAAACGTAAATGAAAGATGATATGCAAAGAAACATGATAAGATGAATAAGTATGATATATGTAGAAGCATATCTATAAATGATATGTTCAAAATATGAATAAGCATGTGTATATGTAAATGAATGTGAAAGTTATGCGCTTGTTCAAAGTGTGATGACTTTGATTAGAGGTCGCCTATATGTATTATTCACAGTTATGTTTAACACGTGTTTCATCCGTAGGTACATAAGAGGAAACCAGAGGATTGTGACAATCTTCACGCAGTCAAAGTCAACACATCAATGTAGTACCCACCGGAAGATCATTCGTCTAATGTATATGTATTTTTGTTTCTTTGTAAGCAATGTATATATTGTAAATGCCGAACACTTCCATATATGGAGCTTGTATATATTTTGTAATCCGCTATAATATATTACGCAGTTAAATGTTTAACATTGCGAATGAAACGTTTAAAGTTTATAAGTTTATAGTAAATCAGAAAAACACTCGCTGACACCGGAAATGAGTTGGGGTGGGCGCCACACCGTTGATCACATGGTTTGGCCTTGTTGCCGTGGGTTTTACTCAAAGTATTGATTGATTATGAGAGACTTTCGCCTCCTGGCCTCGAATTTCATGTCGACCTTATCAATGCTTTCGCAAATTGGCAAACGGCCACTCTTTAGATGGATGTCAAAATGTTTTTCTTAATGAACTCGCAGAGTCTATACGAAGCCTCTCGGTTTCTCCTCACCCTCCGGGTTCCCTACGAGGATTGGACTACGACTGACTTTATGGTCTTGAACAGTTCCTCAAGCATTTGCTCAGAAAGCTTCCATTCTACTATCTCTCAAAGATGGTTTTTTCGTGCAGTTCTTTTGATACAACTCTTTTTCTGAGACGGTCTAATCATGGTATTACTATTCTCCTCTTATATGTCGATGATATGATTATTACAAAGATGATATGTGGTATTCAGATCTAGCACTTTCTTGTCGGGTCAATTTGAAATGAAAGATCTCGGTCCTCTTAATTACTTTCTTGGTCTAGAAGTTTCTTCTTCTATAGATGGTTATTATCTTACTCAGGCCAAATATACTTCCGATCTTATTTCTAAAGCCAGTATCACTGATGGCAAGATAGTCGACACACCTATCGGTGCATAACCTGCCTCAATTCTCAGCGATAAAAGAACCACTATCCGATGCTACTCTCACGCATGTTTTGTCGGGAGTCTAATCTATCTCACTGTTACTCGCCCTGATATTTCCTATGCAGTTCTTGCAATTAGTCAGTTTATGGCTGCCCCTAGATCTCCTCATTATGTTGTTATTCTCAAGATTCTTCGATATCTGAAAGGCACCATATTTGATGGTCTTCATTTTTCTTCCCATTCTTCATTAACTCTTCAGGCATATTCAGATGCAGATTGGGCAGGCGATCCCACTGATCGTCGATCTAGTACAGGATATTGTTTTCTTTTGGGTGATTCTCTTATCTCTTGGAGAAGCAAGAAACAAACAGTCGTTGCTCTTTTCAGCACTAAAGCATAATATAGAGCACTAGCAACTACTACAACTGAACTTATTTGGTTACGTTGGTTACTACAAGATCTTGGTGTTGATTGTTCCACTGCAACTAAACTTCACTGTGATAATCGAAGTGCTATTCAAATTGCTCATAATGATTTCTTCCATGAACGTACTAAACATATTGAGATTGATTGTCATTTTATTCGTCATCATCTGCTTCAGGGTACACTCACACTTTAGTCTGTTTTCTCTCATGATCAGTTAGCTGATATTTTCACCAAACCCCTTCCTCCAGAAACTTTTTGAGCTTTAACTTCCAACTTAATGGTTTCTAAAAACCACCTTATTTCTTGGTGGGATGTTAGATTATTATATGGTAAGTAAATTATATGGCATGTTCTATTATTGTATATGTCAATTGTATATTTTCCTTTCTTAGGTTTGTATAGCCTAGCCTATATAAGGCCTCATCTTATACATGTAATTTACAGTTTATAATATATAGCGACTCAAGTCTTTCTTCAATCGGAATTGAAGCTGTAAAATTTGTTTATTTTATATTTGTGTTTCTATACTTCTTGATTTGTTGAAGCATGATATTCATATTAAACCCAAATCCTACAAGCTTGAGCTTTTAGGAGAGTTGGTCATTTCAACATGGTATCGTAGGCTATTTGGCAGAGGTCCTGGGTTCGAACCCTCTCCTTGCAATTTAATCCCATGTTTATTTGAAAGTCCATAATGGACTTCGACTAACGCACTCCGGCATGGGCTCTATGCACGTGAGGAAGGGTGTTGAAGCATGATATTCATATTAAACCCAAATCCTACAAGCTTGAGCTTTTAGGAGAGTTGGTCATTTAACATGATTGCCCTCAATCAACAAAGATAAAAAGCACCGTTTTTCTTTTCTTGGAATCCTTTTCTCTCTCTATTGAATGGCTGGGATTTGAGAACCTTTTAAGTGGGTTAATGCTCAGCAAATCGTATTTCTAGAAGTAGTAGATTGTATATTTCTTCAAATTTCATTAGAGCAGCAATGAATCAAATTGTTAAAGAAATAAACATAAAAGCAAGTAAAATCGAGTTTCTTAGTTGTCATCCAGAGTTTGTGATGGAATTTTTACTATGCCACGCGGATGTTTTGCACCATCAAACAACATGTCTTTACAAGAATATTTTAAATGGAGAATCATAACAAAACTTTTAATTGCACCCACATTATTTGTCAATCTAACATCACCATCCTTCAACCTTGAATGGGAGTGATTCTATGGCGACGATGGGTTTTGCTTATAAATCTCTCAATGTACCCAGCACTTTGATTGAACTAGTTTTTTGATTTGAAAACTTCCGAAATGGTGGATTTTCTTTTTTTCTTTTTTAAGTAGAAGAGAAGTTGGGTGCATGTGGCATCATTAGTCGGATGAGTTTTGAGGCATAAGTTCTTTTATGTTTTAGAATCTTTTTCATGTGAACTGCCATTCTCGCTTTTGGAAAGTCAAGTCAAAGAGTGGGAAATTAAAAGAAAACAAATATTAGTTTAAATGGGTGAATCCATAAATCATGAAACCTAATAGATACTGAAATCTATGGAAGGAGCTAATCACTGTGGGTCAATCAATATTGACCAATGGAGTATTGGCACTGATTATGTATGGATAATGCTCATTAATTTTAATAAAGCTAAAATATCACTGAATGGCAGGGTCATGTGGGCATTGATACCATGTGGCTTGAATCATTACTTTTATAAGAGACTATGGACCTACAAAATATATATATATATATATATATATATATATATATATATATATATATATATATATATATATATATAACTCCTCTCTCTGCTATACTCTTTGCTATATATATATCATTAAATTTGGTTTTGACACAAGAATTTGATTTTTACCAAATTTTGTAATATTTTCACTGTTTATTCTCACATTGCTTTTGTAATTATGTTTTTGCTATTTGGGATTATTTATAACATCATATTATGAATAAGATTGAATGCTTATTGCACTTGAGTGAAATTGAGAAATATTTAATGCTTATGTACTTGCCTCTCGCAAGTCTAAGCATGTAGGATATTTTTGGAATTCATATTGCAACTGTAATTTCTCCTGTATTGCGCATCAATTTTGCTAAGATCCATACGTGTAGTAAAATTATCCTATCGATTACTTTTTTAGTTGGTTGGATGCTTAGTTTGGTGAAGAGATTTCATTAAGTGTCATGAATCGCGTAATTTTACTACCCTATCGGTAGGAAATTGACGTATTCGGTTGTGATAGCTAGTGAATTGCTCTTACCTATGTATGAGTCTTTTTTTATTTTATAGACTATAGCATTTGATGACCACTTTTGTGGGTCATTTGATAAGCGAAGAATTGAAAAATTTACTGCATGTCTTTGTTTTACATGTATTTTTTACATTGCTCTCTTGTTTATTCTTCAGTTTTGAGCTTTCCTTAGTTCTCTATCATCACGAAACTTAATGGGACTGAGTATAGGGTAGGGGAAAAATAGACTATCGATAATCATTGGGCGAATGTTTGTTTTGATCAATATCATTACGATGTGTCATATGATACTTGGTGGTTAGGTATCAGTAATTTTGCTTCCAGCCCATTCACGCTTGCAATTCTGTACAAGCCGGTGATAGCGAAGAAATCCAAACTAGTTTGGGGCCGGTATGTGTACATGAGAGCGGTGCATCCAGTTGATTGCTACAAGGTTGTTAGATTACAACTCAATACAAGAATTTTACGGAATTGCGGGATATGGTGTATATCGGTGAGGAGAAATTTGATATCAGCTACCTATTTTTTGGGATGAACTTGGATATGATTTCTTTTGGGCCCCGGAAAAGTTAAGTTGTACCGAGATTCACTATTGATTGCGATGAAACACTTTGTGGGGATCACTTCTGAATTAGCGTTGTATAGTTTGCTTTCTTTTTCTCCCCAATATTTAATTGTATTTAGTAGCCTTTAAGCATTTGAAATTGAATGAAAAGTCTTCTATTATTTGGCTTAAAGCTCTTGGGTCATATTTCGGACAAAGAATATCTATTTTGAGGATGATCTGAGTCTGACTAAGGGGAGCTGAAGAAATTGTGTTCAAGAACACCCGGTTCACTTTTTATTCATGTGCCCTACTGGCACCACTCTGATCTCTAGCCATGTTGTTGACTGGCATCCCGATAGTCACTAACGATGATGGGGAAACAAGCGATGATATAGATTTAGTAGCCACCCCAGATGTAAGACACAGTAACACTAGATGTAAGTCATGGATATACCCTTGAGGGAGGTTGGGAGGGTACCGGTTCATGATTTCAGATGACTACATTATCTACTTGTAGGAGCATGAGTATGATGTGGGTGATGTAATGGGATCCATTGCACTACTGAAAGAAGCCATTGTTGGTCTCGATCAAACTTACGGATCGATCACGATGAAGATGAGATGACTTCCAGTATGGCATAATAAAGGGTATAGAGGAAGCTTGGTAGATTTTCTAGATGATTAGAGACCTTGTAACACCCCAAATTATACCCTAATAGTTTTATGACATGTTTAGGGTATAATGGAAACCAAAATTTATGTTTTTCGAAAATTTAATAGTGAGTGTGAAAAAGCTGATATAATCGGAATTATTAAAAAAAGAAGTGAAACGGGGGTAATAGTAAATTGTCGAAATTAGGAGGACTTATGGGACATTAAGTTAAGATTATATGCTATTGGCAGGAATTACAATAGTTAAGAATTTCAGGCCCATAGTAAAGGGGACTAAATAGCAGAATGAAACTTGACGAAAGGGGCTAAAACAACAAACTTGTCTATGGAATGGAAAATGTATCCATTTGCTTTGAAGGTGGGCATACGGTTAAGAGAGGAACCCGATCTTTGGTTTGCTTTCTCTCCATTTTGTTTGGTTCTACTTGTTCAAGCAAAGAGAAAAAAAAGGAAGGAAAGGAAGAAGAGAGGAAGAAAGGAAAGAAAAAGGGAAGTTAGGTTTAAGCTTTCAAGACATCAAGGTTAGGAAAAATATTCTAACTCTCTGTTAATATGTTTTTTCTATATAGACCGTGGCGGTCTTGATCTTTTGTTAAAGGAATAAATTTCTGACAAAGCTACTAAAATTGGATTAGTCCTGATAACACAGTGCAAAAACTTGTTCGTGCACTTTTTCATATAAGACTGAGAAACAATAGGTTCTTGATCTTTTATTGGCAAAATTTTTTGCTGCTTCTGGCTGGATCAATCACAAATAATGGAGCGAAACAAAAAAAAAAAAACTTAATTCAGCAGGCCTAAGATATAAAATATGTTTTATGCACACAGTATGTAAATTGTTTTAATTTGAAAAATTTGGTTTGGTGCGAATCCTTTGCAAAATTTGCACATGTCATACAAATATCTGAGTGAATTTTAAGTCAGGATCATCCCATTCCCACGGATCGATTAGAAAAATTTAAAGATTAATTACCCTCATACTAAAGATCCTTGCTAATTTGAATTCCTAGGTTTTCATGATAGATTTAACTCTTTAAGCAAAAATAAATAATCCAACAATTAATGAAATTTCTAAACTATATAGGATTAGAGAGCTGTGTAACACCCCAATTATGCCCACTGTGGTTTATTCTGATTTAGAGATATAATATAGAGTAAAATTACCTTTGGAAGTGAAGTACTAGGGATTTAAATTGTTGAGCCTTAAAATGAGGACCCCGAGGTCATAACACAAAGAAGAATGATATATTAAGAAGAAATATGATAAGTTGAGTTTTCAAATAGAATGAAGTGGAAGGACTAATAGTAAAAAGGGAGAATTTAAACTAAAATGTGATAAACTGAACATGACCTTAAGCCAAATTTGGGATACGACCAGTATTGGTCTTAGGGTGGATCATTTCTCATTTGCGGCTAGGGCATTTCACAGTGGAGGAGAGGATATGACTTTGGGTTTGCTGTTCCTCCGTTTATTCAATTTTCTTTGTGGTTCGAGACGAGGAAGGGAAGGGAAAAAGAAAAGGGTTTGAAACGCTTGAAATCCAAGGTATGGAACTCATGTTTGGAACTCTCATATTTATTAATTGTGGAAATTTCTCTTTTTTGATGTATGTAAAATAGTCCCTCTTGTTAAGGTTTTGGGTAGGAAAATCCTAATCAAGTGTTTTTGGGTTGTTTGAAGTTTGTTTTGAGGTTGGTTTTTTTTTTTTTTTTTTTTTGTTGAATGATTTATGGTGAAAATGGCCATGATCCATTTTTATTTAAACCACGACACCCACATGCCTAGTGAGTGCAGCCTAGCGTCAGAGCTTCTCCTGGGTCCCTGCAGCTTAGGCGGACCGCAGACCTTTTTGAGAAGTTTATGCTACGCTGGCGTAGCAGTTCTACCTTTATAGTATAGTTCCGAGTTTTGTTCTTTCTTCTATTCATTCTAGAATCGGATTGCTCTTTTTTGTTTTGGACTTTCGTGGAAGATATTGGGCATAAAATTGGATTAATGAGGATCCCCTAATAAGTGAATGAAAGGGGTGCATTTTAATTATAATAGTGATATGAAAAATGCTGTGTGATCTGTCGTTGAGAGCAATGTTTCTTGCTCTTATTTTCCAGCCATGGTTAAGGGCAAGCTATAACAAGCTCATTAATATATATATTGCCAGCAGCCGGGGCCGGATGGTGAATGAATAGGCACATGTTGTTTTAGTGCGGCGACAGCACGCATTATCTTCTGACACCTGCAATTGCGTGGCGAGGCCGCGTCTAATCGGTGTGGCGACACTCCTGGCCCGGTGCTGCATTAAAAGCCTGTGCGTGTGGGCGAGCACGTCTACATTCTGATCTAGCGACACTCTGCATTGTGCTCTGACCTCTGACTACATCAAGGCGGACTCATGTCTAAGTTCGATACCATACCATACAACCAGTACCTATTGATATTGTGTCCCTCGTTCATTATTCTTGAGTATCTGAGTGAGCACATTTATATATGATAAAAATTTGAATAATGAACAATAAGAAAGTATAAGAGATTGATTCAGTGCATGTGCACCTGTGGGTACCTTATGCGGCTGGATGTCTGCATTTATGAACTTCTCACGGGAGATATAGTGATTTTGTTATAGATTATGTTATATGGCTTTGTTATCACATTATCTTTACGACATATGGGTATCTTATATGTATCTTGTAATCATAGACCACTTCACGTGGTCATATTTGTTATCTATTTCCCACTAAGCTATAATCTTAGCATGAGTGTTTCATCCATGTAGGTACTGAAGAGGACATCGAGGCATTCCGCATACAACAGGGCCAACACAGCAATAGGAGTCCACCTGATGTAGGTTTTGATTTTTAGTTTCTAAATGTAAATGTAAAATTTTTTGTAATAGTGGAGTTTGTGTAAGTACAAGTAAATGGGACTCAAGCATGTACATGTATAGGACATTTTAAACACCACTACGGTGGTAGTTTTACAAGTTATATTATGATATATGGATTTGTTTATTAAAATGGGGCCCACGATATCGAGAAAGTGTCCGGGTAAAAGAGTCACGATCCGGGTGTCGAGGCCTCTCTCTTACGCTCAAGCAGGGGGTAGGGCGTGGCCGGCTACTATGAACTAAAACACATGGGGAAGAAAAAGCAGGTGTTGTCACCATCACTTTGTAAGTTTCAAATAAGATGAAGTAATGGATATGAATCTTGGAGTTGTCTAACAATAGAGTAATGTAGACATGGATTTCTCACTGACTACCGCGTTTCACTCTTACGACACCATTTATTTCTAGACAATGGGTACATTTACTTGTAGGATTTGTTCTTTTAAGATATTATTTTAAGCCTGATCTTATGATATTTCTTAGGGTTGAAGTGCTTGCTTTCCCGTGGACTAGGATATTGCAAGCCCTCTCAATTAAAAGATACCTCGACCTTGATTAGACCAAGAATTTCCTCTTCCCTTGATTGAATAAACAACACTAGGTTGAAGTTATTCCTCTCGATTGAGGTGAAACCTCTGAATCAAGCTGCTAGATCGGTAAGTGGATCTTGTTCATAAGACTCACACATTCTGTTGTCTTGAGAAGGCGAAAGCATAGGTTAGATCTTCACTAGTGATGTATCAAAATAATCCCAAAAGTTTGTTAGTTCATATAATATTAGTGTAAAATTACCCATAAGTCACTGCTCATTATTCTCAGGTAGTCTCAACTCTATGTCACACAAAGGGATTCTTGGAATCGGAACAATGACTGCGACTCTTTTACAAGACACAAACAACGATGTTAGAGCAGCTTCATGTAGAGATTAATGGGTTAATTCACTCAAATTTTCTTACCAAACAACATTAACTCTTATAATAGAAATAATCTGACAAACTATTTCTTCCCTTTGAAGAAGCTTAGCCATTTCAAATCTAGATCACAAATCATAATATTTAGTTGATTAAACAAATTCATTTAGATTCTGATAAAGCGAAGGAAAATGAGTTTCCAGAATAAATTCAGATTTCATTTAAGTCCGGACATAAATGGCTTAGGTTATGAACTAGCTTGGAATTTCAGTTCGAGATCTACGCTACAATCCTAAACGAGCGAATCTAGAAGCGACTAAAGGAGTAAAATAAAGGGAAAATAATAAAAATAAAAGAAAAGAAAAGAATATATACGATGAGACCCATTGTTCCCAAAACCTGAACTTGATGAAAACGCATTGGAAAATTTGCACTACTCCTTAGAAACATATTTATAGGCTTAGGTCTTGGGCCCTAAAAACGAGGTGAGAGTCACGCACTTCGAGAAGCCTAAAATTACTACCTTAGGCATACACGTCTAGATGATGTTGTGAGTGATGTGCGGCTTGTCAGTTGTCACGATAATCGTGGAGTTGCAACTAATATCACGGACTTCATAAAAAAATGTTTGCGACCGCAGCCAGATTCATTGATGAGTTCGTAAGCCATTGACGATGTCGCGACATGGAGATATGTTGTTGTAGATTAATTTTGATGTTGTGACATTGCCATTCTTGTGTTGCGACATTTAGTTGGTGTTATGAAATTACCCTAATGTCACGACATTTCTAACTGATGCCCTTGATTGTACATACTTGCCCTGATGTCGCAACATTACTGTATCTGATGTCACGACATTAGTCATTTAAGTTCATTGTGATCATCTCAGGTTGATGTCACGACATTCTTGTGATGTTTCAACATTATATCTTATTATTCTGCAGTTCTTTCCCCATGTCTTCACTGATGTCGTGACATTTATTCAATGTCGCAACATTAGGCGTTTCACTATCTAAGTTTGCTGATTTGATGTCCACGACATTGACATGTTGATCGATCCTTGATGTTGCGACATTGCCTACGTATGTCGTCTGATGAGGCGATGTCCACCGACATTTACGTTTTTTGATGTTGCGACATTAAGTCTGATGGCTCTTAAATCCTCTGCTAGTATTTTTGGTTAATGTCGCGACATCTATTCAGTGTTGCAACATTTTGACTTTTCTCACCAATAAGGCCGCCTTGAGTGTTGTAGCGACATTACCTATTATGATGTCGCTACATTGGATGTGATGGTCTCTAGTGTTCAAGTTTGGCTAATGTTACGACATTGTTTTGATGTTGCGACATTTAAACTATGCAGTCCTTCACTTCCTAAGTTGATGTTGCAACCATGTTGTTATGATGTTGCGACATTGAATGGTGGACATAATTTGACTGCTGGAGTTGTTTGTGATGTCGCGACATTTTGCATCAATGCTTTCCCTTCTCTAATTGATGTGGGCGCATTTGCCATAGTTCAGACTTTCTTCACATAATGTCGGCGACATTGGAAATTTCTTGAAGCAATGTTGGGCATTATTTTTCTTTGCAGCATGCTGATTTTTACTCCTTTTTCTATTGAATTCTACTTATTTCCTTAAAGTTTCTGCAAAACAACAAATTTGGGTGAAAGCTCCATAATTCTACATTAAATTGAACTTTTAAAACATAAATATTTTTGAAAAATGGACTTAAAAATAGATGAGTTTTAGACTTGTCGAACTCTCCCGAACTTAAAAGTCTTGCTTGTCTCAGCGAGAAAAGGACATATTTGTTTGTCCTCAAATAATAAAAATCAATTTTTTGAGGACATTTTTCAATCGCCTCTATCTGTTTTCAAATCGGTCGACATTTAAGCATAGTATTATTTCAATTGTGACATCGACTACATCGAAGCTTCATTTAAAATTACGAAAATTTATAATTAAATCATTTAATGTAGCATGTAATTCATAGTTAATAAACAGATATAGTCCTTGACTATGTGAGTGTGTGTTGATCTTCCCTTTATAATTGACTTGTAGATTAGGTAGCCTTATGAGAGTTACTTTGCAGATTGACATTCTTTTAGAGTAATTTAAGTCTCATAGGCTTGTTGGTCATATTATTCTCCACTAATGTAGACATAACACACCCCTCATAATCAAATAGATCTTTTGAGCTTGCAATGATTGGCTAGGGTACTAGGTAGATAACTAGACATTTTAGGCTCAAGTTTACCCAAACTGCATTCATTTTCTCAACTCTTTGCCTTCAGCACTCGGCTCCTTATTTTTCTGAACTAGCCACTTGAGCTTATGGGCGGATCACGGTGCATGCTTCTGCTTCCTCCTCACGAGAAGCTTATTGTTGTTTTTATTTTCTTTTCCACTATTATTTTCAATTCTTCTTTAGAAGCCTCTTTCTGTCTTTTTGTTCAGTTTGGAGTGGTCACTGATGTTTACCTTTTTAAGCTTTCTCTGACCCCTTAGCGAGAAGCTTTTGGTCGAGTGCTTCCATACCGGTTGGTATTAAGTGCTTAGGTGTAAAACACCCTTAAGGACTTAATTGCTGAGGTTGGTGAGACTCTGAAACCTTTCACTCCTTTTGTAACTTTCTTCTTTCGACTTCCGCAGGTTTTTGTTTTGCACGCTTCTCTAACTCGACTTCTTAATTGTGCCACTTCTCACCCTTTATTCTCCTCTTTCTCTTCGATTCAAACTTGTACTCCCCCAAACTTATCATTTTTCTCATTTCTTCTAGACTGATTTGCAATTTTAGGTAATTTAAGTGTTCTTTACTGTAAGGTAGAATTTAAGGATGGGTTAAGGCTCTTCTTTTCGGTTGTGATGATGAAATAGAGCATTAGAGCTGAGTAGGCCCTTTAAGGTTTATGCTTATAGCATATCAAGGGTAGGTTTTTTAAAAGTCTCAAGCGTCGAGGATGGCATAAATCATCTTACATTTGGGTGTGATGTCTAGGATTTAAGCCTTCAGAAAATAATGCAGCAAGTTCTAGGATTCTTTAAAGATTTTTAATAATAAGTCCCATAAGGTTTCCCTAGCAACACCAATCAGGTTGAGGTACTTTTGACCACTTTGTGTTAGTGTGATCATTTTCTAGGCCTGTGTTGATTAGTATTTAGAATTAATAGCTTTTATTAGCCTTGATTTCAATTTCGAGTTTTCAAAATCTAAAAGTTTAGCTTTTCATCGTGTGGCTAACAGCCCCATTTGCAATTGAAACTTCAGCTTGTTCTATTTTACAAAAAATTTGTTGTGTTATTGTTCAATTTACATTTCATTATGATTGAGTCATTCAGTCCATTAGGTAAACAACAATAACACCAACATTTCACCAAATTTTCTCAAAGTCTTCAAACAAGCCAATATAATATTCACTCATAAAATATGTCATTTCATCAAACAATTTTCAACTTGCAGCTTTCATATAATTAACATTCTGAATTCTTTTTTTTTTTTTTTTATTCAGACAAACAACACAAGTTCAAAATTTTATTAACATTCCTAAGATTGCAAAATTAAAAGATAATAACAAACAAGAAAATTCAATGCACAAAAACTTCAGGAACTATCCTTTTATTAGAAAGAGGAAAAAAATTACATTATGTTGTTTACAAGATAGAGAGAAAGAATGATAGAGCCAAGAGAGAATAGGGGATAGGGAGAGAGATCTAGAGGGCTTGAGGTTCACTGCTTCAAATTTGTAACTTGCATTTTAGGGTGTGAACTCAGGAATGGAGGGTTCTTGTTTTGGAGTTGAGCCCTCTCCATTCCTATCAAAGAGATACTACTCTTGCATTCTTATTGTTTGCTTTATGAGCTCACTTTGCCTTTGCCCAATGGAGTTCAGGGACTGCTCAAATTCACCTTGGGCTTAATCATCTTTACAAGGTTTTGATTCACCAGATTTATGCTCTCTATCCATAACTTCTCCCTGTAATTCAAGATAGACTCTAGCTCTTCATCCCTTTTTTGGATGGTTGCTCTGATTTCTTTCTGGTGTCCCTTGTAAAGATATCAAGGCTTGACTTTACGAAGTAGGGTTTGCCGAACATTATACTTGAGCCTCAATGAAGCGATAAACCGTTACCGCCAGGTTGAATCTACACAAGGAGGCTTCATACTATTTTAAGGCTGAGAGCTATGCATTGCATATCACTTTGTTTGACCTTTCTTCCTCTCACCCTGTTCTCATCTCTTACCGGTGAGGCACTTCTTCGATGCTGTGGCACCTCTCTTTTATTTTTTTTGTGAGTATGTGTTCCATCTCCACTTCATTCTTCCTTATTTTGATCTCTCCTGTCTTAGTTTCTTTCACCTTGCATCTCGTAGCAGAAAATAATAAGGCCTTGTGGCTGCTGCAGGCGTGCCATATTAGTGTGCTTTTTACCTGCTTTGCCTTCTCTTTGATGAACATTGTGTCTTCACTAGGCCTGGAAATAATGGTGCTCAAAATGATCTTGACCATTTCTTTCTCTTTGTCTCCAACTCTATTTTAACTACAGAGCATCTTTAGTTTTAGAAGTTTTCTTCACATTCTCAGAGCCTCACTGCTTTGTATTTAGACTTTTGGACTCAGGTGGGTGAGGTGGGGATCAGGCATTTTTTTCTCTGCTTGTCTCTTGGGTGTTGCTCCTTGACACCGGGGGATGAGTAGGCAGGTAGGGATATTCCCAAAGTTGTTCTCAGGATGAAGTAGACAGCCAGATGCTTCCCACGCATCAACACATGACCGAGTTAAAAGCCTGACGTTGCATGAGCCTTGGCGCGATATGTTCAGCGGGCATTAGCTGAGAAAGAGTGATAGTGATGATGAAACTCACCTGCGTGGCATTTCTGCCGACAGTCGACTGCCGTCGCCCATGGGTGTGCGGATGGGTTTCGGTCCTCTCGCACCACCCGGATCGTCCCTGTCGGCTCCTTGGCGATCTCTTGAGCTTGGTGTTCTCCTGGAGCACTTCATACTCTTCACAGTCACTCACCGATCTCAGCCCCAGGAGTTGGGAGATGGCCCTCTCCCTAAAGTCACATCCCTAGCACATAGCTCGTCGGGTTCCTTTGTTAGCGAGTGGTGTAAAAATTCTTTGACGAGGCCCGTACTCGACTCTACATCTTGGCTTAGCACTCCCCCGACCTCGTCGACGATCTTATCAATAACGACGACACCGGCTCCTTAAATCCTTTCTTCCGCAAGCTTTCTTTGTCGAGATGCTTTTTGGGTACTCTGCTCCCATGTGAGAGTAGAAGCTCTGGCTTCTCCTTCCTCCACCACTTGATCTCCTAGCCGACTGCAGGGCTTTCTCTTGGGTTTCCTTCCCTTGCCAGTTTCTCTCTGCTTCATCCAACTCTCTCTTGTAAAATCTCCTCCACTACATTTTCTATAACTTCGTCGAGGGTTGGAGAGCTTGGATTTGATATGGTTTGGATTTTTGAGAGGTTTTGAGAAGGCTAGGGTTCAAAAGTAAGGAAAGATTGATGTGACAGTGAAAATTTCTCGAAGTGTGCCTTTTATAGGTGATTTACCCTAACTGCAATGTCGCGATAATAACGTTCTGGTGTCGCGACATTGACTTGATGTCATGGCAATGTCGGTGAGCGTGTTAACATTGTCTGCAGGAATTCCCGCATATTTGGTTTTCTTGGATGTGCGACATTGAAAGTGCAGTGTCGTGACAGCGAGCTTAATATCTTGCTACAATGTCGCGACATTGCTTTGAAGTCAGTCTTGGTGTTGCTCTTGTATCTTTGCAATGTCGCAACATTGACATATTGAAGTCACAACATTAGAGCTATGTTGTTCATCTATTAATGTAATGTCGCGACTTTAAAATCTGATGTTGTGACATTTGCTCAATGTGCTCTTGTATATTTATGATGTCGCGACATTGGGGAAACTTTTGAAACTTGGTGTCGCGACATTTCTATTGATGTCGTAACATTGTGTGGGAGTTTAGCCTTTTAAGCAGAAACATTGCATTTATTTTCTCATTTTCTTTCTGCATTTCCAATTCTTGCTTGTGATTATAAGTTTAGAAATGTCGAAGAACCTTAATTCACACATGAAAAGCTACATTTCGCCCTTATATATATATATATATATATATATATATATCTATATATATATATATATATATATATATATATATATATATATATATATATATATATATATTTTCAATTCAATCAAGTAGGCATTGAATCAAGTAGGCATTGATTCATGCTATTGAAGAAATTTCCACATAACCATTCAACAAAGGACACTCAAGCTACTGGTTGATTTTCTAACTCAAATAAATCATATTCCCCCAAACTTATTCATGAACTGAAACACAAAGAATAGAGTTAAGTAAGCTTTCCCTTTGTAGTAATCTTTGCATAATTTAGTTTGGTTGGAGATGCTTTAAAATTGATCTTCATATATCCTTGTAGCTTTTTCATCCTGACATTCAGAAGATTGTAATTCATTAAATGGTAAATAATTTCTAACAAAACTAAACTACTTCTACACTATTCAAACACAAAATCTTAACCAAATCAAGTTTATTATGAAAATTTAAAAAATTTGCTTGGGTTGCCTCTCAAATAGCTACTCATGTTTTATGTCTCTAGCTAGACATTTCTTTGCGTTGTTTCTCATTTGGCCAATTCTATCATCTCTTTAAATGGGACTCTTCCTCTTTTGATCTTCCTCTAGGTAGTGTTTGACCTTTTGACCATTTACTTTAAAACTCATCTCGAGTGGTTTTAAAGTATTCTTAACGCTTCAAAGGGATGCTTGTGCCCTTAAAATACCCCCAAATTTTGTAATAATTTTATTATATATTTCGGTATGAATTGAGCCAAACTTGAGTTTTCAGGCCGATGGTGTGAAATGTGAAATGAATAAGTGAGCATGGTTAAATATTATATCTTCAAAAATGAGAAATTGATTGAACTTGGGAAATAAACTGAGGTGTAAAAGGGCAAATTTGGAATTGGTAAAATGAGGACTAGGTAAAAAATAGAATAAGCTTAAATGCTAAGATAATATAAACGTCTAAGTGAAATTATAGTAGAATGATTAAAGTGGAATAATAGGAGACTTAAATGAAAATGGGTTCAGGAGCAAAGAGGAAAGAGAAATTTAAGCAACAACCAGGAGAAAATGAACTTAAAGACTAAAATTTGGTCTAAGGGCTCATTTGAGCCCAAAAAGCAGTTTTGAGAGAGTGAGAGGGGAGAAAAATTTAGGGTTTTACGGAGGAGAAGAGGGTTGTTGTGTAAATCTATTGCATTTTGTCGAGATCTTCTTGAGAAGAAAAAGGAAAAGACTAGAGGCTTGAGTGCAAGGGATTTGAAAGGTAGAACAATGCTAGAAAGTTGTATTTACGAGTGTTTCAGGTTTGGAAAAAAACCCTAATCCATCCATGGGTTTTGCTCATGGTTGGTTTTAGGATAAATATTAAGTTGTTATTGGGATGATTTCCATGTTTTGTTTGGGATTTTGGGGTTATTTTGAGAAAAATTGCAAAATTACTAGCTGGAAGAAAATACGGGCACGTGTCAGGCTCTAGCGCGGCGTAGGAACCGCAGCATGACAGACCTACGTGAGGTCTGGATACCACTGCACAGCTGGCCAGGAGGTGCCCAAATGGCACCCCTTAAGGTATGCCACGAGCATAACATTCTTCTTGCCACGACGTAGGCTTTGTTATATGAGCATTTTTTTAGATTTTTGTTCTAAGCGCTCGTGATCGTACACTAATAGGTTAAGGACCTTAATAAATGATTAATGGGGGATTCAAATAAGGGTGAAACGAAATGAAAGAACGTCTGCAGTATCTCTGTAGAGGTGAAGCGAATGGGCAGAACTTAGTGTCTTAACCCAGAAGCCGTTAATGAAGATTAATTGTCATTCACTTAAAAATGTATAATAATTGTTTATCCACACTAAGAGTAGGCGTAATTTTTATTGACTAGGGATGGGTGTGGATCGCCTAACCTAGGACCAAGATCGAAGGGAAGGAAATGAGAGCCGACAGCTTTGGTTAGTTCTTCGGACCTCTATTCTGATTCAAGTATTGTTAGTTCTTTATTCACCGTAATCATATTCGGATTTCAATTGGTAGTTTACCAAATAAATCTGAAATGATTGTATGGAGTATGCATATCTTTGAAATTTTATTACGAAAGTGCATATGGATTTGAAAATGTGATAATTGAAATGTTTGACAATTAATTGCATGTGAGTGATTAATTGAATTGTAAACGAATTGGTCAATTCTTGACATCTTGAATTGAATTGATATACCGAATGACCAACATGGTGAGATGCACCAATCGACATCTGTCATGAAGGCAAACCGAAATTGTTTAATGTCTCACATGATGGGATGCACCAATCGGCATCTGTCATGATGGTGCATGCCATTAATCGGCATCTGTCATGATGGCGTATGGCATTTAAATAACCCAGCCGCAATGGATCCTTGTCACGACATCCGTCGTAATGGGAACCGAAATTGATAAATAATGTAAGCACATTACCGAATGAGAGAAAAAAAGGATGGGATTCACTTAGAACGAATCGCGTCACGGGAAAGTGAATTATAGACAAAGTGAAATAACAAACTTTAATAAGTGAAAATGGGGCCGTAAACTAAATACGTCTGCCCAGAGTATGTTTGAATCTGTTGAGTTAAATGATTTGTTGCATGTGAAAATACATATTTTGATATGATCAATGATTTGTAAAGTGAAAGCATGTGAAAATGAATAAGCATGAGTATTGTTTTAAACTGATCATAAATGAAGTAAAAAGTATAGTTTGATATAAAAGGCATGGTTTTATGATAAATGCATGTAGTGTTAAACTGAAAATTGGAATTGAACTGTATAGAACCACTAAGCATGAAAATGTAGCGTGTGGACACATGTATGCAAGTTTCGAGGAGTAAACAAAAGGCAAGATCGAGCGCGGAGTCAAAGAAAGTTGCGGCGTATAAGTATATACCTCTTCATATGCATACCATTCTTTTTGAACGTGTGACGTTTTGTGAACAAAAGAGTTAATTTCTAAACTATTGTTTTGTATATCATTTTTGTAAAAGGCATACGATCATGCATTTTGTAAGCGTATTGTATAAAAGTAAATGTTTATGGGCCTACATTTGAAAGCGACTTAGGTGTAATTGAAAACTCTAAAATAAAAATGATAATAAATAAAATGTTTGATAAGATAAATGAAAACGGTCGAGATGTGAGCTGGGTTCGGATCACCATTCGAGATTAGTAGGGAATTCGGGTGCGACACTTTAAAAAAAAAAAAAAAAGAATTAAGCAGGCATCCACAGCCAGGTTGAATCGCGATTAGGTTTGGGTGGGAAGAGTGCACTCTGATACTTACAACTAATGTATATGGACACTCCACCTTGATTTGGAGTTTCTTGGAAAAAGTTTTAGCACAGAATTATACGATGGGGTGGATCTCTCTACTGCAGACTCTTTCTAAAAATCCCCGATCATGCCACTTTTAGTCTTGTCTTTATAAATTACGGCATTATCATAGACTTCATTTTGCTTAGCTCTTCTAATTCATTCATTTGGAGAAGTCTTTTTCTCTTCTGACTTGAAAATCAAAGGAATTTCGCTTTTTATTGCCCACATTGCTTTATAATCAGGATTCGAGAGGTAGATGACAGCACGCTTTCCATAGACAATTTGTGGCGGGACATTCGATAGGGGACTTATAAGCGATTCTATAAGCCCATGATACGTATTACCTTTAATGACCAATCTTTTCTACTGGCATTGACTGTAGTTTCAAGAATATTCTTGATTTCTCTATTGGATATCTCGGCTTGCCCATTTGGCGAGGGTGATAGCCAAAACTCATAGAGAAATGTCGACTCCGTACCACACTGCTCACTTGGGTTTTATAAGGCTAACAGTACGGCAAAATGGTTCCCTAAATCCTTATAATAGTTATAGGGGCTCCAAGTCTGCTCAAGATGTTCTTATGAGATAGCTTACAAGTTGTATTGGCATCATTTACAATGCAAGTTATGGCTTTTACCCATGTTTGGATACAATCCACAGCTAAGAATGTATCAGTTTCTGATGAAGGTGGGGAAGGCCACAATGGGAATCTATCCCCACCGCATGCCCACCACTTAATTCCTTATGAGGCATCTCATTTCTTATTGATGTTACTTGAAATTCTCGACATCGGAATCACAATGTTTGACCAATTCATAACAATCTTTGAATAAAGTTGGCCAATAAAAACCCGACTTAAGAATTTTCTAAGTTGTTCTGTCTCCTACAAAGTGTCCTCCATATGGTGATGAATGACATTTATTCGTAATTCTAGCTTGTTCTATCTCTAGTACACATCTTCTAATAATTTGATCTACTCCTCTTCTACAAATCAATGGGTCATCCCATATATAAAACCTAGCATCAGTTCTCAGCTTTCTTTTTTCTTTGGTAGTTGGTCTGGTGGTATGATTCCCACCGAAACCCGAAAAATTTAATATCGACATACCATGGTGTTTGAACTAATACTTGAAAAAGCTGCTCATCATGAAAATTGTCTACTATTGTTGTCCCTCTTTCCTCTTCAATAGGTTTTTCCATTCTTGACAAGTGATCAATTATCTAAGATCAAATTCTTGCAACAGTAGTACCTACCTGATCAGTCTTGACTTAGCATCTTTCTTTGCCATTAGATATTTAATTGTTGCATGATCGGTGTGTATGATGACATGAGATTTGATATATACTTGACTTAAATTTTCTAAACAAAAACCATTGTCAACATATTCTTTTATGTGGTAGAGTAGTTTTTTTGTGCCTCATTGAAGGTCTTGTTAGCATAGTATATGACTCTTAAAATTTTCTCTATTCTTTGTCCCAAAACTGCTCCTATTGCATAGTCATTGGCATCACACATGATTTCAAACTCTTTGTTGATAAATTGTTGCCATGATTGGCTATAACCAATCGTTTTATTTCTTCAAATCTGAATCTTCATGATTCATCGAAAATCAAAATTTGCATCTTTTCTTCAATTTGCATAATGGTCTTGAAAGATTTTTGAGAAGTCACCTTGAATCTCTGGCAAATCGGCCTTGTGCAGAAACTTCTTATCCCTTTAATTGTTATACGTGGCAAGAGAGTTTTTATGACATAAACCTTTGCTTTGTCAACTTCCAGCCCAGTTGCAAAAATTTTGTGTCCCAAGACAATTTCTCCTGTTACCATAAAATGACATTTTCCCAGAGGAGCGAAATTTGTATCTTGGCACCTCACAGCTAGTGGAGTCTCACCAGAATTTTAAGGCAATGCTTAAAAATTTGGATCCACATACGCTAGAAGTCATTCATAAAAATTTTCATAGCCTCTTCCACCAAATATGAGAATATGGACATCATGCACCTTTGGAAGGTTGCAGAAGCATTACATAATCTAAATTGCATCCTTCTAAAGGTAAAGATGCCAAAAGGACATGTAAAAGTAGCTTTCTCCTGATCCTTAAGGGCTATGGAAATTTGATTATACCCTGAATACCCATCAAGAAAATAGAAATAAGGGTGTCCGGTAACTTGTCCAACATCGATCAGCTAAAGGGTAAGGATAGCGATCTTTACGGTTGAGCGTGATGTCGTCATTGCTCCTATATCCCCCATGCACCTCCCCATCTGTCCCACACTGGTTTGCGCAGGAATCAATTTATTCTTCTGTTTCAGGTACTTGATGAATCACGCTTTCTTGGGAACCCGTAATTTGAAACTTACAAGGTTGTATGAAGTGCATATATAAAGCACGCATTCGACCATTTCGAACTAATGACTTCTTTCATTCTTAGATGCAGTCTTCTTTGATGTTGATAAGGTCTTTTGTTTCCTCAATAGGATTTTATGCATACATATGGAAGGACTGATTCCTTGTAAATCTTCTATAGACCAAGCAATGGTTTCCTTATACTTCTTGAGAATTTCCAGAAGTTTCTTTTCCTTGTGCTCTGTCAAGTCAGTTGATATAATTATTGGTTTAGATTTTTCAGCTTCAAAAAAGGTATAATTCAAATGTTCAGGCAATTCTTTTAGAATTAAACCCTCTGAGCTTGTGTTTACTTCTGAAGCCTTCTCTTCATAACTACTATATTTTTAACGCCCAGCTTTCTTAATCTTTTGATGCGCATCTTTTTCATTAAGTGGAGTCGGGTCAACATCGAATCTTGGAAATTCACATCTCATTTTCCTCTATTGAACTCTGAATCTTACATCATTTATCAGTTTAGAATTGATGGGAACTTTTGTTTCTACAATCTTACAATCAGTATTATCAAATTTTGGTTGTTTCAAACTTCGATTGATATTGAAATGCACTGCCTCATCTCCAACCCTGAGAGTAAGCTCTCCTTTCTTCACATCTATCAAAGCTGCTCCGGTGGCAAGGAACTAGCAGCAACGGGACTTGTTTGTCATCTTCAATATCAATAACCACAAAGTCCACTGGAAAAATGAACTTTCCCACTTTGATAAGCACATCATCAAGAATGCCCTCAGGTTGAGCTAAGGTTACATCTGCATCGTGAGTCATGGGTACGTGGGAGTACTTGCCTTTAAGCTTAATCTTTTGACTATATAAGGGCATTAAGTTGATGTTGGCTCCATAATCACTTCGAGCCTTTTCCGTTTTGAGAATGCCACATGGTGCGAGAATAGGTGAAGGCTGCTTGGATCACGCATTTTCCTTTGGTAAAGACCTGCAAATAAGCGCTGCGGGGTTCTTTGTCGGGTTCGCCACTCCTTCTTGGCAATTTTCTTCTTTGCAGCAGTATCCTTTTAAATTTAATGTATAATGAGCATTTGGTCGATTGCCTCGAAAGGGATGTGGAATCTCTATTTTCCTTGGACTATGTTCAAGAGATTTAAGAGGAGTGCTGCCTGTGCTTAGCTTCTGCTGACGAGGGAATGGGACTTGGGTTTGTGGCTTGGGAACTCTTCTTTCTTTCATAGATCCACCCTCTCCAATGCTATCACGCACCTTTACTGTCTCTGCTGGCAGTAATTTACGAACACTCTTTGCTTTATTTCTTGCCATTTCTGTATGCTTCTCTTCCTCAGTCTGCCTTTTAATTTCACTTCTTTTTCAGGTCCTCTTCCATCCTTAAAGTCAGCACCATCTGGGTCTTTAGGATTCTTCTTAGTATTACTTGGAGGCATCCACCTTTGATTTTTGCATTGCTAGGGCTGGTACGCAGCATTATCGGTACTACGAGAGGCATTTGTGTGTTGGCTTTCTGGCTCTGATTGTGTTTACTGGAATGCTACTAGCTTAGCAAGCTTTGCTCATGTATGTTGCGACCTTTTTGTTTCTCAGCCAAAACATCATTTGTTCTTCAAAGGTGGTACCTTCTTTATTGATTCTCGGCCCCTGTTTGTTACTGGCTGGCTATTGTCTTGAAACAATATTTAACCATCTTTCTTGATGATAAGTTTGCGCAGAGGTCACCATCCTTAGTAACATGAGTCCATATGAAATTCTAATGGTTTCTCAAGGCTAGAGTGTAGTAAGTTAGAAGATTTGTGTTGGGCTTATTGTTGTAACTCATATTGCCATTGATAAATTAAACTTCCTCCTGCTGATAAGGACCATCTTGAGCTAGTCCTTCATCATTCAAAACTTTTTGTTAATCTTCCATTGTTCCAACAAGATAGGAAAACCCGTTGCTTCTTTCCTGCATGCTAATTTTGTTCATCAAAGCTTCCAGTTTTGCCTCAATGGCTAACATTTTATTCAGCTCTATCACACCACTTCCTCTCAGCCTGCTACTACTCCCTGAAGTCTCAGATGGACCTCTAAAGTTTCTCTTTTCTAGATCTTCTATTAACTAATTTGCCTCTTCAACACTTTTTCTCTTAAAGGCTCCACAACATGTTGCATCTATGATCCCTTTGGATGTGTAGTTCATGGCATGGTAGAAAGCATCCATGCAGTAATGATCTTATCAATCGGTCATTAGACATCTCTTGAGAAGCGGCTTCTTATACCTTTCCCCCGAGCATTATAGAGACTTTTTCGTCTTCACCTTGCTTAGTATAATAAAAATTTCTCCTCTCCCATAAGGAAGTGAGAGAGTAGGAGGAAAAAATCTACCCATGAATGCTTCAACCAACTCATCCCAAGTGTTTAATAATCCATAGGGGAGTGATTCAAACCAGCTTGTTGTTGTATCCCTTAAGGAGAAAGGGAACAACTGCAACTTAATCACGTCATGCCTCACCCCATTTAGATTCATAGTGTTGGCCATTCGAAGAAATCAACCCATGTGCTCATTAGGGTCTTCACTAGGATGACTAGTAAACTAATTCCATTGGACCATGGTGATTAGTGCAGGCTTAAGCTCAAAGTTGTTTGCTTCAATTACAGGCTGTTTGATTGTAGAGTAATCATCTCTAATAACAAGTTTCCAAAAATCTTCCATAGTTCTTTGCCCTTGAAGTGCAGCCACTTCCATGCTTCGGAATCTGGCTGGCACGATCTCCCACCAATGCTACGCCATAACCTTTGTTTCAAGAAGGGTGACTTTCTCAAGTTTTTCGGTAGTCTTTCAATTCGGTGTCAAGGTACCAGAATTCGGATTCTAGTTTTCTATGCATGAGAGGAATTCCTGAAATGGAAACACGCTGAAATCAAATCAGATAAATAGACACAGAAATATATTATGATGTGTTTTCATTAAAGATTAGTAGTTGATTTAGCTACTACAGTTAAAACTATTTTTGGAAATTTTTGATAAAAGTAAAAAGAAAAATATCCAAACTAGCAATTTTTCTCTTTTTGGTAGAATATTAGTAATCGCTAAACTCTAATTTCATTTTGATCCTGCCGTACTTGGCGCCGAAAACTTGATATGTTTTCTATATAGGCAAAACAAGCGATTTCTTGATCTTTTGTTAAGACAAATTTCTAATATAGCTACGAAGTGGATGGTCACGACAACGGCGCCCAGCTTGTTGATCTATTTTTTCTATATAGACAGAAACAAATGATTCTTGATCTTTTATTTAAAGGAACAAATTTAAATTGCAAACTACCGGGTAAGACGAGTCCGACAACGGCACAAAAAACTTGTTGTTTTTCTATATAGACCAAAACAACTTATTCTTGATCTTTTGTTAAGACAAATTTCTTACACTGCTACCAAGAACTGGATCAGCCCCCAGCAATGACACTATAAAAAAAAAACTTGTTGCGACCCAAGATATAAAATATGTTTTAAGTGTGTAGATTTGTTTTATTTGAAAATTAGTTTTGGTCTAGATCACTACAAGTGCATAGGCCATACAAATGTCTGATGGATTTTAAGTTCAACTATCATTTCCACGAGGATCGATTAGAAAAATTTAAAGATTTACTACCGTCACTACTAAAGATCCTTACTATTTGAATTCCCAAGTTTTCATGATAGATTTAACTCTTTAAGTAAAAATAAAAGAATCAACAATTAATGAAATTTCTAAACTAAATGATTAGAGAGATATTATGAACTGAAACACATGGAAAGAAAAATAGTGTCGTCACCATCACCTTGTAAGTTTCAAATAAGATGAAGTAATGGATATGAATTTTGAGTTAATCGAAGCTGGTAAGGCAGACATGGATTTCCTCGACTCTACATGTTTCACTCTTTAGCTTACTACACTTTATCTCTAGACAATGGGTCTGAAAAGCTACTTGGCCAAGTTTGCTCTTCTTTTTTAAGATCCTGACTATTTTCATGTAGTACTTCACAACCATTTCTTAGGACTGGAAATTGCTTACTCCCATGGACATGATATTGCAAGCCCTCTCCAAATTAAAAGATACCTCAGCCTTCAATTAGACAAGAATTTCCTCTTCCCTTAATTAGAATCTCAACTAACATTGGGTTGAAGTTATTCCTCTCAATTGAGGTGAAACCTCTCAAGATTAAGCTACTAGATCAGTAAGTGGATCTTATGCCTCGGGCACACATTCCTGTTGTCACCCAGGAGAGAGCCTTGAAAGCATAGGTTAGATCTTCACTAGTGATGTATCAAAGTAATCCCAAAAGTTCGTTAGTTCATATAATATTAGTGTGGAAATAACCCCTGAGTCCTTTGCTTATTATTCTCAGTAGTCACGACTTTGTGTCACCACGGAGGGATTCTTGGAAATCAGGAGTTTCAAGTGATACAGCTACTTTACGGATGCAGACAACGAGATTTAGAACAACTAAATGTAGTAGTAATACTGGAGTTAATTCACTCCAATTTCTTACCAAACAACATTAACTCTTATAATAAATAATCGAACAAACTATTCTTCCCCAAAGACTTGGCACTCAAATCTAGATCACAAATCACGATGACTAGTTGATTAAACAAATTCTTTGGGTGTAATCAAAACTGAAGGAAAATGATTTCTATAATAAATTCAGTTTCATTTGAAGTCCGGACAATGAAAACCGATTTATGAATCTTAGGCTAGGAATTTAAGTTCGAGATCATTTACTCACAATCTGACGGGCTGAATCACAAGCAGTGAAGGTAAAATAAAAAGAAAATAATAAAAAGAAAAAGAAAATATATGCAATGAGACTTCAACTATAGCGCTGAAAAGCAAAGGTCTTGTTGACAAGCCATCAACACATGAAATTCTCTGCGTAAAATTAGGTTAAATCTAAGTCTTGGTCAGCAATGATCTGATTACTAAATGGACATGCAATTTATTCGACACCACCTACATACGTCCGCCGTCGGGATCCATTCATTCATATTTAAATTAAAAATATGAGAATAATGCACTTAAGTACGGTCAGTAAGGATAGATCACCGCCCTCTTACCATAATTAAATACCTGACTATATTGGCAATAGTCCAAAAGAATTTTATTACCATTCTTTTATACAAAATACTTGCTAGAACTAGTTTGTCTCAAGCACTTTGCACAAAAGTTTATTAAGGCCAGATGTCGGCCTTCTTCACAATCATGGCCTCGTTTGAGCGTCGTTCACCGGTGTCGACCCTGTACTTGAAAGGTTTGTCCCATGAAGGGTAAGCCACTCCCAATAGAGAATACCTCCTACAAGGGCTACTCCTTTAGTGCACGTGTCTATGCAATGTTCACTCAACATTTCTTAATCACATTCCAACAAGAATATGCCAATTACATGTGGAATCATACATGTCATGCCATGAAATGAGATGCAACTCTGCATATACCATGTGCTCGAGTCCTCCCTTGAGCTCCCTCACCTGCCTCGACCTATGTGATGAATGAGTCATTACGGATGACATCCAGATGATCATTTTCAAAACAAATTTCATTTGTTTAAAAACCAAAAAGCTTTTGGATGATACATCCCACAATGATAATTTATATTCAAAATCCGTTTATGTTAATCATGCACCTTTATGTGGGTAAGCGGATTTTTTGGTGTCTATACGGGCTTCCACAGAGCGAACACTTTTGGGGCCTTTCGTCGTTGGGGACTATGTCATTCCTCGTGAGCTTTTCTTTGATGGAGGATCTATCGCACGATGAAATACGAACCACGTATTTTCTTTACTATTTTACAATCGATGATGCTGACTACACATTGGATGTTGTCGCATTCTGAAACCCACCTAGTCAAACACCAAACACAGTATTGATTTTACCAACCATGCACTTACACCCATTTGTCACGATGTCCCGTGCGCCTTACAGTAATATGCGCCCGTACGCATAAATTCCATGTCTCATATGCGAATAATTCCCGGCTATGGACCATTACCGATAAATATATCCCATCGACATTTTGGACAATTATAACACGTAACATAATTTTCAAACATCATTTCTTCAATATTAATACATGCTTTATATTAACGATTAATATGATTTCCAACATTTTCATCTCAATATCTAATATCATTAAAATTCAGCATCTTCGACATTCAATAGATAAGCTAACACCCAGTCACGTTAATCGAATGTGGCGAGGCGACTTCGATTATCAAGACCAATTGTGGCATAAAGATGCTTATAAACAATTCTCACAACGAGCCATAATAGGCCACAGCCATATGGCCCTACATTAAGCGGTCCCACATGGCGGACGGCCGCGAAGTCAAAACAAATCACGGGGAGCTTTACAGCCCGAATAGCCTGCGGCCGGAGCGACACCACACGGCGAAGCGGCCCCATGGTGGGAAACACGTACGGCTCTACATGCGAGACTGATCTACGGCTAAACCACGAGAATTAAACGGCACCCACACAACAGCGGTCATACGACGGGCGACCTAGGTAGAACTCGATCCACGCCCAGCCTTACCACGGCGCCCAGAAATTAACTTCGTGGAAAAATCTCACCTCTTGGAGGCGTGGCGGCTTTAACTCTTGGCGACAAACTCAGGCGTGAGTGCGGAATTCGAGGAGGAAGAAGGTATCGAGATCTTCCTTCCTTCCTCCCTTTCTTTCTCTCTCACTTTCTTCTCTCTTTTTTTTCCTCTCTTTTCCTTTATCGATCCCATTTTTATAGACTGGAAAAATCCAAATGGCATGCATGCATCATGCCATGTATCACCCACCTATTTAGGTTCCTTTTGCCCACCAAAATTAGTGAAAATCAGGCAATTTGATTACTTGAATCGATCTTAATCAACTAGATTTCACGAGACGGATCTAACGGTATTATCCTTTTCATCATCTGAGATCTAGAATATTTCTAGGTTTTCAACCTGTATTATAGCGACGATTTATTGTTTTGCCCTTTTTCAAGAAAATTCAATTTTCTCGGGTTTTACATACTTCCATCCTTAAAAGAATTTCGTCCCAAAATTCACACACATATATACATACAATCACATGCATATGCTACAATCATTTTATCATCAAATGACTAGACAACGTACCTTCGTCCTTAATAAAACAAGGATAATTGGTACGCATCGTGCCCTCGCGTTCCCATGTTGCTTCATCCACTCCTTGATGCTACCATAACACCAACTAGCCTCCGGAATCTTAAGTGTAAAACCTAATCGACTATCCATGATACTTACCGGTCCCTCCTCGAAGGTTCCATCTGCATCAACAACAAGCTCACGATCCAATTGCATGAGTCGGATCACAGAGTGTATTTCTGGAGGCGTATGGTGACACGGAACCTATATGAACATCGGAGTAAACTGGTGGTAAAGCCAGCGATAAGCAAATAGTACCACCTCTCGAATTGCCTCAAAGGGCGGAATATGCCGATAATAGTTTTCCCAGCTTAGAGATATGACCACTCCTCTTAAGCATCACCTTCGAAGACATTGATCCCCACCTCCAAACTCTAGAGGTTATGCATGGTCTGTCAGGCGGCTCTCTTAACAGGCTCCTAATATGTGAGAAGATGTAGAGTGTCAAATCACTTTCTCGGAGTGTCTCTAACCAAATCGGGGCCGTTGGGGAGTCTCCTCTACTCAGATCCAACAAACCAGAATCATTATGGCCTCCCGTATAATGCCTCATAGGGTGCAATCTATATGCTTGCCTGATAACTGTTGTTCTAGGTGAATTCCATTAAGGGTAAATGCTCGTCCCAGCCACCATGCCCATAGCATGTCCTCTAAAGTCTGGATGGTCCTCTCTGACTGACTAACCGTCCGTCTAGGGAGGACAAGATGTGCTCATCATCAATTGTGTCCCCATGGCTCTTTGGAAACTCTCCCAAAAATGAGTCGTAAACCTGGGATCCCAGTCCGATACAATAGATGTGCATTCCATATGTCGGACAATCTCCCTTGCGTCCTGACTGTAGAATTCCTCAGAGTGTGAAGGTTATCGCCGCATTTAAAAAATTAATGCCAAATTAGTAAGTAGTCCACCCTCACCACCTTTGCGTCATGTCCTTGCGATGTCCATGACTTGAGTGAGTCCACAAAATCCATCGTGACATGCTCCTTCCCACTTTCATTACCTTTAAAAATTTGGAGTAATCCCTTTAGCCTCGTGCTGCGGCTTTTACACGGCAGGAGTTCCTAAAAAAGATTGCTGGTGCTGGAGTTTAATAAAACCCTTGTCCAACAATTCTTTCAATTGGACCTCGAGTTCCTGCAACTCAGCAGGTTGGCTTCTATGCGAAGCATAGAAATGGGCATTATACCAGGGTGGAACTCAATCGTGAAGTCTACATCCCTATACGAAGGTAATTTCGGTAGTTCGTCAAGAAAAAACATCCTCATATTCAAAAACCACCTGAGGTAGACTCAAATTTTGTCTCACCTCATTCTCCAAGGTAAGGCCTACCAGCCAACCCGTTAATTTTTGATGCCACCTAAAGTTTACACGACCTAAGGTAAAGCATCATGCTTATCCCTCTGAAACATAACATGAACACCATCCCATCTGTGGCGATAACTCTTACAAAATTCTGATGATGATGACCGCATTGGGCCATCGTAATCCATCTAGAGGATGACATCAAACCTCGACCAGGTAGAATAACAAATTGAGAGTCCTTTCTGTGTGCTTCGTAGTGCGTAATCGCTACTAGTAGATATCAACATCCCAAACCATCCCGTCCGTTTTTTTTTTTTTTTTCGAAACTCCTAAGGTTATGTTTTCTAACCCTAGTGTTCCTCTTTTCCTATATACAATTTACTATGTATATACTTCCACACAACCTGAAAATCAATCATATAACACGAAATGAACACCTGATTTATGATGGTCTAAACCCGTACCCGACAAATCCACAGGTAATCACATATCATATTCGACACAGAGATTATGACATTATAACGATGAATCTGTGGCCTGGACCCATATCCGTAAGCTGCAGGTATTCGTATGCATGCTCACGATACGGTGCGACACCACAGGGGGTCCGTTGATTAATTTGTCTGACTTCTTGCAAATTCTACCTTAGGCCAGTTCACATCTAAGTCTTGGTCCTGGACCGGTACTAATTACTCGTGGACACTAAGTTACTCGGCACCACCTCTATACCTCCCTTCACCAGGACCCATTCATTCATATTTAAATTAAAAATATAGAATAATGCACTTAAATCACAGATCCATAGAGTCAGATCTGCACTCTTGCAAGTACATACCACTATGTGGCAATAGTCGAAAAGAATTTTGTACATTCTTATACAAAATGCTTTGGCTAACACATCCCCAAGCACTTTGCACAAAATTTATCATTACATGTCGTCCTTCTTGCAATCACGGCCTCATCGTCGTCATTCACCGAGTGTCGACCACTGTGCGGGTTGTCCATGGTAAACCACGCCCTAGTTGATGAGCTTAAAAGTCATCTATTTTTCGATCCATTTTACGATTAATTTTTACATAAAAAAGCCGATTTATATGCGGGGAATACGGAATAAACTTCTGAATTTGCATGCGACGAAATCCCAAACGAGAAATTGCGACAAAGGAGCGAATGTGGCGGTAGGCGATACAATGGGATGAAAGCGGTGAGCTTGTAGCGTAAGGATGAAAGGACGAAATGTTGCTAAGCCGGCTTGGCCAATCAAAATGAGTAATCGAGTTACATCGGTGGAACTCGATGCAAAATGAATCTTAATTGAAAGCGAAATGGTAGGAATTGGCTTCAGTTAAACAACGAGGGGTGAAGAAGAAGAAGAAAGCGATATACGCGACATGCGGATGCGTCGCGCGACATCAACCTAGCGAGAAGCGATGCGAGACGCCGGTTTGAAAAGGAAAGTTATCGCGACGAGCAATTTCCACGAATAAAAGATTGCGACCTTGCACAAATTGTATGACATGATGCGAAGGCGTGAGGTCGCGACGGCATCGTGCGCCGACGACGAATGCTGAATGGAAGTCGCGACAACGCGGTACGGCTTCAGCGACGCCAGCGCATGGACGAGAAAGGTGTAGCGCCGTCGATGGGTATCGCGGCGTGAGTTTCAATAAGAAAAGTCGCGACAGAATCAAAGGCAGCCGGCGACACCGCTCGCCAGAAATGCCAACCACATAGAGGCTCTGAGCAAGGGCTGCGCATGAAACGGTCGCGACAAGAGCTCGATATCGCGACGATGTCGGCTTCTTGGGCCATTTAAATAAAGTCGAGAAATGCATGAAATTAGGGCCCAACGAGAACCACATATAATCTGAAGATTTGCTACCAAAGAAACGACTCTTGGCGACTTGAAAGAAGATGCGGGTTCTTTGAAGGCTCCGTATTTTTATTTTTCTTTCTTTTTCTTTTCTTTTCTTTTCGTTTTCTTTCCATTTATTTTAGATTAGATTAGTTTGTATTTCAATTTCTAATTTGGATTTGAGCAGATTGGTATGAGATTTAGCTGAATGCGATTTATATTTCTTAAAATTCTTTGTCTGATTTGTTTGAATTCAGACAAATTTTGAATTCCGAACACCCAGTTTCAGATTTACGATTAGTTTCTTGATGTGGCTTGATATGTGGTATATTCGATTTAGAAACACAAGCTTCCATTGAATTGGCGTTATTGTCGAAATTATCTTTCTGGTATTTTATTCTGTTATGGCTGAACCAGGATATAAAATGCGACTTCTTTAGTTTTGCTAGTTTCTTGGAATTGATCCCGATGTAGATCTCTGTACCCATGTGAGGTTGTTTTGACTACGATTTCGGAGGCCCTCACAGGTGACACAGGAGAAGAACATTCGAGTAAGGAACAATTTCGGGAAGGTATTGAACGATATTCTTGATCTAATATTAACTCTATATTTAAATCAATACATCCTCTTTTTCATGTGGCAAGAATGAGTTGAGTAGGTTATTAATTTAAGTATGCAAAAGAGTTCCTTTCGGTGAATAGTGAATTAAGTCCAGGTATTGCTCAGGATCTAATCCTGGAAAAAGCCAAACTGTTCTAATTTTGAGGATAGAGGAACCCGTTATAAATTACCATGCAATGACTTCATATTGAGCTGAGGTTTACCGAGTCCGGGTTGTAGGTATGAAGTATTGAAGAAAAATACCAGGAAGCAGAGCTCTTATAAGATTTAAGTAGTTATCTCTGCCCTCTGTGTTGGGAGAAACTTGATTGGTCAAAATGATGAGCGGTGTGGTTGGAGAGATCCAGTCACACTATCTTAATCCTTGGGTAGTTTTAAAAATACCATGATTAGGAAGAAAGAAAAGTATGATCTGTTTGTGAGATTGATTCTTATGACCGTGATTGATATTTTTTCTTTAGAGACCAGCTTCAATTCAATCTAAATTTGTTATTTTTAATATTTCAATATTCTAATTCATTTGTTATTCATTCATTTTTATTTTACATCCCATTCTTTCAAACTTTCAAGAAAAATCCCATTATCTATTATGTCCGAATAATATAGACTTTTAAATAATTGAGATGATTGTTGAAAATTATTGAGATCTCGTGGCATAAATATGGACTAAATCATTTACTAACATTGATATTTGCGATATCTTTGGATCAAAACCAAAAAGAAAATGATTTATTTCTTTGTATTTTAAATCAACACTATATAGATATAAAGAAACCATTTCAGTTTTATAGTTTATTTCTTGGGGATGAACTAATAATCATAGGTAATGATCTTGTTTGAATGGCGATTGATCATATATTGTAATTGATCAACAGGTTTTATGTAACGCGTTTATCAGGGTTAGTGTTAATCCACTTTGGTGATAACGTCATGAATTGTATACATCATATGTCGATCAACTCAGTAGACTCTCTCCATAAAACTCTTCCACCAATTTGCACATACGATATTCACTCGACATTTCACAATCTGTTCCAATAAGAACCCTTGCCAAAATTCTGTGGATCTACATGTCATTCCAAATGAGATCGACTCACCATACCATACCTTTAGAGTCCTCATGATACAAGTTGGGACCGTGATGGATGATCTAGAAGTTTTGGTAAGTCAAAATATGGGTTTGGGGTAGTTTTCTAGGAGCCCAGCAGGTTATGGGCGGATTTGCTGAGATTTTCTAAGTTAGAAGTGTGTATTTGTGGTATACTCGAGGGAAAATGGTATTTAAGGAATGATCACGAGAAGCGTGGCTTGTGAGAGACTTGTGATCGAATTAGCTCGGAAGAGCAGCTCTAATGTGGCTTGGATGGATAACCTTGACCCAGATTCCTTATATGGAAGCAAGAACCTTGGTATATGTGAGGCATACAATCGGTGATGGAGATCTGGGCCAGTAAGTCTTGATGAGCGCCAAGGAATAGCCAAGTAAGTTGAGGAGTTCTTTAAAGAACCAAATAGAAATTTATCCTCTCAATTTATAAATGCTTAAAACATGAAATGTGGATAACAAGCCTTCAAATAAATGAAAATATGAAGAATAGAAACTAAATATTTGGCCACGAGAAAGTAAATATTTGGCAGAGAAAGGAAACTAACATACTTTTCCTAAACTGCACACACTAAAAATATCCTTGAAGGAGAAAAGGAAACTATATAATTTTAGGAATAAGGCTTTAGTAATAGAATTAGCAGCAAATCTGGAACAAATCAGCAGCAAATCTAAAACAAATTATCTCAAATCTACGACAAATCAACTCGAAAATAGCGTGAATCGAGGCAATTAACTCAAAATAGCGGCAAATGAGGATCAAATAAAGCTCCAAAATAGCGACGAGTAAGCGCAAATCATCACCAAATCTAAAGCAAACCTTTTCTAAAAAAATAACAACTCCTATTTAGCAGGAAAATAGACTCTAAATTAATAAAGCAACCTACTTTGACTTGACAATCTTTCTGGCAAACCAACCAGAATCAAAATAGTAATAAAAACTCAAAACACTTGGATAGAAATATATTGGGGTGTCTCGAGGTTTCCACGACCTCCCGAATCTGAATTTTCCATAATAAGATTGAATTTCCCAATGTATGTTGTAAATGCTACAGCGTCATGGATCTTTGTGCTTTGATTTTCATGAGGTATTTTAGTAGTATGGAACGAGATGTGGAAAGTTTTGGGTAGAGGTTGGAGAAGGTGGTTATGGAAAGTTTAAGAAGATGAGATGGTGAGGAGAGTGAGAGTTTGAGCCCAGTGGTTATACAGGGATTACAGCAATGGCTTGATCCACACAAGATAGATGTGAATTGGAAGGCACACGATCAACATGGGCGGGTTGATTGATAAGCGGATAATTTCATACGAGAATCCACCTAGGTAGCTGAGCCACGAACTCGTCCCCAGGGAATCCACCAAGAGATAAGAGAACAAGAGAACTCTTAAAGAAATCGAAAATATTATTAAACTTGAACTCCCATAAAAAGGGCCACATTAGCGGGGTATATATAGTCTCATACTTTCTAAATCAAATAAAGCTTAACTTCTATTTTAACTAGGAAAAGAAACTTTCTAAATTACAAAAACGCTCCTAAAAGAAAGAACAAAATAAATAAATAAATCTTCTAAAAGGATAGAATAAAATATTGGAGCAAATCTTTCCTAAAGAAATACGAATCATAAACAAATCCTCGAGAAGATCCTGTCTTTCCTAAAATCGATATAGGCTCCACGCCAGGTTTGTCAAGTCGACCACGTTTTTGCCTTCAGGAGCCCGAATGGCAGTCCAAAGGAGTTTCACATGTATTCAATGCGTGCCAGCCTCCCGATCAATTCTTCAGCCAATTGCCATTTGAATTCCCAATGTTGATTGTGTTTATAGAAGCTTACGCATAAATCCCCATAGTTGGGGAAAAAAGACTTACCCTAGTCTTGTGATAAGCCCTCAAGTCCTTGACATTGAACATTGGAGAAATTTCATATTCGTCGCTTGAAAGCTGACTTGCCGGGCATTCTCTCGATTTTCTCTATAATCTTGAAAGGACCATCTCGCCGGCAGGCTTTCGAACTTTCTTGGTGAAACCTATCCTTGAAATTTATGCCCAAACCAATTCGCCAACCGACTCATATACTTTACGGCATCTATTTTTTGCTTGTTCCGCATGTTGGCATTCTTCTTCTCGAAAATCTTCAGCGAACTTCTTCATACCTTCTTGATCTCTTTGGCTCTATGACATCTCCACTAAGAATTGTTGAATGAATTCGGATGGGAACACTAATTCCATGGGTCCAATCGGTTGTAGTCCATAGACCTCAAATGAGCTTTCAGCAGGTTCACATGCATGGACCTGTATAAGTGACCAATTTAGGGTAGAATCAAATCCCATTGTTTCACGTTCTTTCCCACATAGCTCCTTGTAGATTTTCCAGCTTCTATTAGTAACTTAGGTTTCATCAGTCGAGGTGATCATGACGATGAGAGTCCCAAATTTCCTCCATGAGTTCTCAGTGACTAAAAACTTAAGTCTCGATCTGAAACCATAGTCTTGGGAATACCATGTGAGCGCCTGATCTCTTTGAAGTCTGAGTCGGCGCAAGTCACACTTCTTCAAGTTGGCAAATAATCGTGGCTCCCTTGGGAATAGAGAACAATTGCCTCTAGTGCTCCAAATTGCTCCCATCGAATTTTTCTATAGATCAAAATATCATCCAAAGTATACCACCACAAAATTTCCATTTTTGTGGCTTAAGGACATGATTCATAAACCCTCATAAAAGTCTTTAGGCATTGGATAGTCAAATGGCATCACCATCCACTCATGATCCATCTAAAGTTTAAAGGCCGTATTCCCATTCATCTCCTTACCCTCATACTAATTTGATGAGTATCCACTCCTCAAAATCAATCTTCGAAAAATGGATGCACCATAGAGTTGATCCGTGAGCCATCGAGTCTTGGAATGGGAAATTGATATTCGATAGTAATCTTGTTATTGTCACACTATCCTTGCACATCCTCGAGAATCCATCCTTCACTTTGGCATTTCTTGGTAGGAACAGCATAAGGGCTCTTACTCTCTGAGCTAAGCCCTTTGTTAAACAACTCCCATCAACTTGCCTTATAAGCTCTTCAGTCTTTAGAACTCATCTATAAATGGGTTTATTGAAGTAAACAAAACACAGATGCAAAGTGTTGATCAGTGAATATATCTCATAGAAATGACCATGTGGAATCTCCTCAGTACCACATCAATAAGTCACCTTACATTGGTTCTACTTCTTTTTAGGATCTCCTTCTCACTTTCGGTTTTCTTGTGAAACCGACCATCTGCTCCCGAACCAGCTCTGATTTCTTTCTCATTTCAGTTTGGCAATGAATTATGCTTTGCTGGTTTGGAAAATTTGGAGCAATTCTTTAGTTTCAACGATTACTAAGACAATTTTGTTTTCATCCTTGCGGAATGTGTAAGTGTTCTTGAAGCCATCTCGTGACCTTCCCTATCATATTGCCATGGCCTCCAAAGTAGCAAGTGACAAACATCCATTGGGTGACATCACACCCGTACCTCGTCACAGTGAGTGCTTTCATTGTAAAGAGACAGAGCACCTATGCTTTGCTTTTGATATCACTACCCTCTTGGAAGCCGGCTAAGTTTATAGGGTTTCGGATGTGGATCCATCTTGAATCAAGATTGCACCATCTCGAAACCATGATTTCACCGGGGAAACTCCACTATCGATAATAACGAACAAACCCTGTCCTTGGATTTGCACTTTGTGTGAAAGACATTGGTACGGCCAATTCTCCTCAAACAGTGACACTTTTATCACCAAGACTCCTTTGAACAACTAAGAAGTCCCATTGAGTCGGACATGGTAAGATCATCCGCCATCTTCATGGTCGATTCAATTGCCTTGACGTCATCTTCCCTCGGCTTGTATTCTTCCAGCCGTAGTACCTATCGGTTGGGGACATTCGAAGCTATATGCCCAAATTCGTGGCATTTAAAACAACGCCTTGACTTAGAGGTAGACTCTTCTTGTGGCTTGTGCCGCCACCTTTTGAGGTTTAAGGGTGGTTTAGCACTCTTAGGACCCCTTGAAGTCAGATTCTTGATAATCCTTCTTTATTGATTTGTGGCAAAACCCCATGCTTGTTTAGAGCCTCAGCTTTTAAGGCAAGCTTTATCATATCTTGAAGAGTGTTATATAGCGCGATTGAGCAGTTTGAAATTTGAACCTACTCAGGCAGTAGTGGCGGGCTATGGAGCGCTCATAGCCTCTTCTGAAATATCACTGATCATCAAATTTTCAAACTCAACCAGAATACTCCTCCACGATGGAGTGGCTGCTTAATTCTGAATTTTGAGAGAATATCTTGGCGATAGTGGAAGGGAAGATACTTCCTTTTTAGTTCTTTCTTCATCTTTCCCGAGTTAATCTTCTTCTTGTCATCTATCGCGTTGCCTCTTTAAATTTTCCACGAAAAGCATTCTTACGCATCTTGATAGCCTGACTTCACCTTTTGTGGCAGGGAGTATCACAATATCAGAACACGTTCGACGGTATTAAAATCAGTCATTAGCATGCATTCTTCATTGAATTCGAGATATCAAACTTTGGATTGAATGCGACTTTCGTCATTATTACGTTTCTCATAGTAATCATCATCGGTATCAATCTTCATACCTTCCTCCGCAATCATATTCTCTTGAATGCTTGTCTTTAGGCTTCTTGGGCCTGGTAATTAGAACAGCTGGCGACACGGTTCTTTCGTCAAAACTTTCATCACCTTCACCTTCCCGCGAAGGTCTTTGTAGCCATAGGATCATTATTGATAGCCATCTGCTTTTGTAGACGCTGAACCACAGATTCAAGATCAACAATGCGTTTTTGAAATGGGGATTGAGAACCACTTGAACCATGATTAGGACTCTTGTCTCCAGAACCAAGAATATCCTTTAGCTTATGATCAGCCATCAATCCTTAAGCTCTGATGCCACTTTGATGCAAGGTTGGGACCATGATGGATGATCTAGAAGTTTTGGTAAGTCAAAATATGGGTTTGGGGTAGTTTTCTAGGGCCAAAATAGGTTATGGACGAGTTTATGAGATTTTCTAAGTTAGGGAATGTGTATTTGTGGTATATAAGGGAAAAATGGTATTTAGGAATGTTTTAGTAGTATGGAACAAGATATGGAAAGTTTTGGTGGGGTTGAAAAATTGGTTATGGAAAGTTTAAGAGAAGATGAGATGGTGAGGGAGAGTAGAGTTTGCACAAGAGTGGTTACTTAGGGTTATTGACGATCCGCACAAGATAGTGTGAAGTGAAGGCGCCTGATCTTATGGACCGGGTTGATTGATAAGCGACAAGACTTTGCCACGAGAATCCACCTAGGTATGAAGCCACGAACTCGTCCACGAGGGGAATCACGAGAAATAAGAACAGAGAGAACTCTTAAAGAAATCTAAAGCTGTATTAAACTTGAACTCATAAAAGACTACATTAGGGAGTATATATAGTCTATTTTTCTAAATCAAATAAAAGCGACTTCTACTTTAACTAGAAAGAAACTTTCCTAAATTACAAAAGCAACTCCTAAAAGAAAACTTTTCTAAGAGTAAATAAAGCAAATCTTCCTAAAAGGGATAGAATAAAATGTTGGAGCAAATCTTTCTAAAAGGGGATAGAATAAAATATTGGAGCAAATCTTTCTAAAAAGAAATCTGAGTAGAATCGCCAAAACAAATCCTCCCGAGGAGAATCTGCGGCAAATCTTTCTAAAATCGTGGCGGCTCCACATCAGGGTTTGTCCCGAGTCGAGCCACGTTTTTTTGCCTTCAAGGCCCAAGTAAGTCCCAAAGGAGTTATCACATGTATTCAATGTCTCGACCTCCCAGTCAATTCTCAAATAATTGGGGCTGAATTCCCGATGTTCGATGTGTTTGTAAATCTGCGTCACTCATAAGCTCCCTCACAACGCCTCCAGCCCATGTGTGATAAACCATCATTTTGGATGACGTAATGATCAATTTCAAAGTAAATTTCATTTTGTTTATAAACCCAGCTTTTTGGATGATGATACATACAATGATCATTTAATATTCAAAATCCATTTTTATGTTCAAATTCATGCGCTTTGTGTGGTGCGGATTTTGGTGCCTCACCTTGGGCTCCGCAAACCCAGACATTTTAGATCTCACTTGGATTGGGGACTATGTTTCATAATTGGCAGGCTTTTCACCAGAGGAGGATCTATCCCTTCTTGCGATGCAGAGCACATATTTTTGTTACCATTTTAATCAATCGATGAGCTCTGTTGGAGCGTTGTCCCCTAAGAGCCCGCAGTCAAACTTTGAACCACGGTGTCATTTACTGACAGATTCACACTATTCCAATGTGATATCACAGTGCATATGCAATGTATGCACCATTGCATATCAATTTTATGTCTCATATGTAATGAATTTCATATGGACCGTACAGATCATGCATCATCATGCATTTTGGACAATTATAACTTTTATGTTTATAATTTAACATATTTCTTAAATATTATATATTAAGCACACATATATTAATAGTCAATATGATTTCCAACATTTCATCTCAATGTCAATATATTAGAATTCATATGTCGACATTAAATAGATAATAGCACAGTAAATCAATCGAACGTGAGTAAAGACAACAGTTGCTCAGAGATCAATTGTAGCATAAGAGATGCCTGAAAAAGTTCTCCTGACAAGCCACACAACCACCTTTGCCTTACAGCCATGATCCCTACGGCGAATGACCTTAAGGTGAAACACGACCACGCCTTCTACCACGACGAATGGCCTAGTAGCGAAATGGCACCTCAAACGGGATCATGGTGGAAACCGCGGCCACCGCGACTCTCTGTAGCGATGGTCCCATACGGCTCATAGCCGCCGGTCCTACGGCTAAGCGACCTTGAAGTGAAACAATGCCACATGGCGAAGCAGGTCCCATATGGCGGTGACCACAGGTAGAACTTAGTCTACGGCCACCACGACCTTAAGTTATGGATCTTCCCGCTCTTCCTCTCTTTCTTTCTCTATCTCTTCTATTTTTTTTCCTCTCTTTTCCTCCACCGATCCCGTTTTTATAGACTGGAAAAATCCACATGGCATGCATGCACCATGCCATGTGTCACCCACATTGAATGCATGCACCATGACATGTGCTTCCCACCATTTAGGTTGCTTTTTATACAAATTCATGAAAAATCTGACTCATCAGATTTAACGAGAAATTTGTCTTGAGAACTAGATTTTTCTTGAAGCCAGATTCCAATAGTGTTATGTTTCATCATCCGATCTGAAGATTTCTAGGTTTTCAACTATATTATAATGACGATCTACTATTTTGTTATTTTCGGAAAATTCGATTTTTGTTAGGTTTACATTTTAGCTTTCATAAAGCACAAGAGACTTGATGAAAAGGCGTGACTCATTTTCTCTAAAGCGCTCTTTATAGGCTAAGGTCTTGGGCCTAAAGCGAGGAAGGAGTCGCGTGCCGAAGAAGCCCAAAGGTGCGCGCCTAAAGCGCTGCTTACAGGTGATGTCATGATGATGTCGACGCCGGGTTGTTGATGTCGAGGTTGCAAGTGATCTTGACATCAAAAATGTTGACAACGCGGAGTTTGTTGATAAGTCATGTCGTGACGATGCCGGCGACATGGAATGTATTGTTGTAGATTAGTGATGTAGCGGCATTGCTAATTTTTGTGTTGGACATTTAGTTCAGATAAAATTGCCTTGATGTTGTGGCGTTCGACTAATGCCCTTGCGCACTTTGCCTTGATGTCGACATTGCTATATCCGATCTTGTGACATTGTATCGTCTTGCGACATTGGTGTTCAAAAGTTCGTTCTGATCATCTGAGTTTAATATCCATGTTGTTCTTGTGATATGCATGACATTATGTTGTTAGTCTCCCCATATCTTCCCGCTAATGTTTAACATTTGAAATAATGCCGTGACATTGGTGATTCACTATCCAGGTTGCTTTGATCTGATGTCGCGACATTGACATGTTGATCACTCATTGATGTTGCAAAATTTCGTCTGTAGGTCTGATCTATTAATCTGATGTCATGACATTTCTGGTTTGATGTCGCAACATTAAGTATGATGGCTCTGTAATCCTCTGCCCGGTATTTTGGATTTGATATGGCGACATTTATTCGGTCAGCGACATTTTGACTTGTCTCATAATAAGGTTGCCTTGGTGAATGTAAGCGACATTACCTATTCTAATGTCGTGACATTGGATGTGATGGTCTCTAGTGTTCAAGCTTTGGCTAATATACGCGGCATGTTTTTATTGGTATGACATTTTAAACTATCGGTGCTTTCCCTTCTCAATTGATGTCGACATTTGCCATAGTTTCAAGACTTTCTCAAATAATGTCGTGACATTGGAAATTTGCTAAACGATATTTGCGACATAGCTTCACTGTTTGCAACATCTTGAGTTTTACTCACTTTTTCTACTAAATTTAACCCCATTTCTTAAATTTTCTGCAAAATGACTTAATTGGGTGGCTCATAATCCATTAAAGTGAACTTTTGAACATAAATATTCTTGAAAAATGGATTTAAAAATATGAGTTTTAGACTCTCACTCTCCTCTTGTCTTTGTTTTTTTTTTTTTTTTTTTGTGGTTTGAGTTGGGTTTGAGGTTGGCTTTGATCTTGTTTTGGTTTGGGTTGAGATCTGAATCTGAAATCTAGGATCCAGGGAGAAGATATATTATGATAGATCAAATAAAAAAAAATGATTTTCATTTTATTAGCCTATGAAATCTCAGATCTCAAATCTGGAATCTAGGATTCGAGAGAAGAAGATATTGTGAATCAATAAAAAAATAGATTTTCATTTTATTAGCAATATATGAAATCTCAGTCTCCAAATAAAATCTAGGAAACCCACTATGATACGAATATTTGGAATCGGGACATCTATACAAGAAATCTATGATTTCTTATGCAATGGAAACAAAAAATATAATTACATACTATTTGGAATGGAACTTATGCGCCAGATCTTCCAGTGATAACCTATTTGGAGTCTTGGCGCGAGTGTGGGCTCCAAGAACAATCCAATGCCTTTTTCTTTTCAGATATGGGACAGAGAAATTCTCTTCCTCTGAAAATAGTTTTTTTGTTACCCTAAACCTAAATATAAGTTATATTTATAATAGGGTTTAGTGGGCCATTGAATCCACTTACATACTTAGGCTATGGTGGCTCATATAGTTCAGTGGTCGACTTAATTCAAACTCTAGTTTGTTTATCTGGGCTTAATTCTAACAAATAGAACCATAGAATAATACATAAGGGTTTGGTAGAACACACTTTAGAGAGAAAGAAACATTCATCTTCAACCCTAGCTTTTCTTTGATCTCATTCATGCGGATCTGAGAGACTAGCCAAATTATGATAATTTTGAATCAATGGCAGATATGTTTTTCTACCCAGTACGAATTGATATGCTTCTTTGTTTCAATAAAGTTATTATTTTGAAATGTATTTATTGGGTCATTTGATTATTGATTAATTGTTTTTGAAATCAATAAATACTCTTGGTTTTTATAAAAATAATTTAGCAATTAGTATCAGAGTCACTTTAATTAACATTGAAATTTCATTAAGTCGTTTTTACGAATTTTGTGGGTTTTGATAGATTTTGTTGCCAGGTTGAAACAGGGGATCACATTCATATTTATTTCCTAAGATAAAAAAAAAAAAAATGAATGAGTTTGTTTCGACATTAAAGATCTTCGATTTTTCCCATTACCTTATAGTTGTCTTCCATCTATCAAGCATTTTGATGGACACCTTGATTTAATGTTTGGGTTTGAACCATAATACTTCTTTGAATGAAGAAAAATATGATGAGAGAAAAAGTGGAAATTGAAATAGTCATTGGGAATTGAGATATTTTTATTTACATTTTTCAATAAAATTATTTTTTTATTGATTATATGTGCCTATATAGAGATGTCTTCTTTCCCCATAAATATTAGGTTCTTTCAATAAAAATATTTTTTTGTGATTATATGTCTCACTTACTTGTGTAGACCCTCCTCTTTAGAGACTTACAAATATCCTTCTTAATTCACCTACTGCCACTCTTGATCAGCATCTTTTCATTTGTCTTTTCTTCTTTCTACTGCCAAATTTTGACTTACACTAAGAATTCCGTTACTCTCTGAAATCAATTTGTTAAAGTGACATCTTAAGTCATTCTAAAAATTAGGTCATATCATCCATATGGATATCAATGGAAGCAATAGAGAAATTTTAAGAAAGAATTTGTATGTCGAATTCCCAGTTTGTCACGCCAAACCTATCTAAATCAAAGCATTAAATTTGGTTTTTGGAATAATTGAATTTTTTACCCAACTTTTAATAAGTTTTCGACTCTTTTCAAATATTACCTTAACAGTTTATGTTTATGCTATTTATAATTATTTATAGCATCATATTGGGAATAAAATTATTAGTATTATTACACTTTGGTAAAAATTGAAAAATATTATTGAATGCTTATGTTCCTCTCACATGATGCAAGTATGTCGGATGCCCAGATTTGATGTTGCAAGCTGTTATTTCTCCGCTTCTTGACGTAAATTTTGCTAAGATTCATACGGATAGTGAGAGTTGTCTTATCGATGACTTTGTGTTTGGTAGGATACTTAGTTTGGTGAAGAGATTTCATTAAGTGTCATGAACCGCATAATTTTACTACCTTATCGGTGAGAAATTGACTCATTTGGTTGTGACGACTGGTGAATTGTTCTTACTTGTGTATGAGTCTTTTTGTATTTTATAGACTCTAGCATTTGGTGATCACTTTTGTGGGTCATTTGGTAAGACAAAGAATGGAGCAATTTGCATGTCTTTGTTTTACATGTATTTTTGATATTGCTCTCTCGTTTATTCTTCAGTTTTGATCTTTCCTTAGTTCTCTGCCATCACGAAACTTAATGGGACTAATTATAAGCAATGGGTTAAATCTCTCATGATGACTTTGACAGTTATGAAACTGAACTTGGCTTTGAAAGTTGAATTTCCTCCAAAACCCACTGCTAAGAATTATGCAAGTGAGAAAATGTCATATGAGGACTAGGAGTATTCTAACGGTTGTTGTTTGATGATCATGGAGAACCATAAGGAGGACTCTATTTATTAAAGCATTCCCAATACTGAGAATGCAAAGGAGTTCTTAGATATCGTTGGTAAGAAATACACAAAGTTCTGAAGATCTCCCGAAGAGTGAGCTTAAATACTCTTCACTCCACTTTCTATGATGGGAGTGGGTGCGGATACATTAATGAAAATATTGAAACACATTTACAGCAAGATTAAGACCATTGGTATAGAGTTTAACTCAGATTATGTTGTTTGGCTAACCATGGGGACTTTGCCTTGCGGTTGTGATGTCGGTCAATTATAATGCTCGAAGAGAGGAAATGGACCATTAAGAAGAGATGACGCAATCCTCACTGGGAGGAGGAGGATAGGAAGAAGGAAGATGCAAATTATTTACATGGTGGCCTATCCCGAGCGTGGGGTCGAGGAGAAAGTATCTTATAATCTGGCTTCAGATGAGAAGCAGTATATCAAGAAGCAGAATACTGGTGTCAAGAGTAATGACAAGAATGTGCCTTCTACTTCTAATGTCGGGAATGAGAACTTTGGGGAAAAATGCAATTATTGCCCGCAGTTTGGGCATAGAGCATATTCTTTGGAAGTTGAAGGTCGTTGAAAATAAAGGTGATGATAGCGGGAATCGACCAGTCGGGCACGTGCGTGTTCATGGGGAAGCTTGACCTGAAGTTCAGTTGTTTCTTTAAGAATTATTATGGCCATCTTAATATAAAAAATAAAAATTATTTTTGCAAAATGAGGTATTCATACCCCTCTATTAGAAGAAATTTAATATATGTACTATTTTGGATAAACTTGGATATAATTTTCTTTTAGGCTGAAAAAGTTAATTTATATGAGACTCTTAATTGATTGTAATGGAGACACTTTATGAGAATCTTCTTGATTAAAGTTGTATAGTTTGCTTTCTTTTCTCCCCTCTTTATTAATATTAGTCATATTTCCAAGAATTGAGTAAATTAAGGATGGTCTTTGGATCTTGATTTCTCGATTTTTACACCTATGCTGAGTATGTTCTAAGACTCCACTTATGGTATAATGCGACAACGAAGCCTAGTCTTTGTCACTTCCATGTTTGGGGCTGCAAGGTGGAAGTGAGCCCATTTAACCACTTAATCGAAACTGATCGAAAGAACATTAATGGGTACTTTGTTGGATTTATTGTGTGAGATCAAAAGATTCTAGGTTTTATTGCCCATCGCACACCACTAGAGTGATTGAGTTAGATCGAGTTATCTATTTTGAGGATGATACTGGTACAAGCCAAGGGCTAAGAGAAATTGTGTTCCAGGAACACTCGATTTTTATTCATGTGCCTATTGCTTCCTCTTCGATCTCTAGTCGTGTTGTTTACTAGCATCTAATAGCCACTCCTGATAATGAACCAATTGAGGAAGTAAACCTAGAAGCTCCAGAAATCCATTTATAGTCCTAAGCGGGCTTCGGGCCATTAGTATCTCAGGATTTGATGAAGTTGTCACCGCGGTTTTAAAGGAACATCTTAGATCAATGCATAAATATGAAGGTCAATGGGAGCAAATACATATTCTTGGTTTTATATGTTGATGATATTCTTGGTTTTACATATTTGTTTTGTCGGTTGAGACAAAACAGATATTGTTTAGCCATTTTTTATATAAAGGATCATGGGGAAGCATCTTGTAATCTTGGGCATATGGTGCCAGCGATAAACTAAAATAGCATTATGAGATTGTCTCAACATACTTTGTGAACACATTAAAATGTTCAATATGCAATCATGTTCTTACGGTAAGACACCCGATTGTAAGTGACAGTTTTTTCCAAAAGTGATCCTTATTCTTTAGTTGTGGGGCGACGTGTATGCTCAAGTATGCACGTCGATGTATACATTGTGGCGTGTTGGGCGGTACTTGAGTGATCTGGTGAAACATGAGAAGCGGCTAAGAAAGTTTGAGGTATCTTTAAAGGTACCAAGGATCTCATGTTGACATATTGGCGTATCGACACTCTTGGAGTGGTTGGTTTTAGTGATTGTGATTATGCATGCTGCGTAGATGATAAAAATTCCCATACATTTACTATCTTTTTTTCTGATGTTTGAAAGAGTTGTTTCGGTGAAAAAAAGTGTCGACATACACTTACTGAATTTTTCTACTATGAGAGAAAGAGTATGTGGCGTGTTATGAGGCTACTTGTCATGCAATATGGTTGCGGAACTTTATTTCAGCTTTGGATGTTGTTCACTCCATTTCTAGACCTCTGAAATTGTTTTGTGATAATTCCGTAGTTGTATCTTTCTCTACGAACACTAGGAACACTAGGAGCACTTCTCACTCCAAGCACATTGATGTGAAGTTCTTTTTTGTGAAAGAGAAAATTGCAGAGTCCCTCATTTCAATTGAGCACACGCCTATGACTAGCATGTTGGCAGACTCACTAATCAAAGGTTTACCTATTTGTGTGTTTCAAGAATATGTCACCCACATGGGATTGTTATGAGCCTAGAATCTTTTTTTTAGTAGGAGTTTGCCTTTTCATGTATTTGTGAGGAAAACTCATGTTTTGATATATATGCACATTTGGATGTTAAATCAATTTATCTTATGATTTTGTGTCATTTTGACGGATGAATGATAGAATGATGTTTTCTCTTTTATTGAATCAATACTCTTGTCATTAAAATGCTTCTGAATCCAATAGCGCGATTAATATGCGATTTAGCCATCACTGTGATGTATTAATTGTATATGATTGGTTATGGCTATGTAAGTCTTTTGTGGAAGCACTTGAGGTTATGATTTTGATTAATGCCCGATTATGTATGATTTATGCATCCTCTACGACGTAGTTAATTGTATATAATTGGTTATGGATATGTAAATACATTATGAAAGCGTTTGAGTTATGATTATGTCGTCGAGTAGGAGAATGTCGGATTAATTTATTAATCTATGGGTCACTTTATAATCATATTATGATTTTAATTATGTAATTTTATGCATGTTAATTATGGGATGATTTTAATACTAACTGGCTATGGGTCCAAAGTTATCTTCCCTTACAACTTTGTAAGCGATAGACTAAGCCCAATTGTTCTCTTGTGTTACATATATATGAGTAAGTAAAGCGCAGAATAATATCTGAGTTTGGTATAGCACACTTTGGGGAGAAGGAAAAATCCATCTTCAACCCTATTTTTCTTTCATCTCATCCTTTGCATATTTGGGGTAATGGTGGCCATGATTCTAGATCGTCATCAGTATGTTTTACGCATACGGAATTGATATGCTTCTTTGTTTCAATAAAGTATTATTTTGTAACGTATTTATTGGGTCATTTGATTAGTGATCAATTGTTTTTGAGATCAATAAATGCTCTTGGTTTTTATAAAATTAATTTAGCACAAAAAATCTAACAACGAGACCTTCCAAACTTCCTTTTGGTTATTTCTCACATTTTCTCAACGTCTACAGTATACTGCAATAAAAAAAATCAAACCTTTTTATAATATTAAGGAAAATCATGATTAGTTTTCATAATTTCATATCCGGTTTTTTATTCTGTATATGTCAATATATTTTCATCCTTCAATTAAGATCATATTCTGGAGGATAATTTTTTTCTTGTTGTGTTCACTGCTCAGGTTACTGTACAAATGGGAAAAGTATTTGATTGTTTGAATAGGCTTTTCATTGATTCACTTCATGCTTGCAGCCAATTACTTATTTAGATTAGGGGGGAAAGGGAGTAGATTGTGAGAAGTCAAAATTTTGTTATGGAGAAGGAACTGAGGTAAGCCAAATCCTTTCTTTTATGTTGGTTTTAGTTTCATTAATCTTGTGCGGATTGCTTCCAGTTTGCGAACTTGCCTGATGATGATGTTAGAAGCAAATGCCAAATGTGGTGATTCAGATGAATAAGAAGGGAATTTTCCTAGGATTCCCAAGAGTAAATATATGAGGTAAGACAGGGTTCAAGGCTTATTTATCTTGAAACATTAAAACATTATTCTGTTTCATAACATGCACTGGTTGTGTTTTAGAAAGTTAATAATAAGATTCAGATTGTATGTGGATCCATTTCTGCAATCCTTTTGCTGGACTAATTCCTTTTTTCCTGAGAAATTGTGGGCATTGTTTGGTTTCATTTTAGTTGGTATAACGCATATGAGGAAATTCTTGGAAAGAAAATGAAGGTGTGGGTGCGCTTGTTTTGCCTGAGATTTATTTTATTTACTAAATTGCCATTACCAACAAAGTTCTTATTAGTGTCCATAGGATTGGATTGGATGATATTAGGCTCGGTTTGGAACCCGGAAAATAATAAGAAAATAAAATGGAAAGGAAAAATGAAAAAAAAAAAGAAATTTTGGAGGAAAATAAAAAAATAGGTTTAAACTTAATAAATTAATTCTCTAGGTTTATTCACTCGTTTTTATTTACTTCTCTATCATTATGGGGTAGAAATTTAAAAACATGTGTAATTTTGATTATATTTTATTTTCTTTTATTGTTTTGCCTGAGATTTATTTTTCTTTACTAGAAATTGCCATTACCAACAAAAGTTCTTATTAGTGTCCATAGGATTGGATTGGATGATATTAGGCTCGGTTTGGAACTGGGAAAATCTTAAGAAAAGAAAATAGGAAAAATGAGAAAAGAATTTTGGAGGGAAAATAAAAAAATAGGTTTAAAAGCAATAAATTAATTAAGTTTATTCAAACTCATTTATTTGCTTCTCTCTATAGTATAAGGACTAAATTTAAAAACTTGTGTGATTTTGATTATATTTTATTTTTCTTTTATGTTTTTATTAGTGAAATAAGCATGAGAAAAATAATTTTTCATACGTATTTTTTTAACTGCTGAAGTATTTTCGAGTTCCAAATGGAGCCTTAGTGTTGCATTTTAGCACACATTCATGGAACTGAAGGTGATGCATTCAGATGCCTCCAAAGTTTTGGCCATGGGAAGATGGTACTGATTCATTGGCTATATAGCCAAGAGAAGAAGTAAGTTGAATCTATATTGGTCTTCCATTTAATTGTTGAAAAACAGTGTATAACATGACTAATCTTTTTCCTATATTAAATACAACTCAGTGAGAGCAACTTTGAGTTCATTGAAAAGCTTGGGGTTGATTTTTGGTGCTTCCATGACAGGGATATAGCCCTGATGGTAAAACCCTGGAGGTGAGTTAATTAATTTTGAAGATTACTTTGTTCACTTCCTTGATGAATGTTTTTAAGATTCAGTATCAGAAACGAAGGCAATGTCAGTTTCTTACATTTTTGTATTCCTAGAAGAATGAAAGTATTTTTGCTCTTTTCATTCTCTTGAAATTTGTATAAATGGGCCGTATTTGATAAATGATACTTGTCACAGGAAGCAAATGCAAACTTGGATGAAGTGGGTTGCCTAGCTAAAAGAGCTTGAGTAATCTCTACATCTATGAATGGGTATTGTCATGCCCAGGGGAAACCCACCACTGAGGGCATGACTGTCGGTCTTGTATAGCGCCCCGGCTGAAGGTTTGAGAGGGTGTGAACAGCAACACTTCGCTATGCTTGGATTTTTGCTGATACCAACACATGTTCAAAGTAAATGCGCAACTTTCTTCTCCAAATTCATAATTTAAATGCTTGAAATGAATTACTTAAGCTATCCAAATCTCAATTATGCATGTCATATAAAAATTTGTTCATAATATAATAATATTTGGGATCTCTCAAATCGACTTTGTACTAATATAAAGCGAATGTTATGTCCAGTGACTTTCTCAGTGGCAAAACCAAACATTTCACATAAACATGAACTTATTAGTTCAACATGATCCAATATAAAGTTCTAATCAAATCCTAATGATGACAAATCCTCAACCTAGCCATCACTCCTCGCGGAAACAAAAAGTATCTGAAAATATGTCAACGAATGGGAGTGAGCTTAAAGCTCAATAAGAAATACTAATACATTTTCATGGATAAAAAAGTTTTCAATCATATAACAAATAGGAGATGTTTTTCATCAAACTTTAGATTCAAAATAAGTTGGAACATTAACTGTAAGACCCGAGAAATTCCAATTTATGCAAAAAGGGTAAAATCGTAATTTCGGTCAAAAATCCGAAATTTATTCTCTAGATCTCGGATGATGAAACAGATTTCACCGTTGGAATCGTCTCGTGAAATATAGCTAGCACGTCGAATTTCGTCGAATTCCAAGACAGTCGGAGTTTGGCACGTTTTTCGAGACATCGCATTTCGAGTGCCGTAAAACGATATTCGATGTGACAAAAGTCACATATAACATGTACTCATGTGCCATAAGTGGCATGGTAAATGATGAAAATGGACCGGCGGGAATAGTCTTAGAGTGTCAAAAGCAGGGAAGAAAGGACATAGATGTCATTTGAGATTTGTTTTAAGTAGAAAAAGACAAAAGCAGCTACAGGTGATTGTCTTCTCCAGTTAATCTGAGGCAAAACGTAGGTGGAAGGGTAGATCTCGGCGAAAAATTGGGTTTTAGAGAGGAGCATTATACTTCTCTGAAATTTCAGGCAAAGAAATCAGGTAGTGAAATCCTTCGAGGCGAGAAGGAAAGTTGCTCTGCGTGGAGGGCTAAAGTGGACTCGGTTTAAGAGTTTTGTCAAACTCAGAGAGGTAGGGGTTTTATCCTACTTGGGTTTTACACTTTATTTAAATGTTTTATAATGTTTCGGTTGGCTTGAGGCCTTGAACGGTCGTTTGATCGATCCCAAAACTTGGGACCGAATTGTTAGAAATTTTTTTAGCCATTGGACAGTCCGCAATTTGGGTGTGGGCGATGAGAACATTTGGGTATTTATTTCATAAATTTATGCTATAAATCATGTGTTGGTTTGTATAAGTAGGAAATGGCGGTGAAATTCTTATTCTAAAGTGAACGATGATTGGTGTTCTTAGATAGCGATAGCGAGGGTTTCCTTTGTTACGTAGGAATAGTGTTAAGCGAAATATTTTTATTGAAATAATGTGTGTTGGTTGAGTAATTAGGTTGAATTGCTCGTGTTTGATAATTAGTCAAAAGTGAGCTAATTTTTTGGTGTAAGAATTGTGAAATTACATGACATGTTGTGTGATTTAAATTATGTGAATATATGCATTATTATATATTTGTGTGTTATATAGTGTATTGGAATTGTGTGTTCCATATGCCAGCAGGGCACCCTAGAGCAATAGAGTGAGGGCATGAGGTGATTCTTGAGAGAATGGTTTCGGAGGGTTGACTAAATAATAATAATTATCGGAGGGTAGTCCATATAAAATATCAATCGTCGGAGTCGGCAATTGATATACATCGGAGGGTGGTCACTAAATATAACATCGGATCGGTCCAACCGCATATCGGAGGGTTGTCCATAAATAAAAACAAACATCTTTAATTTGAAAATAAGGTTTTCTCATACATGGCTTAGGCAAGTGTGAGGGAGTCGGTGAGGACTCGGGATATGAGTTGATCATATAGACATTCAAGTAGGATCACGTGCCGAATGTATGTTTCATTGGGTATTGCATATGCACTTAGGTGGAAGTAGCTTGATGGGGTGATTCCACTGCGAGCATTAGCTCACCACTGTCGAGAGATATTCTTTTGGTCTGAGGAGCGCACGAGGACGGCTCATCATAGGCGCTTTAGAAGCCGGGTTGTGGCTTTGGTTTATTAATGTATACGTATTAGAATTCTTGAATTTTTTGATATATGGTTGTATAAGAGTGAATCTATCAACTCTTGAACCTGAGAGGATATGTATTTGGTTGGGATATATTGGTTGAGTGATGATGGGGGCCCAGTGGCCGTGTTTACTCATTTGGATACATGTGGTCGTTGAATGTTGAGACGGGGTTATGTTGCAGGGTAGGCTCCGTACAAGGAGACTCTGCTAGATTTTAGTCAGTGTGGTCACGGAGCATTCCCGCAGTGATTTCGGGTTGACGGGTAGTCAACCGGACCCCGGGATTTGAGGTGTCCGCAGCTTGTGTATCAAAGCTTAGGTATCTGAATACCTAAGGGACTCGGGTTTGGGGTATCCATCACCACACTTGGGTGGTTAGATGTAAGTTAGGTATGGGGGTTACCTAGGAAGGCACGGAACAAAACTAGGACACGACATGTGTGTTTTGTGTGATTTGATGAATTGTTGTGTGATGGTGTGTGAGCGTGTTGTATGTGTACGATGATTGGTTTGTGTGCTTAAGTGATTAGCACATTGTGTGTTGAGAAAACAAAGTTTGGAGTTTTATAATTGAGGAGTAAAGTGGAAAAAAGAGAATAAATAAAATAAATTTGAATAAATTTATTTGGTTTGATAGTTGTCGAATAAAATTTTAATAAATTTTAAGGTTGAACACTAGGATTAGTGTTGGTGTGAGGTTTGAGGAAATTTTGGACAAATGTTCAAATTAAATGAAAAAAAAATTATGGGAAAATCATTTCTAAGGTTTTATAGTGTGAAAAACTAAGAAAATGAATTAAAATAAATTTTATAAATTTGTTGAGTGTTCAAGAAAGATGAAAATATATATATATATATATATATATAAGTATATTTTTTTTTGTATTTTCCGATTGGTTGGAAAAAAATTTTAATTAAATAAAATAAATCAATCCAAATGAGACAAAATTTTGGAAAAATGAAATTTTCGAAAAATAAAATTTTAGTTGATAAATATGATTTAATATATTGGATAAATGGTCTTGCATTGCTTATGAATGCGGGGGACTTGTTATATACAGCGATTACGTATGAATAGTGTCTCGGTGTGTTTATGCCTTAGAATCGCATTGTATTGCTTGCCATTTGAGCAGGTGAGATGGCTAGTCGAGGACGAGGGATGAGGGCGTCCACGGGTGCTGAGCCAATTTCCTGATGTTGATCGGCGGGCCTTTGTGGTTTGTGGTATTGTGTGGCAGTGCTAGCCTGGCCCTGGTATAGCGGTGGTCGGGGGGAGGTCACTAGTAACCTCCGGAGGTTTGGGCGCGCATCATCCTCGACATTCCATGGGAGGGAGATCAGGTGGTGCGAGACCATTGGTTTATGCGGTAGAAAGTGTTAGAGAGGCTATGGAGATTACCTCGGCGCGACCATGATCGAGGCTAATTGTGTTCGGTACAGAAGGTGGCCAGTATGGTGGAAATGGAGCGGGACCTGCAGAGACCTAGGCGATGACATAGGCGAGTTTTAGGATTTGTTCATGGGTGAGTACTTTTCCCCCGGTCTTTGCTTGAGGCGTAGTGAAGGCTGAAGTTCCTAGAAATTTGAAGCAGGGCGATTGTTTTGTGATGGATTATGTGGCTAGGTTCACGAGTTGGCAGGTCTCTGCGATGATTACGTGGCTGACGAGACATGGCGAGTTGGAGATTTGAGAATGAGCGGTTGTCCATTCGGGCGGGTGACTTTGCCCTGAATATGGACTCCATGGTTGGGACCGGCCTAACCATAGAGAGGAGACGAGGGGATTGTGGGGTGCTGGGATGCGGTATTAGTGAAGGAAGGAGAGTCGGTCTTCTTCTGGTTTGGGAAGGCGAAGCTTAGTTCGCGGGTTTCAGTCCGCGCCATCCCGGGCGAGACGGATGAGGATTCTTAGGTCGAGTGAAGTAGAGATGGTATTACTTTAACATTACCAACCGGCGGGCGTATGAGGAAGGGATTGCCCGACGAGATCGAGGTTTTGGGGCAGCCTGATCCAATCAATGTGAAAACGATGAGGATCTGATATATTCCTCCACGCCTTGATCTGGGCAGAGGAACGATCCAATTCGAGGCTATCACGGGCACCTCCATTTCCTGAGCAGGCAGGGACGGTATGGGCGAGATGAAGGGGCGAGGCCTGAGGCGGGGACATCGGTCGAGGGTGTGTCCCTAACATCTGTGATTTAAGTCGTGAATCGACCGGTATATCTGAGGGGTGCGTTTTTCTATCCTTTATAGACCAAAGTGTTATTTGATTACGGTCGTTGCATTCATTCATTCTTTGCATCCGGTTGTGATAGAGGATTGAGCTTGAGGTTGAGACCTTAGAGGAGCCATTATATGTGAGTTCTCCCCTAGGGATTAGGGTGAGAATAGGGATGATATCATAGTGGTTCTTGTTTGGAGATCTCGGGGGACTCTACTCACGATTGGACCCGAGGATCATGAGACATGTCGAGTTCGTCATCCTAGGGGAGGGATTGGTTGACAACTTACAGGGTCGTTATCGATTGTGAGCGTAGGAGAGTTATCGCCCCTGCGTGGTGTTTCATGGTATTTGAGGGCAGAAGCATGATATTTTGCCCATACAGTATATGAGTCAGTGTCGAGGATACTTAGGCGGGTTGGCTAGCAAACACCACCCCCAGGGATGAGGGTGGGGCCAGGGACTTATACTCTGCTCAGTGGTTTTGGGGTATGTGGATGTTTCGGATGAGCTCTGGGATTGCACTCCAGCGCTAGGGATGTAGACTTTGATATCGAGTTACACCACAGTTTATGCTTTGCGTCCCATGTGACTCCGCGTAGGATGGCACAGGTTGAGTTCTGAGGAACTTCGAGTCTAGCTACGAGAGCTCTTGGACAAGGGGTTCATTAGGCCAGAGCACTTCACCATGGGCGCTCGGTGCTATTCTTGAAGAAGGACGAGGACCACTTGTGTGTGGCCCCAGACGGAGTTGAACGAGTTCTGATCGAAATTGGTACCGTGCAGAGGATTGATGATTTGTTTAATCAGTTAGGAAGGGGCGCTGAGTCTATGAGATAGACCTTCCTGCTTGGTTACCATCATTTGAGGTTGGGGAGACATATATCCCCAGATGGCGTTTAGGGCAGCGTTATGGGCACTTTGAGTTCTGATGATGCCGCGGTTGGCAGTGCGCCCGGCGCATTCATGGACCTCATGCATAGGGTATTCCCGACTATCCCAGATCGGTTGTCGTGGTCTTCGTGGATGACATTTTGATCTACTCTAGTCGAAGTGGGAGCATGAGTATTGCGAGGATCGTTTTGCAGTTATTGAGAGACCATCGGTTGTCGCTGGGTTCGGTAAGGTGTGAGTTTGGCTTGCCCAGGTGAATTTTGGGGCGCGTGGTGGCGCGTCGGGCGATGTCCGGTGGACCGAAGGTGAGCTGTGATGAGTTGGGAGGCGAAGTCGGTCTTCGAATCACCTTGATTTCTTAGGATTGGGTGGGTATTATGGAAGATTCATTGAGGATTTCTCGAGGATAGCCGGCACATGACAAAGGTTGACCGGAAGGAGGGTCGAGTTTGATTGGGATGGCCGATGTGAGGGCGTTCCAGAGTTGAGAAGGAGATTTATGACTCCTATCTTGATAGTCCAACGAGGCGGGGTACCTGGAGTGTATTGTGATGCCTCGAGGGGCTAGGGCTGGGATTGTTTTTGATGCGGTCAGGGAGGGTGGTACGCCAGTTCGTCGGTTGAAGAATCGTGAGCGAATTACCGCCTTGACATGGAGTTGGCGTAGTAGTCTTCGCCTTGAAGATTTAGCGCCACTTCATCTGAGGAGTTCGAGGGTGTACTCAAACCGCCAAAAGTCTGAAGTATATTTTCACGCGATTGGGACCTCGACATGAGGCGACCTAGATGGAGGGTTCTGAGGATCTGACTTCACTTTGCATTACCATCCACGGTAAAGCGGAAATGTGGTGGCTGATGCACTCGGTCGGAAGTCCGCGAGGGCGTTGGTGATATATGGCTCTCGAGTGGCGTGCTCGAGGCGTGGGACGGTTTGAGGCTGCAATCCCCGATTGAGCGGGGCTGAGCACGTTGGGGTTCAGTGGCTGCCAGGTCTCATTGACCGGGTGATTGAGTCCGGTGCGCGGGGCCATGAAGATAGTGTCCATCGGGGATAGAGATACGGTCGGGGTCTGCAGTGAGGCTGGGCCAGGTCAATCGAGATGGTAGTCTTCGATTATAGAGGACGGGTAGTGGTTCCTGAATTCGGCCGTTGAGAGAGATTCTCGGGGAGTTTCACTTTGCTCTTGATTTGCGGATTGCATCCAGTGGCATGTGAAGATGTAGTAGGATCTTAAATGTGATTACTATTGGGGCGTGAGACACATAGGGAGACTTTGTGCGACGATGTCTCACGTGTCAGCCAGGTAAAGGGAGCACCGAGAAGCGTGAGGGTGCACTTCGGCCATTGGGTGTGGCCCGAGTGGAAGTGGGAGCACGATCACGATGGACTTTAATGACCCGCTTGCCCGCGGACACGCGGGAACATGATGCGGTATGGGTAATAGTAGACCCGACTCCACGAAGTGCGGCACATTTTCTAGCCGTCGCGGATGACCTTCGCATTGGAGAGATTATAGCCGTTTGTATATTCGAGAGATGGTCAGGCTACATGGATTACCGGTATCCATAGTGCGGATAAGGGACCGAAGGTTCTGGCGCACTTTTGGAAGAGTTTCAGTTGTAGGCCTGTGGTGGCGATAGTATTTCCGCCCCTCCCAACGAGATGGTCGATCACAGAGAACTATTCGGGTGTTAAGAAGGGACATGCTGCTGAGCATGCGTCTGGATAATCGAGGGTAGTTGGGAGGGGAGAGAGCACTTGCACTTTTAGTGGAATTACTTTCTGACAACGATTACGAGGGGCGAGTATATAGATGGCACCATATGAGGCATTGTGTGGGAGGCCATGCGGAGTCACCCAGATTATGTTGGGCCAGAGGTGGGAGAGAGTTCCATCAACGGTCTGATCTAATTAGAACACCTCGGAGAGGTGGGGCTTGATGCGGCGGCGTCTTCTCACGGCTGGGCGGGGCTGAAGAGCTATGCGGATGTGCGACGTCGACCCTTAGAGTTCGAGGTTGGGGATCGCGTCTTCTTGAAGGTGATGCTGAATGAGTGGTTAGGTTCGACGGCCGAGGGAAGCTATCGCCCGAGTTTATTAGGCCTTCCGAGATACTCGGATGATGAGCCTTGTTGCGTGTCGGTTGGCGTTAGCCCGGCGTGTCGGTGTCGTGGTATTTCACGTCTCGCGTCTTTACAGGGGTATACTCGGATCAGCTCATGTGGTGGATTGGGGACATATTGAGGTTGACAATGATGGGACCTTCGAGGAGGACCGGTATGCATTTTGGATAATGGTGATCGGGTTTTTCGCAGCCTTAAGGCCAGTGAAATTTGAAATGAGGGTGTTATGGCGATCTTATGGAATGGAGGGTAAACGTGGGAACGAGGACACGATGCGGGCCACCTATCACTTCTTGTTTGGGATGAAGATGCGATGGTTTGGTCAGTTACATGCATGGTATAGTGCACGTTGCATACGCGTAGTGAACTGTTTTGATTGTCCAGAGGCTCGGGACAAAATTCCTTTTAGGAGGGGAGAATGTAAGACCAGAAATTCCAATTTACGGAAAAATGGTAAAATCGTAATTTCGTCGAAATTTGAGGGTGATACCACGAATGCCGGGATGATGACGAGAAGCAGTTTCACCATTGGAATAGATCTGTGAAATCTAGCTAGCCTGCGTCGAATTTCGTGGTCCCGAGACAAATCGGAGTTGGCAAGTTTTTTGAGACATCGCATTTCGGTCTTGATAAAGCGATATTTGATGTGACAAAGTCGCGTATAACCATCACCATGTGTCTTGTAAGTGGCATGGGTGAAATGAAAATGGATGGTCGAGATAGTCTTGAGTGTCAAGCGGGGAAGAAGGGACATAGATGTCATTTGGAATTTGTTTTAAAGTGAAAAGACAAAAGCCGCTACGGTGATTGTCTTCTCCAATTGAAATACAAGGCAAAAACGTGGGTGGAGAGGAGTAGATGCAGAAACTGAAAAATTGGAGTTTTAGAGAGAGAACATCATACTTCTCTCTAAATTTTCGACAAATCCGATCGTTGAATCGGCTGGTCGAAGGAAAGGCTGGCTGCCGCGGAGGAGCGCTGCAGCGTGGGCGCTCGATTTTTGGGGGTTTCGTCGAGCTCCGAGAGGTAGGGGTTTTATCCTACTTGGGTTTCACACTTTATTTAAGTGTTTTTATAATGTTCGGTTGGCTTGAGGCCTTGAGCGGCCGTTTGATGGATCCCGAAAACTTGGGATTGGTGTTAGAAATTTTTAGTATTGGATAGTCCGCGGTGGGTGTGGGCGTGAGGGCTACCTGTTTGGGTATTTATTTCATAAATTTATGCTATAAATCATGTGTTGGTTTTGTATAAGGCAGATGGCCTTGAAGTCGAGGTTCTAGAGTGAGCAGATGATTGGTGATTTCTTGGGGAGCTTGCGATGGCCAGGGGTTTCCTTTGTTCATAGGAATAGTGTTCACAAAATATTTTTGTGAGGAAATATGTGTTTGGTTAGTGAGTGAGTTGAATTCTTTGCGTGTTTGACAATTGCTTAGTGGCTAATTTTTGGTGTAATGAATTGTGAAGTCATACGTGGCGTGTTTGTGTGATTTAAATTATATGAATATATGCGGTATTATATATTTTTGTGTGTTGCTTATAATTGTATTGAAATTGGCGTCATGCATTATATGCCTTGGGGCACCACAGAACAATAGGAGTAAGTGTATGAGGTGATTGCGAGAGGAGAATGGTTTCGGAGGGTTGACTAAATAATAATAATTATCGGAGGAAGTCCATATAAAATATCAATCGTCAGTCGGCCCAGAATTGATATACATCGGTGATCCCACTAAATATAACATCGGAGTCGGTCAGTACTTATATCGGAGGGTTGTCCGTAAATAAAAACAAACATCTTTGTTGAAAATAAGGGTTTCGTACGTGGGCGAGCGAGGAAGTGTGAGGAGTCGATCGAGGACTCGGGATATGAGTTGATCGTATAGACATTCAAGTAGGATCACGCATTTACTTGAATGTATGTTTTCGTGGAGCATTGCATATGCACTTGGGTGGAGAGTAGCGATTAGGGTGATTCCACTGCGGGCATTAGCTCCTACGTCGAGGGATATTATTTTTCAGGTACAGGGAGCCCTCGAGGAGACGGCTCGTCATAGAGGCCGCTTTAGAAGAAAGCCGGGTTGTGGCTTTGGTTTATTATGTATACGCCATTAGAATTCTTGAATTTTTGATATATGGCTTTGGTTTTTCAAAACCTTTTGTTTTGAAAGCGTATTTTCATGGCTGGCTTAGGCATGTGTGAGGGAGTCGGTGAGGACTCGAGACATGGGATTGGGCATGTAGACATTCAAGTAGAATCATGTATTTGCTTGAGTGTATTTGGTTGCCATTACATGTGCACTTAGGTGGGGAGTAACCCATGTAGGAGATTATCACTACTGGGCATTGCTCACCCTGTCGAGGGATCATTATTTCAGGTACAGGGAGTGTTTGGGAAGACGACGCTCATTAGAGACCGCTTTTGAGAAGAAAGTCGACATGTGGTTTTGATTACGTTTTTGTAAAACATGTATGAATTATTACAATTGAAACATGTTGTATTAAGAGTGATATATTAACTCTTGAACTATGGTAAAATATAGTTGGTTAGATTTTTGGTGAGTATTGATGTATGGAATTTGACATTTTACTCGTGTATGGGTCTCTCAATATGAACACAGGTATTAACGAGTTGACGGGTTGTCGACTAGGACCCTTAGTTGGGCGTCACACATCTAGCCTTTTTACCTAACAATTATCATACTTGACAACAAGTATTATTAACGGATCTTATTTCCTATCATTGTTAAATAATTATTCTAATCATATTTCTTATACAATAAATTACCGATCGTAATAAAATATTCTTTGTAAAACCACATATATCTTTAAATACTCATCAAATACATATATTTATACAAAATTCTAACATTTTCAAATTTATCTTATTTACTGTTTATTATTATTTTTGTTCCAAGAATTATCCTTAAATATTTTTCCTTTTTTTTTTCATTCTCATACGGTCAAAGTAATTTGGTATGACACCACGATTCTTATTTTATTTCTTTACTTTTTTTTTAAAGAAACGAGGAATTGAAATCTAAATATGACCTTGGGATCATCTGGCTGAAAGAAAAATTAAAGAATACGTCGAAAGAAATGCAGAAAAATAAAATAAGAAATATCTTCTTTTTAAAAGAAATTTGTTAACTGACACTGGGAATTCGAAAGTCGTACGTCATAGAATTCTACCAACCATAAAGAAATTCAAGATGAATGAGAAGAGTTTTCTTTTCTTATTCCAATTTATACATAGGGTATCTATTGGGAGAAGAATTACCTTTTACCCCTCTTTCATTAATTATTAATTAATTAATTAGCTAATTGAATTATCATTATTATTTTTCTAACTTATGCATAAAATTCACCGTCCATTATTTTTAATTTATACATACAATTCTGTCGTATTATTTCCTAACATACCTATACAAATTTCTGTCATTATTATTTTCCCTAACTTATACCTATACAAATACCTAGGTGTTGCCCTCTCTCGCACTATAAGTTTAGTCCTCTAAACTTGACATACCCTAAGTCTTGAAATGCAGGGATGTTTTCATACATCTCTTCTTGAGCTCCCAGTGGCCTCGGATGCATGAGATGCTCCATAGGACTTTTACCAGCTTGACAATGGCGTGTCGTAGAATAGCCAATGCATCGCATCACTGTTTGAAGGGCGCCTTTTATAGGTCAAGTCCTCGAGAAATCACGAATAAGAATTTCCATTCATGCGTGACATCAAAAACATATTTCCTCGAGGTAGAAATATAAAACACATTATGAATCTTATATAGGCTTTGGGGGCAAGACTGCTTTATATGCTAAGGTACCTACTCTCTAATATTTCAAAACAGGCCCTAAATCAGAGGACTGAGTTTTCCTTTTCTCCCAACACATTTTCAACTTCCAAATATCTTAATTTCACTCGATAAGCAAACTTTAAGATAACATAATCGCAAATTCAAATAGCGAATATTGCTTGGGATTATCAACATAACACTTGTGTGTACCTTGATTTTCTTCCAAATTCTCTTCAATCAGGATTATCCTTTCAGTAGTCAATTACACAAGTTCATGTGTTAATTTTTTTTCTCCAATATGATCATAACACATAGGGGATCTCGTAAGCTTCATAAGTAAACCTTTAGAAGATATAATCTCATTGCTAGCTTAAAACTATTCTATAAGAAAAGGGTGTTAACCAAAGGTAGAACTCATTCTAATTACTTTTCAAGTCTAAAACAATATATCTCAATAAATATTTCCAACTTGCGATTACTTTCCTCAATTAGTCATTAGTTTAAGTATGAAAGCTACTATCAAAACTAATTTAGTACTTCGATTTTTTTATTTTTTTTTTTACTAAATCAAAATTTAAAAGTAAAATAAAAATTCTTATTACATACCATAGAATCAAATATTTCATACATTATCCCAAAATCTCCTTAATATCGAGAAGCTAGTCGATAGAAAATTATTAGACTTTATTCATAAACAAACCAATGTAATGAAACATTAGTAAATGGCAAGATTCTTGACCAGCTTTATCATAAAATCCATAGTGTAATAGTTTTCACACTCATTTAGAAATATAAAATAGTTGCAAAGTACTATTGGGTCTTTGATATAACCTCATATACTGAAATCACATAAGCTCAAAAGTCACAAATAATGTAATACCTTACTTCATATATGCCCATCAAAATTATGTCTTAAATATTTATACTTTTATATCCTTTTAGGGTAGATCGTAAGCTTAAAGTAATAAACCTCCTTCAAAATTTGTCTCTTTATGTCTCCATTATTTAAGACATTAAGTCTAATCCCAAATTTCGAATGCTTATTATCTTATTAAACACAATCAATTATTCTAAAAGTTCAACTGGTTTCAAATAATTCCTTATAAGATCTTAATTCTCCAAACAAATTTAATTGCACTATAATGCTCAACATAAGAACTCTAAAATCCAAGGGTATAACATAGACTTGTAAACATCTCAAATCATATAATAATCGTTTGCGACAACCTTAAATGATTTCCAAGGAATCGATTTTTTTTCTATTTAAGGCATAAATCACAAGATTCTCATTGTTTTATTAGTACTGAATAATGTCATCATAATCCTTAAGTAATTGTATCAATATCTTCTATTTCTTGCTTAAAAATCACTTTAAGAAGACAGACTTCAAACTCTCATAAACTATGAGTAGATCATAATAAAAAAAAATGTATTCATATCTTAAGTGCAAAAATCATTTTACCTAACTTCAAATCATAATAAGGTAGTTTTCTCTATCTTAAAATTTCAAATGTCTATAAATATATATCAATTTTTCCATGTTGCATAAGAACACAACATAAATCTGACGAAAGACATCATTATACAAAACAAATCTTCTTAGACAATGAAATAATCAAAATAAGAGTTGCTACCAATTTGCTCTTCAACTCTGACTATCATCATAGTTATAAGACCCGATCAAAAACTTAACCTTACATGTCCTTGAAAGTGGTACTTTCCCCGATAAATCGAAACTTCAAACTTTAATAACAATATTAGATGGGTTTGAATTTCAAATTGTTTTCATCGCTCATCACATTGACTTAAAAAGGCAACAACATTTCTAAGCAAATAACTACCTTGCAAGACTTAGCTTACGTAACAATTTATCCACATGATTCCTTTCTGACTAAACTCAAAGATAACTAAGAATATGGAAAATGATATTTTCCCCAACAATCAACAAATAATGGTGATAGCTCCTTAATTCATCCTCAAAATCAAACAAAAACCTTAATGTTTAAGAATTATTAAGTAAATTCAATATTCTTCTTACTGTCGTCCTTAAAATAACTTCAAACCACCATAATGTATGTCCCGAAAGAGTGACAAATTCAAATCATAATTCGTATTGATAAAGTATATTCACTAAACCAACAAACAAAACAAAGGCAAAGAGTGTAGTGAACTTTAGCAGTCCTTCGAAATCAATTATAACATACGTTTGTAAAGAATGCTAAGAATACCCCACAAAGCGGAATGATTATCAATAACATACTCTGACTATCCCGTAAGACAAACTTAAACAAGTTCCCATTAAGATCATAAGCGTGTAGCTCGATAACACTCTATCACGCGAAACCGCACAAGAGGCATGGCCTGTCAATTCCACCTCAAGCCTTCAACCTGAAAGGTTTGAAGTGTGAACGACAACACAACTTCCTTGTAGCTGGATTTTGTCGATTACCTGACACATGTTCAAGTAAATGCAACTTTTGATTGTAAATTCTCAAAATTCAAAATTTCATGCAAGCCAAAAATTACTTCTAAATATCGAGTCTCGATGTACATGTCATATAAAAGTGTTCGAGAATATAACAATATTTGGGATCTCTCAAATCCCGACTTTGTACTAATATAAGCGAATGTTATCGAGCTTTCTCGAGTTAACTTTCAAAACCCGACATTTCACATAAACATAGACATTAGTTCAAGTGATCCAACATAAGTTCTAATAAAATCCTAATGATGGCGAATCCACAACACAGCCGTCGCTCCTCGCGGAATCTAAAAGTACCTGAAAGTATGTCAACGAATGGGAGTGAGCTTAAAGCTCAATAAGAAATACTAATACATTTTCATGGATAAAAAAGTTTTCAATCATATAACAAATAGGATATGTTTTTCATCAATCTTTAGATTCAAAATAAGTTGGAACATTAACAAAATTTACTTTAAAACATTCTCACATCCATTTCAAATCAGTTTCATATCAAATGTGATCGAACTCAATTTTATGCTCATTTCGATTAAAGCACTTTCATATCAGTCCAAAATCAAATATTTCAAATATATTTTTCTCTGGTCATCAAATATCCAAATGATACCCTGACATGGGACTTTCAAATGGGTGTGTGTAGTGTTCCTTTTAAGGTGAATGGAACCAAACACTACCGATCTTATTAACTTCGCAAGAACCCACAGAAATTGGGGTTCAAATCGGTCGTTAAGTCATTGAGGAATGTAAAGTCATTATTATTAAGTTGATGAGTAGGAATAATTAATATTATTATTAAGTTGAGTTCGGTAACAGTCGAATATTTCATTCGAAGTTAGTACAAAACATCATATTTTCATTTTTTTATAATGCAAGCTGAAGCTGTCAGTACGTCGTCTGGCTAACTTTGATCCATGGATAATTAAATAAATAAAAAAAGTAAACATTCATAGCAAATATTATATATAATTAGGTTAAAACAATTTTCATCCTCGAATGAAGTAAAAACAAACGATTTTGTTTAAAGATGCGTTAATATCCGCTTCACATGAAAAGTCTTTGAAAGCTTTGAAAAAATTTAATGGAAAATTTCCTCAATGAAATATTTCTCCACAAATAATAAGGAAAGAAAACTATCATCATTACTTATTTATTCTTAAAACTTTCCTAATTTTGATATTCTTAACAATGATATTATTTTAATTTTTTAATCCATAATAATAAAAGTTAATGGGTTTCTAAATATTTTATAAAATTTGTGATTTATAAAGTTTGTCTATAGCATGATTTTTTGTTCGCATCAAAAATATAGGCAATGTTCGAATATTAGCTATTTGAATTAGGTAGTTTCTGAGTACATAAAATTCATATTCCTTTCGGATCTTATTTTTAATAATTTATTTATTTTTGTACTCTTAATGAGACTCAATATTTTACTGAAAGCAGTAATATTAATAATATTTTAATTATATTATTACACAATGCTCATCTAGCCTTTTGCCTAACAATTATCATGTACTTGTGATAAGTATTATTAACCGGATCTTATTTTCCTATAATTGCTAAATAATTATTCTAATAATATTCCTTATCTAATAAATTCTCAATCATATGAAATATTTACTTGCCAAAATATACATATATCTTTAAATTAAATACTCATCAAATACATATATTTATACAAATTGATATAATTTGTATCTTATTTGTTTTATTATTATTTTCTTTCAAAAGAGTATCTTAAATATTTGTTTCCTTCTTTTTTTTTCTTTTTTTTTTTCATTCTCATCTTGATCAAAGTAATTCGGTGAGCTCATCAATTCTTATTTTTATTTCAATTTTTTTAAAACGAGAGTGAAATCTGCATCGACTTTTTCGGGGGGTTCATTTAAGCGAAAGAAAAATTAAATATTCTACGTCAAAGAAATCTAGAAAAATAAAATAAGGGAAGATGTGAAAATTTAAAGAGGGTGTTTGTTAATGCAGATCCGAAAGTCGTACGTCCTCTGTAATTCTACCAGCCAGAAAGAAATTCAAAGATGAATAGAAAGAATTTTCTTTTCTTATTCCAATTTATACCTAAGGTATCTATTAGGAAAATTACCTTTTTATCCCTCTTTCATTAAATTAATTAATTAATTAATTAGCTAATTGAATTATCATTATTATTTTCACTGCTTATCTTTTATAAAAATTCATATTAGTATTAGTTTAATAATTTATCTATCTGAATTGTATCAATTATTATTTTACCAGCTTTATCACACATCTAGTCGCATCATTATTATTTTCGCAAAGCATATATCTAATTAAGGTGATACGGGTATATAGTCATACACATGATCGAATACCATATATCAAGTAGGCCTGATATAGCTGTGTTCTCCATCTACAGCTTTATGCGTGCTAGCTGGTTGAGCTCCACTGTAGAACAAGTGCCATAAATCCTTTCTGTAGTAACTTGAGTATGCATGTTTGATGTTTTACATGATATTGCTTTTCTAAAAGGAGGGGGATCTGAGGGTGGATAGTGTCAGCTGTTAGCAGCCTTTTTAAAGAAGTCTCTATTCAGAATGCCTGAAAAGGGCACCTAGTTATCTGAGGTGTTCATTGCTAGGGGTTCCCTAATTACTGGAGGAAGAACGGATTACAGGAAACTGATATATTTGCTGGGCCATCTTACAATGGTGCTGCTAACTGACATTTTCTTATGCATTGATTGCACCTGAATGCATAGATGGCCAGTTCAATTGAACAACCACCTTTTCTTTGGATGCCAATCAATATGTTTGATATGTCCGGGCTTTGCCAGTTGTGATAGCTAAACCTCTATAGCATCTCTGCAAGGAAGAAAATCCATCCTTTGTACAGCTCAGTTGTTCCAAAGCCTTGTTAGATGCATGGTGCTGCTGCTAGGTACTTGCTGCTTAATCCTTGCTTGAATGTAATCTGCCTGTCAATGTGCTCATATTTGTTTATCTTGCTTTGCAGCTCTGAAGTCAGCGTGTATGCTTATGATGCCGCTCAAGTCAAGAAAGCCCATGGAGGTGGGTGGTTGTGTGCAGGCAATCTTTAGTAAAAGAGCCATGTTCATATAGATTGTGCCTATTGTATTGCTGTTTCAGCTCGATTCTACTGTGCTAATTTACACATTCTACAGATCACACATTATTTAGGCGGAGGAAACTAAGTTTACTGGGATTGTCGAGAAGGTTATCAAACTCTATTGAACACGGATATAGGAAGAGACCTCGATCACATGGTACATTTATGGGGCATCCATTTTGTTATTACTCTCTTTTATATTATATGAACTTTTCCTCTCTTGGTACAACATTTGGTACTTTGATATAGGTATTAGAATTTTATTTTTTTTATTTTTAAATTTGTTTAATCTTAGGTTCACTCATCATGTTTTCTTGTGATTTTATCTTTATTTTTATTTTCTTGGTTTAATGGTGTGTGCCTGTTGTTTGTATATAAAAACAGGCAAGGTTTCTTGAGGCTGCTGTTGCATGTAAGAAGACGATTGGTTTAATGGTACACTTTCTATCCATTTCTTTACTTTAAATATTATATGTGATTATTATTATGAATTGATTGTCCAAGCAATCTGTCAGTCTAAAGTGAAGAAAATTCTGTTATTGGATTGGAATGACTAAATAGATAGGGTTTTGTTTATTTGGTACTATTATTGTTATTATGATCGCTTCTCTGGGGAATTAATTTGCTTCTTTCTATTGTTCTTGCGGGGACTCTTTTGATAGAGAGCCTAAGCCTCAAGAACCTACAAAACACCAGCATTCTTGTTATCTAGTTCATATAATTGGTGTTTCAGAGACCATTCCCTGTGTCTGTTAACATTATGTGGTAATGCGGCAGGTATGACTGGGATGCTGCGACCACAACTAACTTCTTGCAAAAATATGGTCTTATGGGTGATATTTGTTGGAAAATAGAGATAGAAGTAGAATTACTAAAGTTTTTAGTGACAGAGTGCTGCTGCACTTTTTGAAGAGAAGGACTAGATTTCTTTTTCTTATTTTTTTTTCTCTGTATTTGAAAGGTCCTTGACACAGCTTTATATAGAAGCTGTGTATGAGAGCTATAGAAATTTAACATTCTAGGGACTTAGCAAAACATTAAGCCTAAGAAAAACAGCAGAAAAATAAATGAATGATAGCCAACTCTTTGGAGATTAACCCAATGACTTTTTGACTCACGGTTTTCCTCACAAATTCCCCTCTAAAACAGTGAGTCCCAACATGTTTCTGAACTTCAAAAACTTATAAATAGTGATAGGTTTTGTGAGCATGTCTGCTGGTTGTTCATTGGTGCTGATGAACTCTAGTTGTATTTCTTCTTTCTGCACAAAGTCACGAATAAAATAATGTCTCGGTTCTATATGCTTTGATCTGGCATGAAAAACTGGGTTCTTTGTTAGGGCAATCACAGACATATTGTCACAATAAATAGTTGTAGGACCTTCCTGCTTCCGTCCTAAATCATTGAGCAATTTCCTTAACCAAACTCCTTCACAAGCAGCTTCTGTTGCTGAAGTATATTCATCCTCCGTAGATGACAAAGCAACAGTGTTTTGCTTTCTAGAACACCATGAGATGGTGCTCTTTCCAAGGAAGAAAATATAGGCTGATGTGCTTCTTCTATCATCAATAGATCCAGCCCAATCACTTTCGGTAAAACCAGTCAAAGTGAACTCGGAATCTTTGCCATACTTCAAACCAAGTTTCAATGAGCCTTTTAGGTACCTTAGTACCCTTTTTGCTGCTGCATAATGAAGCACACTTGGGCTGTGCATGAATCTTGACAACATACTAACCGCTTGAGTGATATCTGGTCTAGTATGAGTCAAGTAAATAAGAGATCCAATTAGACTCTTGTACTGATTTTCATCAGCTTCTTAGGTCCATCATTAGGTTCAATTTTTCATTTAAAGCCATAGGAGTACTTACAGCCTTATAATCCTTCATGTAGAATTTCTTCATGATGTCAGCTGCATATTTTTCTTGGGAAATGAAAATTTCCCCTCTTCCTTGCTTCACTTGCATCCCAAGGAAGTACTTCATGATCCCTAAGTCCAGCATCTCAAAGTTTCTCATAAGTGAGTGCTTAAAATCAACAAGTAAATGATGATTGCTCCCAAAGTAAATCAAATCATCAACATACAAGCAAACTATGATAAAATCTGCTTCATTCTTTATAAAATAAAGTGCTGGTTCATGAGGACTTTTTTGAAAACCTAAATTCTGAAAGTAAGAATCAATCTTACTATTCTAAGCTACGTGGAGCTTGTTTGAGAATATATAACACTTTGTGGTGTTTTTGTATTCCCTTTGCCTTTGACTTCATATCACGTGGGCTCAGTAAACCTCTTCGAGTTCTCTACTAAGGAAGTGATTTGACATCCATTTGATACACATTTAGCTCAGTTCGAGCGGTGCAAACGAGATGGATTGTCTCAATTCTTGCAAGCGGTGCAAGAAAGTCTCGATTAAATCTACTCTAGGCTATTGAGAATAGCCTTTGGCCACCTAATCGCGCGTGCTTTTGAATGGAACCATCCTCATTGTACTTGTTGTAAACCCGTTTAAGACCAAATAATGTATTTTGCTTTGGGAGGATCTATAAGATTCCAAGTATTGTTCTTACGATCATGTTCGGTTCTTCTTCATGACCTTTTCCATTTTTCATCCTTTGCGGCTTCTTCAAAAGTCGGTGGCTCCCACGAAAGAGCAAAATGCGCATTTTCATTGGAGAAATAGCTTCTAAAATCACCATACCTCTCTGGCGGTCTTAACTCACTGAGGATCTTCTTAAAATAGGTGAAGAAGATGAAGTTCCTTCATTATACGGACTTCAGTTACGAACTTAAGCCTTGAGTTGAATTTGACAAAGTTCTTTGATTCAGAAGTTTCAACGAGTTGATTCAGTTCTTGATGGCAATTGGAGCTGAAATCTTGAATGTTTGATGAATTTTGGGCTGGCGAAATTCCTTTATATACTACTCTTTCATCAGATGACATCTCTCTTACCCTTGTCGACTGTTTTTAACGGGATTGAGCAACTATGTATGATTCATCGATGTACCCAACGAACAGAAGCTTCTCTCCCTTGATCGAACTTATCTTCATTGGAGCCTTGTTGAGTGAAGTAAATTTGAACTGACCAAACACTTTTAGATGACTAACTTAGGCTTTCTCCACTCTAGGCTTCATAGGGAGTTTGTTCCTTGCGATTTTTGGAGACTGTTTAATATATATGTAAATAGTAGTATGTACAACTTATTAAAGAGAATTAGGGAAGCTCCTTGCAACACCCAACATGCTTGAGCCATCTCAGCCGATGGTTACATTTTTTCTTTCGCCCAACTCAGGCTGTGAGGGCTTACTCCACGGGTTAATTGCCTTTGAATCTTCTTTCTTGCGATAATTCATGAATGGTTGATAGATAAATTGACCTCCATGATCGGTTCTTAAGGTCTTCATTTTCAGCCCACTTTGCCTTTCAGCAGGGGGCTTTGAATTCGAATTTTGAAAAAAGCATCGATTTTTTTGTTGGATAAAATATAGCCACACCGACTACAGTATGATCATCAACAAAAAGGGATGAAATTGCCTTTTATTCCCAGTGATGGAGTTCTTGTGGGACCGTATATGCGCATGAACAAAGCTCTAAGGAGCTTTGGCCCTCTAAGAAGTCTTTGGGAAAGAGATGGTGCATCTTCCGCGAACCACGACCCTCTCACGAAACTCCTTCTATTTGATTTATTTGGGGAATACCACGAACCATATCCTTTTGCTTATGTAGATGCAGTCCCTTTTGATTTAAATGGCCATATCTGAGATGCCATAGTTGAGATTCGTCTGAAATTTCACCCTTCAAGGCTATTGGACTTGCATAGTTGATGGAGAGTGGAAAAACTTTGTTCTTGGTCATCGACCATAGCCATCGACTAGTTCTTCTTGTCATTGACTTTGCACTTATTTTCTTGAAAACCACGATATCCTTTGAATCATTGCTGGCACACTTAGAGATTGTGAGCAGGTTGGGAGCGTAAAGAACATCATGAATGAACTTTTTTCTCACGGATCGTTTGACGCAGTACTCCTTTTCATCGACTCTTTCAAATTTATATCACGAGAAATGATAGAATTTGAGGAATTTTCATCAATTTTAACAAAAGCGACTCACGTTCATTTTGTCGTATAGCTCTTTATGTAGTTGTCCAAGGTACCAAATCTAGTCCTTTCCGCTTTCGGCATTGAAACGAGTTAAAAACGCTTGCTCTTCATCGGTCTTAGCTGAAATTGGCTTGAACTTTCATTCTTCTTGTGCCCGACAATCTCGATGCGAATGATTTGGAATCCTACACCTTTACACCTTAAATAGTATTCTTACGAAGTGTGATTGAATTTGCTTGCATATGATGCGGATTCTATCCACGGCTCTTGGTTCTTTGAAGTTGGTATTTACGCCTCTGCCTCGGTCTCTTCCATGCCTGGCGGATTATTTTGACTCTTGAAACTGATCTTGATGCTGGAAGTTTCCCTCTTACGATTCTTTTCCGTCCCAAATTTACCTTTGATTGAAAGGCCTCTTCCAGAGGCCGACTTGAGGATCTCTTCATTTTTCCTCGTGTGATTCTAAGGGAACCACCCGGAGGTCATACATGGTCGAAAATGAAGAGATCTTTTGATTCTTTGATTATTACAGCGCATGATCGAATTTTGGTGTGAGCTTACGAAGTCTTCTCTACTATCTTCTTTTCTTCAATTTGAGAGTTGCCATAAGCTACGATTGATTTAATTCGGTAACCCTAGAGAAAAAATCTTTGATGCTACGATTCTTTCATTGTCAAGCTTAATCAAAGTTCTTCCAAAGTGGCGAAGTCCTAATAGGAACAACTTACTTTTCCCTTGAAATTCTTTCTTTAGAGTTTCCCATGCATCTTTAGCTTTACTAATGCCAAAAATGCGTGGATAGGTGGTCTTTTTGATTCCTTGATGGAGGTAACTCAAGGCAAGGGCATTGTTCTTGATCTTTTCTTTGTTCTGATTAGAAACCTAAGATGAGGTCCTCACGTACTTACGCTGTAGAGGATGAATCATCACTTGCTCTTTGGAGAATCATCATATCCTTCTTCAACAATCTCCCACGAGTCTGTTTTTAATAAAGAAAGAAATGCATACGATCAGCCAGTACCCATAGTTTTCTCCTTCAAAAATGGTGCCAGCTTTGGGGAATAGTGAACATGGTTCCAACGAGAGGAGGATTCTTGATCGACATAGCTCGATACCAAATTTGTTGGAAAAATAGAGATAAAGTAGAATTACTGAAGTTTTAGTGACAGAGTGCTGCTACACTTTTTTGAAGAGAAAGGACTAGATTTCTTTTTCTTGTTTTTCTCTATATTGAAAGGTCCTTGACACAACTTTATATAGAAGCTGTGTATAGGAATTACATAGGGAATTTAACATTCTAGGGACTTAGCAAAACATTAAACAAGCCTAGAAAAACAGTAGAGAAATAAATGAATGACAACCAACTCTTTGGAATTAACCAATGACTTTTTAACTCACGGTTTTCCTCACAATATTAACATTACCCTCTTTATTCTATGTTTTACAGTATAGCATTCATTCTGGACTAAAATCTTACTGATTAATTTTGAAATATACTAGGCTTTCACATTGGCAATCTTCATGAACTAAGTTTTAGTCCTTTAGTTTTTTAGTTATTCAAAGGGTATGCTAGGTATAAATATAAGTTGTTTGCTTATTCTTAGTTCACTTAAAGTTTAGCATTTTCTGAGCATCTGGCATTTTTGGTTATTCTAAGGTTATGCTAGGTATAAATATAGAGAAAACCATAAACCCCAATTCTTACACCTTCAACCTTAATCCTTCAACCCCATATTTAACCCTCAACACTAACCTTAAACCCTAACCCCCACCCACCCCGAAAAAAACCTCAAACCCTTAATCCTAAAGCCTAAAACACTAAACCCTAAACTCTATATGAAAATGGTTGGTGAAGGAAATCAAGTACATTCCTTTTAGTTCTTTGTTAATTATATTCCTAGTATATATTCATATCTGGTTAAAACTAGATGAGGGTTGTAGATAGGTTAAGATCTACTATGGGTTGGGTTTTATGGAGTTCTTATGATAATATGAACATTGTTTTTTATGATAGTACTATTTACCTCATTAGGGTTTTATTTCATAGCATTAATTGAGGATCTTGACAAGGATTCTATAGCATGTTTGAGTATTTTGTTGTTATTTTTGTATTTATGACTCTTTTTTTGCTTGTGACGCTGAGGATTCCGCAATGGGGTACTATCAAACAACCACTAAGTTGTTTTATTCACTGAAAAAATATATATTTATAGTGATTAAAATATCAAAAAAGGCAATTAATTACCATTGACTAGAGCTCTACCCTTAAATGTTTCCCCTTGAATTGGGGTGTGTTTATTCCTTAAGACCAGACCCAGTGGGACATCGAACAAGAAGAAGATCCTTCCTAAAGTCTTAGCAAAACATCTCTAGTTAGCTTCAGAAGCAGTAGCAAATTGCACTTCTGATTGGAGTAGAGAATTTATATTCTAGTTTCTCAGCAACCACTCACACAAACAGAGTTCAAAAACAGAGACAGAATGAGAAGAAAAACTTGCATTGACTATTCTGGAAAAGGGAATTCAACAGCAAACACACTATCCAAACAACATAACAATGGAGACTAATTATCAAAATGAAAAATTAACAGTAAGAGTATGTGATATTTAGTATTTGTTGCAGCATAGTGTAGGAGATTACAATTCAATGTTTCTATTCAGGCTAAAGTATTGAAGGACGTTTAGAAATCTAGAGTACATTGTTTAATAGCAGATTGTAAGAAGCTAAAATGTCATTATACATTTTGGTGATCCTAATTATAATTCTGTATTTATGTAGTAGAAGCCTAAGATATCTATGTACATTGGAGACCCTAATACCGCATACGCATATTGCATCGTGTAGTACACAGGACATGAACCAAATCATGTCTTTGAGCGTCTGATTATAAATTTGCAGATTCGTGGGGATCTAAAGGTGTGGATTTCGAATTCGTCATTCAATTGCAGATCTAATTTCAAAATCAAGTTGTGCCATTGCCATTTCTTCATAAACACTTGGGGCTTTTCCCTATCTCCCTACATGATGACCGGCCATGCATCCGAATTATTGTCCTCTATAATCACAATGTCGGCAGGGGCATAACTCAGGATCTTTGGATCACAGTCAAGGACAAATATTTCCGAGTGGAGGTCTTACTGAGTTATTGTATGAGAAGCTAGGATATGAATAACCCATCTCTCAATATGTACATGTATCCAGCCATGCTCACGCTCACGCTCACAGAAGAAATATAAAATGTCTCCTGACAAGACTTGATGACGAGTCACAAAGCTATGCCAACTATAACCACCAATGTTGCACAAGGCTCTAGAAGTGTGCTGGACGGTCATAAGCCACACCCTGCCAGAAATGTCCAAGGCTAAAAAGTTTGGCTGCTGGATGATTCTTGCAGCAATTTCTGGTTGAGGTAGGATCATCCCTCTTGTCAAATCTTCGTCATTGATTTGTCTTTTGAATATTAAATCCTTCTGCTGATACGCATCTACCTGTTTATAGTATAAACAAGATAGGATCCGAGAATCTATATGTACATGTATCCAGCCACGCTCACGCTCACGAAAGAAATACAAAGTATAGCCTGCGCAGACTTGATGGTAAATCATAAATCTGGGACAATTATAGCCGATGTGCCAGCGATCTCCGTGGTCAGTGCACACTGTGGCAAAGGCCTGCCATCAATATCCCAGACAAAAAAATTTTGCGGCTGGATGATTGTTGCATCTGGTGGAGATGAGATCATCCTCCATTGTAAAACCCGTAAAAATTTTAAATTTAAAATTTTCAGATAAAAATAAATTAGCGATTGTTTGATAGTCAAAGAAAAGTTGCTGGGATTTTCTAGATCTCGGATGGTGGCGGATTGCACAGTTCGCAAGTCGTCTCGCGTCGCTCTGCGATCAATTTGTTGAATTACGAATATTGAATTTTACGTATTTGAAAAAAGAAGTGTCACGAGCGACATGGCGAAACCATGTAGATGACCACGTGGCATCGCCAGTGTCATGTCATAACTTTATGAAGAAATTTGTTTCTCTATGGGTCTCAAATTCGGTTTGGGGCGGCGGCTTGGTCAGTGGGAGCGACGGAGGGAGGAGGAAAAGGAGAAGGAGGGGAGGAAAGGAGAAAGAAAGGGAGGAAAGGGAGGGGAGGAAGGGGAGGAAGGAGGAGAAAGGAAGAGAAAGAAGAGAGGAAATGGGAGGAAGAGGGAAAAAGAAAGAGGAAGAGGAGAGAGGTGTTGCGCGGTGGCGACGGGACCGGGACGACGAAGAACCGGAGCTGGCCTGAGGTGGGTTTCCTCCTGGGTTATTTTCAGCCCTGGGAACCGTGTATTGGCCTCTGAGGTTTACGTCAGATTTTGAGTGAGTTGGATATTTGTGTGGTTTGTTTGTGATTGTGTGATGGTCAAAGACCAGTTTGCAGTTTTCGGACCCGTTGAGAGGCCAGAACAGCGTGTTCTAGGATGGCAAAATCCAGACGGGAATGTGACGGGGTTAAGTGCCCAAATTTTCCATACTTATTGAATCGAAGCAGTCCAACTTTGGATGACCAATAGCTTTTTTATAGTCAGAACTCCAGATTCTTGGTTCTTGGACTCTCACGAATCTCGTTGAGTCTAGAATTTAATAAAATAAAGTTCTCAGCGAAAAGCAAAATATAGGGTGAACATTGAAATTTGGTCATAGGATGGTGAGAATAGTTCGTTTTGGTTTAGGAACTTGTTTGGTGGGTTTGTGTCGAAATGCTTGGACGCATATGGCACGGCGAGAATTGTGTGTTGGATGTTTTGTGTGGTATTTACAAAAGCTTGGATTTTCTAGGTAAGTCAGTTATTCCTTAGACGGCATGGCGGATTTATGGCTTGAGAATGGCTAATGTGTGTTATTGCCATGATTGACATCTTTGAACATGTGAAATTATGTGATAAAGATGGAAGCAATTATATGCATTGGGTTGTATGGCCGACATACTATGTCTCGGCCAGACATGAATTATGGCATTGGCACAAGTAATGGTTGGAGATTATTTTTAATACATACTTGAATGATGTGTTGACATGAATGAACTGAATGATAGAAAAGATGTAGTGCATGCTTATGTGATGTATTGATTTGAATATGTGGAATATTAACATGGCTGCATGTATGTTAAATATATGAAATGTTGTGTGCATTAGACATGAGTGTTCATAGCACACACATAGTGTATGGTGTAGAATGTCCATGTAGAGGTCTTAATACATTGGTCATGGGTTTTGAGTGCGGTGGCCTGTTGCATTGCATTGGTGTGCGGTAACACCACATTACACATGAAAGTGTGTTCATGGTACTGATTTGCTAGCGTTTGGTGTTGAATCATGTGGGCTTAGGAATGGGACAAAGTCGGTGAGTTCCACGATTAGCGAAAATGGAAAATGAAATGTGTCGGGCGTAGCAAGTAGAGTCAGATACCTCCCTCGGGTGGCGAAAACACGGTTGGGCAAGCGTATCCACTTGGGTGAAAGCCGAAAAATGTCGAGAAGGGTGTAAGAGACCCGCGGTGAGACCTGAAAAGTTACATTTGCCCAGACACGAGAAGCGATTAAATAAATATCCATAGACTAGGGGTTTGTGAGATGGGAATTCGGGGCCCGACCTTGGTATTGATTTCCCATTGGCACTTGCATTGGGTGGTGGGTCGAGAGGTTGACTCGGTACTTGGGGCATGTAGAGTGTCGTCTCATACATGCATGGGTTACCATGATGGGATAGCTGTGCTTGTACCGCAGTTGGTTCAGTGGTTTGTGAAATGATCACTTGCATGTGCACTGGGTGGGGAATAGCCCTTGTGGTTATCTCCTGCCCGGGGCGTTAGCTGTGCGTCGGTGGGACCTTTGCCCCGGTGCGGGACAGGTACGAGAGGCGGGACGGCCAATTTCGCCCAAGTAGGGATTATGAAGCGGGCCGGTTTGTGGCTGGTTCTTATTTTTATGTATATATTCGAAGCAGAACTAGTTTTTAATATATGTTTTTGTATTAGAGTGATGTAATAACTCTTTGAGGATCTATAGAAATGTATGGTCGTGTAGCAGGTATGGGCCAGTATGGACGATGGGCCACCATTGGGTCGTTTTCTTCAGTATGGGTCTCATGATATGAGACAACGAGGTTCCATGACGGTGGCAGCAGGACCCCGAGGTTTGGGGTGTCACATCCATAGTTCCAGATCACTGGTTGTGATTTCGTTTTTGTATATTAAATCCATATCATCATATGCATTCATCAGTAAATTATAAAAAGGAAGAGTGTTTGTTATCGTATGTTACATAAGTAAACGGGGAAGGCGGGAATGGCCCCGAAATGATGATGTTCTAAACGACAGTAAGCAACCAATTACATTTATTAGCCTATGTTAAGTTTGGTTTGGTCTTCACGGAGGGTGAAACGGAACAAGGGCAGTCTCCAATCATCCTCCCAGAGCTGGGTTGTTTGTTCTAGAGGGTGGTTGGAGTGACATTCCCAACATAGGGTGATATGAACCACGTCAACTTGTGATAAGACCCATGATCAAATTAATCTTGGAAGAATAGCTCTAGACTTCGGCTTGAATGGATGACCTCGATACGAAAGCGAGAACAGAGGTATAAGAAGAACTCTGATTGGACATGGAAATGTCGATTGATAAGTCACGATGAATACCACGAAGATAACCCGATAAGTTCAGTTCTTTCAAGAATCAAAAAGAAATTTACTCTCGATTTATAAATCATAATACAAAGAATTCGAGTGTATGATCGATAAATAAATTAAAAAATATGAAGAAACGAAAACAAAAATTCAATTATAAAAGAAAAAGAAAATGACCAAAACTAGAAAGGAAGGTAACTTATTTTCCTAAGCAGATACACACCCATAACATCCGCAAGGGAAAGGAAAATAAGATAATTTAGGACAAGACTTGGTAAGCTTAAATCAGCATCAAATCGGGAGGCGAAATTAGCACGGAAATCAGCGACAAATCGACGGCATGTAGCTCTTAGTCAGTAGAAGTTTACTTTGATGACGTGGATCATCTTTGTTTCTTCTTTGGAGTTAAACACGTGAGCTTTTTCCACTTGGGCATCTCGAATTAAAACATTAAGGGCTTCTTTGAATATCTTAGCTCTATCTCATGTCATCGGGCCAAGTGGGATTTCAAGCAGATTCGCACTCCATTCCCTAGCCATGCCTCCATCATTCCCCTCTTCTTGAAATGATTTGTCCTCCGTCGTCACCACCACATCAAAGGACTCAAGTCGGTGACATTAAAGTAACACTTACATTATACTCACGATGAATCCTGGCTTGTAGGCATTGTCATTGATGCGCTCAAGGACTTGAAAAGGACCATCGCCCTTAGGAAGCAACTTGGAACGCCTTTGTGCAAGAAATTTTTCTTTGCGCATATGCACCCAAACGCAATCTCCGCGTTCAAAGACAACTTGACGATGCCCTTTGTTAGCTTGTTTGGCATATTACTCTATCTTTCGCACAATGTTGAGCTTTGCCTTCTCATGGATCTGCTTAAAAAAAACGGCTTTCTTTTTGCCATCTAAATTAACACGCTTACACATAGGTAAAGGAGATAAATCCAAAGGGGTTAATGGATTAAAACCATGCACAATCTCAAAAGGCGAATATTTAGTGGCATAATGTATGAATACGGAGTTATAAACAAACTAAACATGTGGCTTAAGCCAGTCTTTGTGTTTAAATGTTCTTTTTAATGATAACTCTCAACAAAGTAGACAAAGTTCTATTCCTCTTTGTTGTGACCTTGATCTTCTATTCTCTGAGGCATCGACACGATGTAAACTTCGCAAGGCGATTCGACGGTGGGTGGTTGCCTCAGATAGTGATTAAGTCGACCAAAAATACAGAGAGGAAAAAGAAGGAAGTTCGCACAGTTGGAATTGCATACCTTTCCCTCGTGGGGGATCTTCCTGATTTATAGAAAATTGTTGCCGAATCTCCCTCCTATCTCATGAAGGAATCTCTTATTTTTAAGGATAAATTTGTTGTCCCTTATCTAGGATTGATTTTTCCTTATCAAGGACTAATTCTTCCTTATCAAAGATTATTCCTCGAAGTATGAGATTTGTAGGAAAGAAATTATGATAAATATCACGTGTATTTTTAAGCCTTTACTGTTGCTCCGATAACGAACTTTCCATATATGAAATGATGGTCAACTGGGGGACTAAAAACTTTAGACAAGTCGCCTTGAATCTTGCATTTGGGGTGACACCCCGGCCTTCACAAACGGGCTTTTGGATTCTCCCGTCTAGTAGTGCCTCTCAGTTTTAATATTGTGAAACCCCGAAAAAATCTAATTTTCTCGAAAAAGGGCAAAATCATAATTTCGGTAAAATCGAAATTTTTTTTTAGATCGGATGACAAAGCGGGATTTCCCTTGGATTGGAATGGGTCTCGCGAGTCTTGCTATCGATTTCGTCGAGTGCGAGAACGATCGGAATTTGCGTTTTGGGGAAGCGATCGTGTGGGACATGGTGAAATTTGGTGGCACATGGTGTGCCACGTGTCGGCTCGATTCGATCAGCTTAAGCTCAAGGTGGGACCGCGTTGACACATGGCATGATGCCCGATGAATAGAAAAAGTCATGGTGGGTGGGTTGGTGGATGAAATCCTCGACCCGATGAGGTGTGAACATGTGGCAATGTGAAGCCAAAGAGGATTTTCTTCTCGATTTGGCTCGGGCGTGCGGTGAGTGAGGAAATTTCCAGTTTTGCAAAAATGGTGGATTTTTAGAAAGAAGGTAGTAACTTCTCTGCAGGATTAGGAGTGTTCGGGCCGTCGGATCGCTTCGGGCGAAGCAAAGTGGTTCCACACATGAGGACTGCGTGGGTGCCGGTTTCGGGAGTTTTTGACAAAATCTGTGAGGTAGGGTTTTATCCTACTTATTTTACCCTTTGTTTAAGTGTGTTTATGATGCTTGAGTTGATTGAGGCCGTGAGTGGCCGTTTGATCGGTCCCAAAACTTGGGGCCGGTGTTCAGATTTTGGAGCTCATTTGAGTAGTTAGTGGCAGTCCACGGTATTTGAGCAGTGGTGGTACAAATTAAGCATTAAATTGTGTTTGGTGAGTGAGACAGGAGATGGATGTGAATTTGGTTGAAAGAAGAGCAGGGTTGGATGAGTGGGGCGCACGGACTGACCGTGTTGGAATAACGAAATTGATGGGAAATGAATGGCTTGATTTGTGTGGAAATGGATAGGTTAATGCATGAACTTGATGTATTAGCAGGATGTCACAATTATATGGAATATAATTGTGTGTATGAACCATTGGAAATGGAATTTTGATTAGTTGAGTGAGCTACTTTAGGAGTTGGTTGATAGAAAGAGAAATTAATAGGTTAATGCTTGAGGTGTTAACATGATGTCACAATTATATGGAATATAATTGTGTGTGTAGGACATTGGAGATGAGTTTGTGAATAGCTCAAGTGAGTTGATTTGGGTGATGGTTGACCGAAATTGGTATATTGGTGTAAATTGTGTTGAAATTACATAACATGTTGTATGTGATTTAAATATGTTAATATATATATATATATATATATATATATATATATATATATATATATATATATATATATATATATATATATATCTTTATAATATGTGAATATGTTATCGTGAATGACATGAAATGGCATATTGCATTTCATATGCAGGGTAGCTTTAGAAATTAGGTGTGAGTGCGTGGCGTGAATTTAAAGAAAAAGCAGACATGGTTGCGAGAATTTCACATGATGAATTTTTAGGAGAATGGGGTTGGAGACGATTCAACACATTTAGGATGAGGACCATGACTGTTTCGGAAGGTTCTCCAACACATTTTCCTCGGAGGGTAGTCCCATATTTTTACCGAAACTCGGTAGTTTATTTTCAAGAACAACAAGTTTTGTTTTGAAAATGGTGTTTTCTCATATATGGCTTAGGCAAGTGTGAGGGAGTCGGTGAGGACTCGAGACATAGGGATGGCATGTAGACATTCAAGTAGGATCACGTATTTACTTGAGTGTGTGTTTACATTGGAGCATTGCATATGCACTTAGTGGGGAGTAACCCATTTAGGGTGATTCCACTACTGGGCGATAGTTCACCCTGTCGAGGGAATATTTTTTTCAGGTACAAGGAGCGTTCAAGAAGACGGCTCATTTTAGAGACCGATTTTGAAGAAAGCCGGGTTGTGGCTTTTATGTTTTCGGATAATATGTATTCGAATTGTAGATTTTAATATGTATTTATATTAAGAGAAATGTTATAACTCTTGGACTATTGGAATATTTGGTTGGGATACGTTGTTATGAGTATTAATGCAGGGGCCCAAGTGGCCATTTTTACTCATTTTAATTAGATATGAACCCGATGTGGTCATAAGTTGATTGTTGGGACCCTGTGTGGCCATATTGAAGCTACATTTGGGACGGGTTTTGTATTTAGGTAAACTCCGTACAAAAGGAGACTACGCCGTTTTCGTGAGTGTCGGGTTGCCGGCATTCAGTATTCCTTGAGGTTGACGAGGTTGTGTGACCCCAGTTTTGGGGCGTCACAAATATGGTAGGTGGGCTTGAGCCGCTTCACATCGCGGGCCAGGTTGGCATTGGGCCAAACGGGCCCTGGGCCTATGGAGTAATGGGTGTAAAGACCATGGTCCTCAAAATGCCCCCCTTTTCCTCGATTGGAATTTTGTGCTTTTTTCAGTTAGGGAAATATTGTGTTCTAAACCTCGAGTATGGAAAGTTGGAAATATTGGAAAATTAATATGCACATCAAATGCGTTGAAAGGTGAAGTGTGTTTGGTCACAAAGCGTGTGAATAACGAACATGTCCTAATGTGTCTGCGACGAATGATGTTCTAACGTTTCATCACTATATATAGGGGTGGAACTCAGATGTACTCTTTCACTATCCGTAAAGTCTTTCACTGTGCGATTTCTTTTTACCCTACGCACCATGAGCAAGCAAGATAAAGCCATGGAGGAAGACTACCAGAAGGCACTAGAGCTGTTTTTCGCATATGACTATGGATGTTGTGTGTTCAAATACAACATCTGTGGAGACCAACCAGAGGTTCCAAATGGTATGCCCGACTCTGCTAACCCCCTTCCTCCAGAGTTCTTTGCGAGCCCTAGATGCCCCCCTGTCCCTGCATCCTCTAAAATTACAACAGCCGAGGGTGCATCGTAGAGCACGGAGGGAGGAGCCAAGAAGTGCCCCAGGAGGATTTAAATGGAACATCTTAAGTTCCTATTTTCTTCCACCTTTTTTTTTTTTTTAATGGGCTCAGTATGGTCGCTTGGACATATATCACCATGTAATTAATGACGCCATTGGCGTATTTATGAGATATAACTTTTGGTATTCTTTAATATGACTCCTTTTTACTTTGCAATTTTTTTTTCATAATTAAGCTGAGATCGCTTTCTTTAGAGACAGGGTTTTTCAAGCTCCTTAGCGAAACAAGCTAAAAAGCTGCTTGGCGGTGCTTAGGCACGTACCCGGTAGCTTCAGGCTATAATGCGGCATTGTGAAGTACTTGACAGGGCTTAGAGCATCCCAGTCTTTTGAAAGTGCTAGCAGGCTTAGAGCCACAAATTTAGTCTTTCAAAAGTGCCAGTAGGCTTGGAGCCACATTTGGGCTTTTGAGAAGGGTGCGAGCTTAGAGCCCGCGATGCAGTACGTTAAAAGTCTTCACCGGGCTTGGAGACACATCACGGAGCTTTTGAAAGTACCAGCAGGCTTAGAGCCATAAGTCTGGTCTTTTGAAAGTGTCATGAGGCTTAAAGTCACAAGTCTAGTCTTTTGAAAGTGCCAACATGCTTAGAACCACAAGTCCAGTCTTTTAAAGCGCAGCGGGCTTGGGTACTGTCAGGCTTTTGAAAGTGTCGTGACTTAAAGCCATGATGCGGGCTTTTTGAAAGTGCTAGCGGGCTTAAACTAGAGTCACGGTCTTTTGAAAGTGTTGCAAAAATTGAGAGAAAATATTCGAACGAAAACTTTATTGATAATACCTCTTAAGGAGCAGAGTATTCCACATTCGGGGCATTGGCGTCTCGTATAGTTTATTTAATGGTTATGTCGCGGTTGGTTAGAACTTTCCAATTTTGTTGGAACTTGTCGGTTGTTGGGTCTGCCATGTTTTCAAAGACCCCACGCTATCCTACCCGCCTGTCGTATAAGTTTGTTATTCTTTGTTGGTATGATGTCATACGCATAGTTGTTGCTTCATAGAGCTCATATGTCATATCTAAGACTCTGACAAAGGCTTTAGTGTTAGCCTCTTCAAGGATTTCCGTTCGAAACGTGGGCATTCCAATTTTTGTAGGGATTATGGTCTTCAAGGCTTGAGGTGAGGGTGAATTGTGACATGCCAGTTAGCTTAGGTTGGTTTGCATGGGCTGGGAAACTTTCAGGGTAGCTCTTGCCCACTTTCCCTTAGTCGAATGTAGGCGTTTTCTCTAAGCCGTTAAAAGAGTTTTGTTAGACGCTTCCTCCTGGCCATTTCTTTATAGGTACCATAGCCTGCCTTGATTCCACCCCGTGGTCAATTTCTCTGTATACCTCTTGAGGTGTCTACTTTTGATTAGCTTTCCACCTGTAAACTTTGGAAGCTGACAATCGATCTCATGTCCGTGATCTCTATGATAATCGCATTGCAAGGAGGGATCCTTTTGGATCGGTGTTGACCATTTAAACTTTGGCAAGTCACGAATGATGGGCAACAACCTTTCATAAGAGACGTTCAGGGGAGTGAATTGTGATAGCTCTCTCTTCTTTTGTGACTGATCACTCGATTGCTTTCGGTCTCTGATCTACCCTTCTTTGGGCTCGGATGGCTTCTTCTCGGATGGCTTATGTCCCTCGGCTGGCTAACTTATAATCATGATAGTTTGGGTTGCTGCACGGACGTTGTCCTCGAGCATTGAGTGCTTATCGGTCCGCTAGCATAATTCTTCCATTGTCTCGTAGATCCCAGGAATAAGCGGTGCGAACGACATGGACAGCCCCAGCTTCTCTAAAGTTACGGAGGACCACATCCATGCTATAAGATTCTACATATCTTGAACGGCACCAAATCTCCCCTTGTGATGTGATAAATAGATTAAAACTTCACGAGGAATAGCACATGGGGAGGCGATGTTCCTCTTTTGTCACACCAAGCAAGTGCTGCGATATGAGTCTGCCCAGCAGTCGTGGTGTGGGTTTATTGAGTTGCGTGGGAGAATGAAACCAAGCTAGCAGCGGGCCTATGAAGCTAATGGGTGAACACTTTACCTGTGAAACAGGTCATTACTGCGTTTAGTATCATTGTCTGATTATAGTGGAGCACGTGATCATAAGTGTCAGCAGATCCGTTGAACATGGCGAGTGAGGTATGAACTCGGGGTGGCTCATAGTCAAGAATATGTTGCCTTAGGAGCGTGGAGTGCATGTCGTCGGGTCCCCGAATTAGAGCTACTAGCGGCATGTAAAATATCGTCCCCGTATCGAAGGCGGGAGTACAAATGGCATTAATGACATCACCTTTGTGAAATGCGGGCATTGCGGGGGCTCGGTCACGGCTGGTACTTTGCCCTTCTGCTTTACTCTTCTTGCTCGATTGGACGCGCCACTAATGGCATCGCTGAAGGCAAGGCGATGCGAGGTCCTCTTACACGATTTGACCTTTATGTTCTTTGTTGGTGAGAGGAGGCCTAAAGGTGGGAACTACACAGAGACGACTCATCATGCGCTGGGACATCGGCCTCGTCAGGGATAATGGGCTTCTTCCCTTTGTTGCGAGGGCCCCGGATGCAAACTCGGCGCTGTCGCATATCTCTTCCACTAAGATCCCCGTCTTTTTCGATTTGGGCCATGACCGTCGATCTCCAGCTATAGGCTTTTCGGCATCATCCTGTGGTCGTTCATTTGCCTTGCTTGTTCTTCCTGAACAGTTTCCTCAGTGTCACGGGTGCGATAGAATTGATCTTCTGGCAATTAGACCATCGGGTTATTTGACATCGTGACTGCCTCGGACGAGTCAGATATGGGAGGGGGAATTGACTGAGCTACTAGTGACGAAGGGGCGCTGGTCGGTCGTGAAGCTAAGCCCTTATGGCGAGTAGATGAGACTTTTGTTCGATTCCCGTAGGCGGCACCCGATTATTTGTAACCTTGATGGTAAGTCTTCGGGGCATCCAGCGATTGATGTAAACTGCGGGGCGATGGCTGACGGTGGGCCGGCGCTGCCGGATGATCGTCCTTAATCTGAGAAAGGAAGAAGAAGGAAGTTCGCATAGTTGATTTATATTTTCTCTCGTAAGGATCTTCACCCAATTTATAGAAAATTGTTGTGATCTCCCTCTATCTGTGAAGGAGTCTCACATTTTTAAGGATAAAATTTGAACTTTCCTTATCTGGGATTGATTTTCCCTTATCAAGGACTAATTCTTCCTTATCAAAGATTATTCCTCCAAGAAGTATGAGATTTGGAAACTAGGAAAGAAGTATGATAAATATCCTTTGTGTATTTCCACTTGTACACCTGTTATCGATAATGAACTTGCCATGTCTGAAAATGATGGTCGGTGAGGATTAAAGCTCTAGGCAGGCATGAATCCCCGGCATTTAGGAACACCAGAGCTTTCTAACCAGGGGCTTTTAAGATTCTACATAGTGAATTTTGGGTTTCAATATGGTAGGTGGGCTTGAGTCGTTTCACATGTGCCACTAGGTGGGCCTTGGGCCCAAGCGGACCCCCAGGCATGGGTAGTGGGTGTAAAGACATGATTATCACAAACTATCTTGGTGATCATCGGTTTGTGATGATAAGTAGTAAAGAAAACAATAACTTGGTTCCTAACTTACACCTGAGGTCTTGAGTGCTTAATGTTTAGCATTTTATCAAATAATTGTCCACTAAGCATACCGTACGATCCTCACTGACCTCACCCAAGAAGCCAGGTACACGACATGAAGCATCTGTTTTGCGACATGTGATAAAATGAGCCATCTTTGAAAACCTATCCACGACCACAAAAAATAAAATCCTACCCATTAGTCACAGAGTGGGCTAACCTGAAAATCATTACAATGTCGACGAGTTCAGCAGGAATAGGAAGTGGTGTGTAAAAGCCATGGGGTTGCACTCGGGATTTAGTTTGTCTACATGTGATACACCTCCCATAAATTCTCTCAACATCTCGCTTCATGTAAGGCCAATAAAAGTGTTCTTGCAAAACCCCTAAAGTCTTGGCTAGCCCAAAATTCCCCATCAATCCTCCGCTGCATGAGACTCCCTCGCTAATAGAATTCTAAATGGAACAATTGGAATGCCTGACTTATTTTCCACGAAACTAAAACCCACATCATGCTGAGAACTTGTCAGTAAGGAACATATTTACAACAACCATATTCTTCACTTCCAAAATCTTAGTCACAGTATACAATTCTTTAATGTGTTCAAAACCTAGCAATTTAGCATCAAGAGTAGAGATTAGGACATACCTTCATGAAAGTGCATTGGCAACGATGTTTTCCTTACCTTGTTTGTAGTGGATGACATATGGAAATGTTTCTACGAACTCCATCCATCGTCCGTGTCTCTTATTCAACTTGTGTTGACCCTTGAATGCTTCAGCGACTCGTGGTTGAATTGTGGTCTAAATTCATGAACAAGGTAATGTTGCCAAGTTTCTAAGGCTGAACAGTATGACTCTTTGTCATAGAGTAAGGGTATTTCAAGGCTACCTGTAGCTTTTAGCTAAAACATCTTTGATAAGATTAGATCTTTCTTGCGGAAAAGCTGAGGTCAATACCTAAACCAGAAGAATCACATTCAACCTTAAAAGTTTTCGCAAAGTTAGGTAAAGCAAGTTAATGAGCATGAGTTAGTTTTTCCTTGATCAATTGGAATGCTTTTTCTTGCTCTTCTCCCCACTTAAACCCAACATTTTTCTTGATGACTTCGATTATTAGTGCGGCTATACTACTAAAGTCCTTCCCAAACCGCAAGTAAAATCTAGCATTCCATGAAAACTTCAAACTTTACTTACACTTGTCGGACTTGGCCATCTTGAATCGCACAAACCTTCTTTTCATGCTTGTACTCCTTGTGCCTTGCTGTGAAAACGAAAACGCAAGCTTATCGTCTGAAAATGTGCACTTCTTAGATTAACAAACAATCTTTCTTTTCGAAGCACATCAAACATATTTTAGATTAATCAAATGATCATCTAAGTTCTTATTATAAATAGAGGATATCATCAAAATAAATGACACAAATTTTCAATGAAAGCTTGTCTGGCTTACAGCTCGTAATCGTGAAAGTGCTAGGTGCATTAGTTAACTTGAGCATAACTAACCTCATATAAACCATATTTTGTTTTGAATACAATTTTCATTTCATTACCTTCTTTCATTATTTGATGGTATCCACTTTTCAAGTCAATTTTGAAAAGATATAAGAACCATGCAACTCATCAAACATATCATCTAACCAAGAAATGGGATGACAATACTTTATTGTTATGTTATTGATGTCTCGGAAATCAACACACATCTCCACATCCCATCCTTCTTAGGAACCAAAATCACCGGAACAACGCATAGACTCGTGCTTTCCCTCACGTATCCCTTTTCCATCGATTCACCAACTTGCTTTTGGAGTCCTTTGTCTCATTAGGATTACTACATAAATTGGATCGGTTTGGAATAAGCGACACCGAACACAAAATCAATTTGATGTTCGATCCCTCAAATAGGAGGTAGGAATTTTCTCGGGAAATACATCCTCAAATTTCTACAAAAGAGAGACAATTGAACTAGGCAAAGAAGTGTCAAGTTGGTTAGTGTTAAAAAGTGCTTCTTTGGACAAAAGTACAATCATAGGCTTGTTGAAGAACAATGCTTTCTTAACCTCACTTGCCTTTGCATAGAAATTGGTTTTTCTCTCTATTTTTCTCCCATCATTCAATTCTGCCCTCTTTTTCTCTCCCATTTTCTCTTAAATTTTCAATCAATTGCTTTTTGTCACTCTCTTTCTTTTGCTCACTCTCTTTTTAACTTTTTTTTTCTTTTATTCACTCTATTTTTTCACTTTTTTTTCTTTTGTTCACTCTCTTTTTGCAATCTCACTTGATCATAAATCTGACTTGGCGTCAAAGGAACAAGAGTGATCATCCATTGGTTGTGCACGAATGAGTACTTATTGGTGAAGCTATCATGCTTAACTTTCCTGTCAAATTTCCATGGTCTTCCTAATAACAAAGTGTCAATAAAACCAGGGAACTACATCACACAAAAACTTCATCTTCGTATTTTCAATGCCAAAAAATATTGCTTGTTTATTCACCCTTACCTCCATCTTGTCATTGACCATTGCAATTTATAAGATTAGGGGATGCTTACTTGTTAGCATCACTAGTTTCTCCACTAGGGTTGTGCTAGCAACATTAGTGCAACTGCCACCATCAATGATCACACTACATACCTTGCTTTGGACATTGGCACCTAGTGTGAAAATTTTTCACTGTTCCCTTAGTCATCTTTCTTAGCTTATTTTAAAGCGTTCCTTGCCTGACTCAATTCTCCTTAGAGCGACATACTCTCATCATCGGCATCCTCTAAGGATGGCATTGTAACACCCCAAATTATACCCTAGTAACGTTTTTCGGAAATTAAGTGTAAAGTGGGAAAAATGTTAAATGGTAAAATGTCACATTAAGGACTTAAGAGGCATAAGTTAAGAAGAGTATATGTTAAAGAAGAAATATGATAAGTTGATTTTCAAATAGAATGAAGTGGAAGGACTAATAAGTAAAAATGGAGAATTTAAACCAAAATGTGATAAGCCAAACATGGCCTTAAGCATTTTGGATAAGACAACGAGGTCTTGGGGTGGATCATTTCTCATTTGGGGCTAGAGCGTTTACGATGGAGGGAGGAAAGCCCGACTTTGGGTTGCTTGTTCTCATTTATTCAAGTTTCTTTGGTTGAAGCAAAGGAGAAGGAAGGAAAAAGAAGAGGAAAAAGAGAAGAAATCAAGGTTTGGAACTCTCATATTTGTTAGTATGGAAACTATAAGTATGGAATTTTAGTATGGATTACTTGTATGGAACTTTAGTATGGAAATCCCTGCTTGTCTTAGTTTGGGTAGGAAGAATCCTAATCAAAGTGTTTTTTCTTGGGTTGTTTGAAGTTTGTTTTGAGGTTGGTTTGTTTTTGGTGGAATGATTTCTGGTGAAAATGGCCAAAACTGGTCCATTTTCGATTTCAGCACGAAACCTCTACGCCTAGGAGTAGGAGTGCACGCTTAGGCGTAGAGCTCCTTTAGGCGGACCGAGAACTGTAGAGGTTTCTCTGCACCTAGGCGTAGCTACACCTAAGGCCAAGCTATAGTTCCAATTTTGTTGTTTCTTCAGTTAATTCTAGAATTTGTTACTCTTTTGTTTGGATTTTCAATGGAAGATAATTAGGCATAAAATTGAATTAATGAGGATCCTAATAAGTGAATGAAAGGGTCCTTACAAGTATAATAGTGATTGTGCTCTACGTGATCACGTCGTTGAGGCAAACATTTGTTTTTGCCCTTATTTGCCAATGTGATTAAAAGCGATATAATGGCTTCGATTAACATATATAATTGGCCTTCTATCGAATAGGATGAGTGAATGAATGAAGCACGTCTGTTTAGATGTGGCGACCTCACTAGTCTTTAACACCTACGTGCGGTAAAATGAGGCACGTCTTTGTTCGTGCGACGGCACTCCGCATTATGTTACGACACCTACATTGCGTGGCGGAGCTTGCGTTTACGTTTGAATCTTGTCGCGGCGCGCCGGTACCTATTGTGTTGAGTCCCTATCATTCATTGTTACTGGTTTATACAAACAAACATTTATATGAATATGAATAATGAATAATAAGAAAGCATAAGAAATCAGTTTTGTTCTATAATGTACCTCTGGTACCTTAAATATGAGATCTACATTACGAATTCCCTATAGGAGATATGAAAGTACATTTATAAAAAATTATGTTATATGAAAACTTTGTTATAGAATTATGTTATCACGTAAGCTTTGACATATGCCTTATGTTATATGTATCCACAGCGAATTGTGGACCACTTCCAAGTGGTCATATGTGCTTGTTCCCACTAAGCTATAAGCTTAGCACGGGTGTTTCATCCATGTAGGTATTGAAGAGGACATCCACGGCATTCCGCATTCGCTGGGGACAACGCAGCATTACGAGTCCACCATATGTAGGTTTTGACTTTGTTTTGTAATGTAAATGTAATTTTTTTTTGTAATAGTGGGGTGATGTAGTCTGATAAAATGTGACTCGGAATATAGAAAGTCTGAAATTTTAAACACCACTACGGTGGTAGGTTTACAAGTTATATTCTGATATATGAATTGATATTTTGAAATTGGCCCACCAATGTCAGAAAATCAGGTAAAGGAGTCTCAGTCTCGTGCCGCACCCCCTTTCTTCTCCCAAGCGGGGGTAGGGGCATGACAGGCATAGAATCACAGTTTGATTCATTGTTCATTTCAATCTCACAATTGTCTTTCATCACCATAACTCTTTTGTTTGAACATTGGCTTACTATATGACCCATGTCTTGGCATTTAAAATGCAAGATCCCGATTAGAATAGTGGAAGAATTAGATTTACCTTGATTTCCCTGGCTGGTCACCTCTTGTTTTTGTTCCATTTTGGGCTTGGCGTTAGGTTGCTTCTCTTCCTGCCTTAATTGATTCGACTTCCAAGTGAATGAACTTGGACTAGGTGCAGAATGTGTGTCGCTACTGCCCCTCCTCTTAACTTGATTCTCAATCTTGATAGCCATATCCACCATGTCCTCCAACTCCACATAATGTTGTAATTCCACCACACTTTGAATCTCCCAGTTTAAACCCGCTAGAAACCGCATCATTGTAGCCTCTCGGTCTTCTTCAATATTCGTTCTAACCATGGCAACCTCCATCTCCTTATAATATTCCTCCACACTATAGTTGCCTTGCCTTAGGTTGTCCTTCTTATCTGACTCGAGTAGTAAGTTGTGAAAAATCACTTCCGCATCACACTCTTCATCTCTTCCCATGTCTCCATCGATGGCTCCCTATTCCTTCTTATATTCAACATTAGTTGGTCCTACCACACTATGGCATAATCCGAGAATTCTATTGCAACAAGCTTCACGCACCTATTTTAAGAATAATTGTGATAAAAAATAACCACCTTTCTCTCCCCACTCGAGATATGTCTCGGGGTCATTCTGTCTTTCCTTGAAAGCGATGGAATCTTCATCTTTCATGTTACCCAGTATTATTTTCCCGATTCTAAACTACTGTGTGCTTCCCCCATATCTCCTATCACTAACAATCGAATCATGATCAATCTCATCCTCTAAACCATCCCCTTACGTACTCTTATTCTTCTACAGCACCTGTTCTTGGAAGCTTCTCTCTTATAAGCATTGTTGGAGGGTTTCATGGCTGCTTCAAGCTTTGCTCTACCCTCTCATGGAATTGCTTCAACTCAGCCCTAAACATTCTCTTTACTTTGGTAGTTAAGGCCTCCATAATGAAATTCATATCAATTCCTCTCATGAGACATAGGATGTGTTATTGTTTGACTATATTCTTTGCCAAAAACAAGGTTAGAAAAATATGACCTCCGCAATCCACTTTCTCATGTTTCATTCGAGAATGATGTGCTCGGTCCTCGTGTTTCACACAAAATTTATTTGACTTTTTCTCACTCTAATATTTTTACCACTTTTGCCTTTTTCCACTCATAATCTCTCTTTCGGTTCTTTTGGAACTAGTCGAAACCATCGAAATTTTTTAATAAGAAATTCAGTGAAAACCTAATAAAAGGACAAGTTTGTGGTGTTAACCAAAGTCAAGCCTTACTAAAGCAACAAAGGTCAGGGTCACTAATAAAAAATGTCACCCAAAATTTTCATTTTTTTTTTTTTGTGATATAAATTATTTATTTTTATACTATGGTGGTGACTTGATTTTCCAACAACTAATATGATGATACACTTGTAGGCAAAAAAAAAAATTGCCAAGTCAACTTTCTTTTTTTTTGCACCTTGGAAATCCTTTTGCATTTTTTTTTTTTTTTTTTTGTAGCTTGGGATGTACGGTTCAATATAAGGGAAGGCAAGAATTATATCATATAAGAATGAGGAATCGGACTTGGGTTGAGCAGAAAATAGATTGTGAATGGAATTGGGGATGGAACGGAATTTAGGTAGAACGGATGAAAGTGGTGACTAGGTTGAGTTAGGACATAATCGTAAAAAGATAGGCAAACCAAAAAAATAGAACCTATTGCTCTGATACCAAATGATACAAACCACACCAACTTGTGATGAGACCAGTAATCAAATTAATCTTGGAAGAACCGCTCTAGACTTCGGCTTTGATGGATGACCTCGACCCATTACTTATAGCGAAGCAAGAACCTTAGTATAAGAGGACATCACAATCGGTGATGGAGATCCAGATGATAGTCTTTTGATCAGGCAGCCACGAAATAATGAATAAGTTCAAAGAAGTTCTTTGAACCAAAGAGAAATTCTTTCTGAATTTATAAATCGTAATCTAAAGAATTCGGGGATAACACGCATAAAAATGCCCAATATGAAGAACAAAACAAAATTCGGCTACAAATGAAGCAACTATTCGGTCAAAACTAGAAAGGAAGGTAACTTATTTTCCTAAACTAACACACACCCTTAACATCCACAAGGAAAGGAAACTAGATAATTTAGGACACGACTTGGTAAGCAAATCAACAACAAAGCGACCTGAATCGGCCTGATACCGCACGAATCAGCGACAATTCCCGAGTAAAAATGCCCTAGCTCTTGGTCCAAGTCTGGATTTACTTTGATGACGTGGACCATCTTTTTTTCTTCTTTAGAGTCGAACACGTGAGGCAGCAAATCCCAAGTCAAAAATGCCCTAGCTCTTGGTCTAAGTTCAGATTTACTTTGATGACGTGGACCATCTTTGTTTCTTCTTTGGAGTTGAACATGTGAGCTTCTTCCCCTTGGGCATCTTGAATTAAAACATTACAGACTTCTTTGAATCTCTTAGCTCTAGCTCGTGTCATCGGGCGAGTGGGATTGAGAGGATCGGGTCTTCATTCTGACCATGCCTACATCACGAGGAGAACCTTAGGTCGTAGTTGAAATCGCACTTGAACTTAATGAAAAAACCCTTAATTGTGTATCCTTAATTTCACAAGAAAAAAAAAAATAGCAAATCCAATAATAAAAAATTACATGAACAGGAAAAGAGAAACAAGAAAATGCGATCATCATTTTTGAGAAAATGAAAATAGAATTAAAATTTTTTGTTTTTCGTGTTCTTACAAAACATTTTCAGAGATCAATCGTGTATCCTTTATTTTAAAAAATTGTTTTGAAAAAGCTCCTTAATTGTGTATCCTTAATTTCACAAGAAAAAAAAATAGCAATTGAAGAAATGATCTATTTTTTCCTTGTAGAAGAAAACTTTTTCTAATGAGTTGGTTTGTCTTTTTTTCCGTAGGGAAAAGTATTCTTCTCTGAGACTATAAATTGAATTTGAAGATGATGATAGAAAAAGCAAACTAAAGAAAACGCTTGGTCACAGATCACCAATAAGATTCAACAGATGCCTGATAAGATTTAAACAGGAAATAATATAGTAATTGGTTAATTACATACCTTGAACTCAGGGACAAAAATGTTGTTCTTGAATCTTAATCGATCCGAAAAATCGTTCTTTGCTCCCAAATGAATTAGTTACGATTCTTTAAGAGAAGAATAAAAAAAATGGGGAGTTTCACTGAGAAGAAAAAAGAAACAAAGAAATTGACTTGGGAATTTGAATGAAATTCAATATTCTTATGACGAAAATATGTAAACAAAAAAATTCAAATATTCTGGCGAACTCAGGCATGATGGGTTGAGATAAGCCTTCTGGCATACGTGGCATTCGTGTGGGTGACCCAGTGTGCGTGACAGTCATGTGGTGACCGAGCTGATAGGCAGGAAGATTGGGCATGACCCCCAACTCAAACACCTTGGGCATCAAGGTGGATGGGATATGATACTCGAGCAAACAAGACGCCTCGAGCATAGGAGATAAAGAAAACAGAGTATGCGTTGTTGTCCACTTCAACATGCATTACGACACAATTAATGTATAAATTAATGGGTCACGTAAAGACATTGAGGACCACTGATAAATGTCCATCTCATAAGTGTCCACCATGTAACCCCTCATAAGGGGGATCCGGTTCTTTTTGGGAGAAATAATAAACATTCTTTTGGAAGGACACGAAACCTTTCCACATGATTCATAAAATTTTTAAGTTCTAAAGATCTTGATTGAGAATCTTACCCGGACAGGCGAGAAGATTGTTGTTCTTCATGAAAGTACCCGATATCTGGAGGTGTGTTGTTCTTAGAGAGAAGGGAAGAGTTTTTCTTGGAGAAGGAAAGCGAAAATACTAAGGTTGTTCTTCTTTAGAAAAGAGCCGTGTGCATGGAGATATTGGGTTGTTCTCTTGAAAGAATATACTCGGTTGTTGAATAAGGAGTGTTTATTTATAATTTTGGGTTCAAGTGAATAATGCTCTGTTTATGTAAACAGTTTAATTAAACACTTATTTTATACGAGCTTGTTACATAAGAGCTTATGTCATAAGTACTTTATTCCATAAGTCATTTGTGTTTGAATGCATATTTTTTAAAGTGTTTGGATACATTGTTGCACAAGCACTTATAACAGTTGAAATTACTTAAAAAAAACACTTATAAAATTAAAGTGTTTGAATAAATAAGCACTTGTCATATTTGTTAAAATATTTTTATAGGAGGGTTAGGGTTTCTCCCATAACTACATATTTATAGAGGCTTGTACCCCCATGAAAAAGACAAGCCCTCGCTTAAGATGGAATGTGATGCGTACATCTTTCGCTAAATGAGTAGCGTCTTCCTGCATGACATCAAGCCTTGAGTGGCTTTTGTGCATCCGTTCTCTAGCGAGGTCTTCTTGGTCAGGGTTTTTAATCCCAGAAGCGATTACAATCCCACAGTGAAGTCCTCGTGATTGGATCATCAAAGTCGTTTTATATCAACTCTCATCTTAGTGTGTGACTTATTAGGTTCTCGGTTATGTTGGCCACTTGATTCAACTATTAGATCAAGCAAAGTCATGGCCGGTATCTAGCAACACATCATGACTGAAGTGTAATTGGAAAGCTAATTGAAGTGCGTACAAACCATTCCATAAACAAATGCCGCCTTGGTCGTCCTTTCACTTGATCTATACCCCGAGTGGGTTGAGCATGGACAAAGTGTAGCTCCCGCTAGACTGGCTATGCCACATCTAGCCCAAGTGATATTATATTTTGTCCTTAGACTCATTACTCATCAGTTATGCACCTAAAGACGCTCTTCATAGCATTTCCACTATAGCCAGAGATTTCGAGACCAATGATATGACAGAAGGGCCATGGGTATGTTCTCTCGGGGGTGGCAAATCTTTGTTGGCTACTCAATTGCAGCCCGGAATACCTCATGTTGTACCCGTATGCGAGCAACGACTCCCGAGGGGCAGCATGGATCGAGGTCGGTACATAATCAAAATCCAAGATATTCTTGAGCACATCAAGTCCTGACCAGTACATGCTTCCCATTCTTTATGATGAGATAATCATCTACATTTAAATAGATAATCCCATGTGATTGTCTCATAGCGGGTCTCAGATCTGAACAGCATCTTAGCAAGCATCCACATGTCAACTCTAATCATTTCATGATCTGGTTATGGATCCACTACTTGATCAAATCAAGGAGTATGACATATGCTAGTACATTCAGGGTGCGTAGTCGATCTCGTTAATCCTATCGTAAGGATAATTTGCCTCTATATGTACACATGATGGGAATGTATTATCGTGATTTTGCCGTATTTATGTTATGTATCATGGATTTCATCAATCGATTGAATATCAAAATCAATTTGATGTCTGAATATTCGATTAATGAAGATGTGGCTAATAGAAACTTAAGGCGTGCAACCAGTGCTAAGATCAAGGAACATGTAGGATTTATCTAAATGATATATTCTGAAATATCGGGATATCATTGGAGTCTTGACATGATTTTCCAAAAGTTGGATTTGGCCAAGATCGATAAAATCAGATAATGTTCGGCCGAAATATAGAGAGTACATGGCATCTTTGTGGCGTGAAATTTAGAATAATGTTAAAAATATAAGCCAAAATATCGGCGTATTGGCGTGCCGTTTTTGGGGAATTTTCCGAAAGCCGATAGGTAATGATCTGACCATCTAGATTTGTTCCCGATTTGATCCAACGGTTTAGATTTCATCCACCTTTTTAAAGGCATCCAACGGCTATATTTTTTATCCAACTGTTGATTTTAAATTTGAAGCTTGATTTAAAGGTTTGAAATGATTTCTAACGGATATATGATGACCCTACGGTTATATTTGAACCAAAATCAAATCCAACGGTTAAAAATAAATCACAACGATTTTTTGACAATTCAATGGTTATTTGACTCAAAAATTCTATAAAATACCCCTAAAATCATACATTTCTCAATTTCATCCACCTCGAGCTCCATTTGACTCTCAAATTATTTTTCTTTGTGCTTTATCTAATATTTTGAAGATCTTGGTTTTAAGGGTTTCAATTATATAACAAATACAAGGTTAATTAAGATATGTTTCTTTGTGAATTTATTTTGTGTTTTATGCATATTTTATTTTGTATATTAGTTTTATTTTGGTTTTTGTAGTAGTTTTTATACAAATGTTTTTATACTATAGTTTCATTTTAGTTTAATTTGATAATAATAAATTAAATAAGATATAATGTTTGAAACTTAGATGTACACATCATACTATTAAAATGACATAATTATTTCATGTTAGAAATTTAGATCTTCTTAGATATATATCTTAATAATATTAACTTAGTTCATAATATTACTAACTAATAATTTTTTGATTATATTGATTGTTTAGTTAATAACACATTAAGGCCCCTGTTTGGGTAAACAACAATTAAGTACTTCTTTTTATAGAGCTTATGTCATAAGTACTTTATTCGATAAGTTATTTGTGTTTGGATGCATATTTTAAAAGTGTTTCATTATTTTAGGGTGTTTGGATACATTCTTAATGACACTTATAATAGTTGAAATTACGAAAACGATGTAGGTATATAAAATTAGTGTTTGGATAAATAGCACTTACCATAATTTTAAAAAAATAAAACTAAAACTAAAAAATTAATATTATATATATCTGTGAAACCATGATCAAAAAATTAAAATAAAGTATATATTCACTATATACCGAAAACATTTATCATTCATATGTAATCTCTAGTATAAAAAAAAAACTAACTAATCATACTCTCCTCTTTACTTTTGTTTCATATACATCAAAGAGTTTATAAAAACTAAAATATTTTAGAAGTTTTTTTTCTTCATTAAAATCTTTGAGATGCTTTTTATAAATTTGAACGTGATGTACCATGAACTTTACAAAAATGTTATTTTGGACATTCAAAGTGGCTTTCTTGTCTTTTATTTTTTGACAAGGTAGAAGACATGATAACTGGAAAATATGTCTAATAACATTGTGACGCCCCAAAACAGGGGTCAGTTGACTCACTGTCGACTGCGGAAAATCTATCGTCTCATTATCCAAACCTTTTTGATAAAGTAGCCACTTGGGCCCTACATCATTTCACTAAATCAAACATACCCAACTATATTCCAATAGTTCAACTCACAAAATCTATATTCCAACCAAATATATTACATGGTTCAAGAGTTATAACATTTATCTTAATACAAATACATATTAAAATATATAATTCTAATACATATTATCCAAAAACATCAAAGCCACAACCCGGCTTTCTTCAAAATCGGTCTCTAAGAAGAGTCGTCTTCTCGAACACCCATGTACCTGAAAAAAGTTCCCTCGACAAGGTGAGTTATCGCCTAGTAGTGGAATCACCCTAAATGGGTTACTCTCCACCTAAGTGCATATGCAATGCTCGATTTACTTCACGCTCAAGTAAATACATTGATCTGCAGATATCACAAATGCGTTCCCATGTCTCGAGTCCTCACCGACTCCCTCACACTTGCTAAACCATGTATGAAAAATAATCATTTTCAAAACAAAACATGTTGTTCTTGAAAAATATACTAAGTATTGGTAAAAATATGAGACTACCCTCAGAGACGGGTGGTTGGTGAGCTTTCGAAACGATCATGGTCCTCGTCAAAATGATACATTGGCCCGTCTCTGACCAAATTCTCGAAAATAATCACGTATTGAAATTCCTTTCGCAACCATGTTAAGTTTTTCGGAAAATTCATGTCGTATTTAACTTTTTAATCTAAATTTACCGTGCATATGAAAATGCGATATGCCATTTCAAAACCATTTATACAATATATACTAATATTATTATGCAACATTCTCAATTTGCAATTCACACCACATGTAATTGACAATATGGATCGAGCAACACTCAAATTAGCTCACTTGAGCAATTCACAATTTCATCTCCAATGGCTATACTGCAGTATATTCCATATAATTGAGGTAAATCTAATTTTATCTCCAATGGCCTATACACTGAGTCATATTCCATATAATTGAGCAAATCTAATTTTATCTCCAATGGCTACACCAAAAACACAATTTATTTCATAAATTATTAAACAAACAACTACACAGTCATGGACTGTCCAAATGGGCTCCAAAAATTCTCCAAAAATTTCCACACTTCAGTTCCAAGATTTGGGACCGATCAAACGGCCCCTCACGGCCTCAAACCAACACAAGCATTTACAAAACACTTAAATCAAGAGTAAAACAAGTAGGATAAAACCCCTGCCACCACGAGAGTTTGTCGGCTTCCGGCTTTTTGGTGTCCGCAGCGTAGCTCTCATCGCGTGAATCAATTTTGCCTTCAGCCTGACGAGAAATCCCAGATGGTGGGTGCCGTAGATACGAGAAAGAAGCGAAGAAATAAAATAAAATTTTCTCTCATACTCTCTCTCTCTCCCAGAGCTATCTCTCCTTTTGCTTGATTTGTCCATTTTATTATGATTATTATTATTATATTATTATTATTATTATTATTATTATTATTATTATTATATTATTATCATTTTGATAAACGATTTCTATTGTCCCATTCGGGTCTATTTCTGCCCCGAAAAATTTTATTTCTTTCGAGTTCAATTCTTTTAAATGAACTTTAACTCGCATGCATTCGACTTAAAGATTTTGCCCAAAAATGCCGTGCGAAGTCACTAGCGATTTATCACCAATTAAGTGAAATATTACGTGTGCCGGTGGCGAAACTAAGGTCTAGATTTCACGAGGCAGTGCGGCGCGGTCGGTTTGATCATCCGAGATACAGAAATTTCGGGTTTTTCAGCGAAATTCTTGTTTACCTTTTGAGAAAAAGTGAATTTTCTCGGGTTTTATTCTCCCCCTTAGCAAATTTCGTCCCGAATTCACGCACACTCCCCCACATCACTCACATGCATATCTTGCCTTCTGACTCAGGCCGGGTGGTGATAACCTTCGTGTGCAATCATTGACAACTCGATGGGTTGTCCATTTCATCCCACGTGTCAGAATGACATCAGCACCAAATATGTCTGCCACCACAGGTCCTGCATTTCCATTTGCGCAGCTCACGATGTCACGACCTAGATAGTGCCGTGAGCTCTGGAACCCTAAAGGCCCAAGCCTTAGGCTTCTTCCGGCCAGAAAGAAGGCGGCTCTCAGCCCTCTTGACCTTAACACTTGTCCACTGACAAATTCGGCGTTCTCGATCTCTCTCTTTGGTGTTTGTCCCAACCATGGGTCCATGTCCGTAGGCGAAGTCCTACTATCTGCCTCGAATTGACAACTTGACCCGTTCTCAAATCTCTAACCCTTGTATGTCGGGTAACACATAGTCATCACCCAAAAGTGCGACTGGTGAATACGGCCATGTACTCCATCATTGTCATTGTTCCTTACCTCAACTCTAGGAACTCTTGGGCCTTGGCATCTCACAGCGGTGGCTAGAATACTTGCTCATAAAGAGCCCATGGAACTTTCTGCCTAAGTCATTGCCTCTGAAATCCACCCCAGAAGTCTTAGCTTGATTCCACCGCACTTGGAACTCACCCCAGGCTGAGCAGCTAACTTTGATCTGTTTGCATCGGAGGTAATATCCATAGCCTCCAATATATTCTCAATCTGCCATAACCAATGGTCTACCACCATCAGATCCCCTCCCCCTATAAACGTTGGAGGATGATGTGACTTAAATCTCTGGAGGTTACTCGGACCTCCACAACTACGATTACCTTGCTTTGTCTGATAGCCGCGGTACAACCCCCAGCGACCTCGTGAGCTGTGGTCAAATCTTAGTGGTGCTTAGCTAGCACCTCATGGGCGACCTCGTCCTCGGTCCGACTTGCCATACACACGCATGCCCAGTGTGACAAACTTTATTTAATCTCATTTCGGTCCTAGCGTGTGCGTACGATTGCTAATAGACTTAACAACCGTAGGCGACGGTTCATACGCCTAAGTGGTGCTACTTGCCAACCACTCCTTTTATTTATTTCAATAAAATTCAACACTTTCGAGGTTCATTTCATTTTAGAACTAAGGTTATAGTTCCTAACCTTGGCATTCGACTTTCACATATACGTTATGTAAATCGCGTATAATTTTCCGTATGATAGCCACCTTGATCAGCGTTTACGTATCGTATTTACCGTGTATAAGTTTTCACGCCAATGTGTAACACCGCGATCACACAATCACAAACATGGAACACATATACGAACCGCAACCACCCGAAACACACCATGCATGCGAGTGGTCTAAACCGAATCCCATGAACTCTAGGTATTCGTGTGCCTAAACTCAGATGCAAGCTATGATCTTTGGTATCAATTTCCTGCGCAATAGCCATGGCACACAAGCCCGTGTCCCTCAAGCCACCCCAGGTAGTCATATACCTATGCTCGATACCATCTTTGGCAGAAAATTTGGTATGAGGACTAAACATGAATGCCTGAGCAGGCTCATTTAGTGTCGTTTACCTAAGCTCGATACCAAGGCTGTGAAGGTTGGTATCGAGATATCAGCGCCAGGTAATCTGACAGCGTTTCTGCTTCTGTTGCATATCTGAGCCCATGCCCGGTACGTTACGGTGTCGTATACCTAAGCTACGATACCAAGGCTGACGCCCAGCGGGGGTCAGTTGACTACTGTCAGCTTTGCGGAAAATCTATACATCTCGTATCCTGAGGCCAGCATGCACAGTAAAAATGGCAGCAGATTTGCATGACACTTCGTCAAATATACTGACTATATTCAATAGTTCAACTCCCACAAAAATCTATATCTGACGAATATATTACATGGTTCAAGTTATAACATTTATCTGTAAAAATACATAACAAAATCTATAATTAATACATATTATCCAACATCAGTGGCTTGGCTTTCTTAAAATCGGTCTCTAAGAAGGCTGGTCTTCTCGTTACCTATTGCACGAAAAAATGTTCCCTCGACGGGGTGAGCTATCGCTAGTAGTGGAATCACCTAAATGGGTTACTCTCCACCCTAAGTGCATATCGCGATGCTCGATTTAAACACTCAAGTAAATACATTGATCTGCCCAGATAAATGCTCGTTCCATGTCTCGAATCCTCAAACTCCTCACACTTGCACTAGTATGTATGAGAAAAATAATCATTTTCAAAACAAAACTGTTGTTCTTGAAAAATATACTCTGTATCGGTAAAAATATGGGATACCCTCGAGGTGAATTGGTTGGTGAGCTTCAGGAAAGCGGTCCTTAGTCTCGTAAAAATGATCTGTTGGCCGATCTGACAAATTCTCAGGAAAATCATCCTGTGAAATTCCTTTCGCTACCATGTTCGTTTCGGGAAAATTCATGTCTGCGTAACACCTAATCTCTAGGTCACCCAGTGTAAATGCATTATGCCATTTCCAAAACCATTTATACAATATATATACTAATATATTAATTATACGAAACATTCACCAATTGCAATTCACACCACATGTAATTAAACAATATGGATCAAACAACACCCAATTAACACTTGAGTAATTAACAATTTCATCTCCGATGGCCTATACTCACAAATTATATTCCATATAATTGAGGTAAATCCTGTTTTATCTCGATAGCTTTATGTGATTATATTCCATATAATTGACGGAAATCTAATTTATCTCAATGGCCTATACACCCAAAACACAATTTATTTCATAAATTATTAAACAAACAACCACACAGTCCTTGGTGTCCAAATGGGTTCAAAAATTTCTCCAATTTCCACACTTGGTTCGAATTTGGGACGTCAGCGGCTTCACGACCTCGAACCAACATGACATTCTGAAAACACTTAAATCAAGAGTGAAACAAGTAGGATAAAACCTCTGCCTCACGGGTTTGTCAAAACTTCCAGGCTTTTTCTGGTGTCACGTGGCTCGTCGCGTAGATCAATTTTATTAGCCCCGACCACGGCGAAATCAGGCGATCGGGTTTCGTAGATCGAAGCGAGAAGAGAGAAATAAAAAATAAAAATTTTTCTCTCAGACTCTCTCTCTCCCCCGACGCTATCTCCCTCCTTTTGCTTGATTTGTCCATTTTATTATGATTATTATTATTATATTATTATTATTATTATTATATTATTATCATTTTGATAAACGATTTCTATTGTCCCATTCGGGTCCATTTCTACCCCGAAAAATTTTATTTCTTTTCAGTTCAATTCTTTTAAATGAACTTTAACTCACGCCATTTCGACTTGGGATTTTGCAAAAATCTTAGTACACATCATGACGATTTATCACCAGAAATTCGTAAAATATTATTTGTCTCGAAAATTGACGAAACTTTTAAGGTCTTGAATTACGAGGCGAATTTAACGTAGCGGTCAGTTTAGTCATCAGATCTAGAGAATTTTTTAGTTTTTCAGCGAAATTACTTTGATTTACCCTTTTGAAAAATTGAATTTTTCTCGGGTTTTACAACATAGTTTAAAAAACAACATCAAATAAAATTCAAAGAAAAAAATCTAAATATAAGGTTAACAAACGAAAGCATATGCGATAAAGTTACAAAACTATAAATAACTCTGATGACTTGAGACATATCGACCCGAAGTGTGGCTCTTTATCCAACTAAGTTGAAGTACAAGGTCATTTAGTAGAACAAAAGTCTCTCAATTTGACTTTTGTTTTATCAATTTGATAACAATTATGTGAGTCTCATTACAATACTCTAACCCTGGCAATGCTTTAAGCATGTCCAAGCAATCACCAAGTGTAGGAATATGACTAACATTTGCACTAGCAGTGGAATCTTCAGTGGTGAAACTTTCAATTATACGATCAAATTGATCACGTTCGTGACCAATAGTATCTCTCTTATTATTCCTCTGACTCTTTTCTTTTTTGACATTTTGACTAGAAGGATTTGGATCGGTTTCCAATTCTTCAAGCCCCTCGTATTCCTCTCTTTCCTCAGGTCATTGGTGTCTCTATGTTTAGTCCATCATTTATAACTCTTCCTTCCTCTGCAGGGTCACTCGAAGGTGCCCGTACACGAAAACCGATCAACCCACGAGTATCCACAAAGGATCTCCATCTCATATAAATTCTTTAAACCCTTCTCTTTGAACTTTGCGCAACCTTAGGAATATCCTAAAATAAATGAATTTAAAGTCACTTAAATATTATACAAGCATCATATACATACATGCATATGTATAATTTAATACAAATATGAAATTACCTTAATCTTGGCTTCCCACCATTCTTCACTTGCTACAATAGTTTGTTTTGAGTTATCTCATCCAAGACCAGTCTCCTTTCCAACAAGTTTTGCCCATAACTACCATTCTTTTCTCAAAAGATCCCATTTATTTTTCATTTGCTTGTACTCATAAGATAATCCTATTTGCTTATTAAAAACCTTGATCACATTTTCCCTTCACGCTATTAAAGTGTGTGTGTGGCTATTCAAACAGTACTTGCTTTCAGCGCAGCACCTTCACAAATATGTGATTTTTTTCATTCCAATCAGCCATGTGTCGTTTCCTACTACCACTATTATTTCCCTTCTCTTGAACTTGGTTTGAATTCATTGCTAATAACAATATGATAGTGATTAAATTCAAATACAAATATGTTTATTGAGGTGCACAAGTGTAAAGAAAAATTATGTGCAATTGCTAAAAGATTGTCTTATCCTAGTAAGAACTTTATGCAATTTTTGCAACCACTACAAAATTTCAATTTCAAACATGTTTCAATTTCAATTTACTTCCAAATAACATTTTTCCAAAGCTAGTATCTTTTTATGCAAAACCACACCTAGAAAAAAAAGGAAAAAACAACTTATAATCCACAAACCATCCATAATGCACATGACAAAAAAAAGACATGAAAACAAATAATCAAGGAGAGAAGCGAAGAGAAAAAAGTTAACAACCAATAAGAAAAGCACAAAAATCAAAATGTAAGTTTGATTGCCTAGAAACTGTATCAATGATTAACCTTTCCTGCATGCCCCAACCTAAACAATACTAGTTACATAAAAAACTTTCTTTGGGAACCAAAAAATGCCTAGTGTCACAGAAATTGATTCATACAATTGAAACAAACCCATTGCATAAACTACTTTCTCATAAAAAATAAAAAATAAAAAACTAGATTTATCTCTAACCTTAACAACCTCAAACCCAAGTGTTTGACCCTAATTACATAAATAACTTGCTTGGAGAACAAACAGTACATGGAAAAAAATTGAGAAAAAATTGAAACTAAGGGCTATAAAGAACGTTGAATAGAAACTTGGGCAAGGTCGGGTGCAAGATTGAGGTGGAGTTTGAGAATCTTTCAGAATCAAACATACCTTTACGCGAGGAAAGGGAGTGTCGTCGCAAGAATGCCAAGACTGAGAGAGGAAGGGAGTGTCGACGTTGAGTGAGAGACGAGAGTGAGATGAAGAGGAATATCAGACGAGAAAAATTATAGACATATGAGGGGAATTTTCACAATTTTAGAAGGACAGATTTTTCATTTAAATGATCAATTTTAGGGTCCAAAAAAGCTTTTTTGAGCTTATTTCAATAAGCTTCTCCATGAAGCTTATTGAAATAAGCTAAAATGACTATATTGGGGTCATAAGTTATTTTCTTAAGCTCTCCCAAACACCTATGATTTTTATCAAAAGTACATATCTGATAAGATAAGTTCAAATAAGCTGTAGATAAGCTCTCCTAAATGCACCCTAAATTTGAAACATTTTTATACTATAATCTTATTTAGTTATATAATGTTTGAAACTTAGATCTTAGACATAGTACTAAACAATTATAATTATTTCATATTAGAAATTTAGATCTTATATATATCTTATTAATATTATTTTGGTTCATAATATTACAACTAATATATTTTAGTTAATTATATTAGTTATTTAGTTAATAGTACATTAAATTTAGAAACATTTTTATACTATAATCTTATTTTAGTTATATAAAGTTTGAAACATTTTTATACTATAACCTTATTTTAGTAATTTGAAACATATTACTTACATTAAATTTTAGTTACAAAATGTTTGAAACTTAAATCTTAGACATATTACTAAACAATTATAATTATTTCATGTTAGAAATTTAGATCTTCTTAGATATCTTAATAATGTATTATTTTAATTCATAATATTACTAACTATGTCATTTTAGTTAATTATATTAGTTGTTTAGTTAATAATTACATTAAATTTAAAACATTTTATACTATAATCTTATTTTTATTTATATAATGTTTTGAAACATTTTATACTATAATCTTATTTTAGTAATTGAAACATATTACTTACATTGAAATTTGAAACGTTTTTATATAATAATTTATTTTAGTTAAATTTGATAATATTAAATTAAGTTAGATCTTAGATCTTAGACATCTTATTTTAGTTATATAATGTTTAAAATTTAGATCTTGGACATATTACTAAACAATTATAATTATTTCATGTTAGAAACTTAAGATATATTTAATATCATAAATAATATTAAATAACATAGATATCATAATATTTAATTCTTATGTGCATCATTTTAGTCTAAAATTTAAGTTTAAGTTAAGTCATCATGTTTAGAAACTTAGATCTTACTTTTATGTTAACTTACATTTATATAATGTTATTATAATGATATCATATTATATTATTACATTGATTTGAATTTCATTTTCAATAAAATCACATGTGTTTATAGGATGGCTAGTGGAAGTGGAGGTCGAGATCCTGCATGGAGGTATTGCACATATGTGGAGGGAAATAAAAATGGAAAAATTTTCAATTATTGTGGTTTAATGATAAAAAGTGGTGGAATTATTAGCTTCAAATTTCACCCATCACATATGGATCCCTATTCAAATACAAAGAAGTGTTCAAATGTGCCGTTGGAAGTAAAACAAGAAATGAATCAACTTTTAGAACACAAAAGTAAAGCCAAAGCAAAAAAAGCCAAAGACATGGAAGAAATTCAAGCTAAATTATGAGGCACATTGGAAGAAAGACATCACACTATCATTGATGATAAGGAGGAGGGTGACGAGGATGTGTATATGTATCACGATTGGCGTCTGTCTTTAGATGGCGAGATGAATATCGGGGACAATGTACGATCATCGAAATCTAGTGAATGGAATCAAAAACAGGTTGAAAGATTTATGAGGGGGCAAAAAAATATAGGTAAATATTTTTATCTAATTCATTTTCATATAGTATGTATAAAATAACATACTTTGATTTTTTTTTTTTTTTTTGCATAATTGCAATAGGCGAGTCTTCACAATCATGTGATCCCTCAAGATGTATGCAAAGATCACAAAGTGTTCGGCATACGGATCCCGTCACCACTTGATGCACCATCATTGAGAGAGGGATGGGATGTTGGGGGATGGGAGGTGGGATGGTGAACGAGTGGTGCCAAGTTCTTCATATGCTAAGTGTTCCCACCTTAAGCAAACTACGCTCAATTTTAAGAACCGCGATTTTGGTGCTATGGCGAGGTTTGTCTAATTGTATAATGTGTTTTAATAATGACATTATTATCTTAAATTATGATTGCAAATTTGTAACCACTAATCAACTTTCCTTTAATTATATATGTAGGGATGGGCATCAAAGCACCATATCCATATGAAATCAAAAGATAGTATTTGGAAATTGAGTATAAAGACATGAAAGTTTATGTCAACATACAAAAAGAGAAATATAAGACATATGGATGCACA
>JAEQBH010000213.1:0-397856 GCA_016808115.1 Tetrastigma voinierianum
AATTTAATAGCCAAAGCCTTAATATAACTCAATTAAAGGTTTGAATAAATAATCCATGAATTTGGGTTGTAAATTGCAGTTTCCATCTTGTACACATTGTTTCCTCCAACTCCTTTTCTTCTCTTTGTTCCTTTTGATTCTCCTCTAATCTTAGCCTGATTCCTCTTTTTGAATTCTTTTTATGGAATCTCAACTTCCATATATACTTGATTCAAGCAGATTCCTTTGTTCTTTAACTCCTTTGCTTTTATTTCTCTAAAATTTAGATATAGTGCAATGTTTATTCTTAGGCTTCCTATTACTCTTAGAGAACTTTGGGCTAGCAACTCATACCGATTAGCATTAGGGTGATAGATGTTAAAACCACCCCTCGGCTTAATTGTTGAGGAAATAGGCCACAAGACAAAACTTATTCCTTATTTCACTAGCTTACCTTCTTTACTTCTTGACCCCTTGTGTCAAAATTTGGGAATATTATTCCCCCCAAACTTGTTTATTCCTTTATACTAAACACTACGAACTAGAAAGCGGATAATTTAGGGTTCTTTCACTACTTGAGTTTACATTGCAAGGAGGAAATTTCGATTTTAATTCTTTGTTTATTGAAGAAATAAGGCTTATTTGGCTCGAATCGGAACTAGAAGAGAATATCTTAAGCATATTTTGAGGTAGGCTTAAAAAGGCTCAGGCACGCAGGATGGCCTCTTATCATTTCTGTTGGTTGTTTTCACCTAGGATTTCGCCTCAATCGATAATCAAACAAATTCTAGATTGTGGACTACAAATCTACGAATTCCCACTAGAATGTTCCTAATTCATTAAAGTTTCCATAAGTTTTGTTGACGATGTGTATTATTTCTTTAGACTTGGCACTTATTCAGCATCTACTTACATTATTTTAACCAAAGTATTTTGTTCCATCGTAATAACTAATTTTTCCAATTTTTGTGACTAAGGCGAATTTAAGCGAAACGATGCATCACTCCTAATTCCGGTTCTTTATTCATGCCACTGGTCTGCTGATTATTTTGTGTTCAAGTTTATCTCTAATCAAAACTAACAACTAGGTTGGATTATGATATTTTAAGCATTTTCATTCTTGAACCAATTCCTAATGTTAATCTCTAAAAGTGAAAAAAAAACAATGAGTAGCTGAACAAGCAAACATTTCCTTTTTCACAAATTTTCTTGTTTATTCATGATGTGTTCTATGATTGAGAACAACAATCAGGAAGAGGGAAAGAATGATAAATCAATGGGAGGATCATCTTTTTTCTTTTTGGGGAGGCCAAAAAAACATTGGGAGGATCCAGATCAAAGTCGCGAGGCCCAGGAGAGAATTTAAGAAATTTCATTTCCATTCTCTTCTTAACTGTGACATTCTCCCTTTGATCTGTTCTTCAAGGATTAATTCATTTGTGGATCAATCTTCTTGTTCGAGATCATCTGTCTCGTGCCCCGGTGTGTTCGTTGTGCGTTCCATTTCGATCATGACTTAAAAATTTGGAAAGATTGTTATTGATCGAATCGAATTTTCAAGCGGTTCTTTCTTACGAAGGCATCTTTGTCGTCAAGCTCTTGATCTCTGTCCTTCATCCTTTTCTCAAAATCCTTGAACATTGACATGTATAGGAACTTGAATCCCTTGATCTGCTCCTTAGTCTTGGCTTCTTGCTCTGAATCCCTTTCCTTTATGAGTTTTAGGAGTTGAGAATCGCGATCTATGCGATTGTTGTAAAATGATTCATAGCTGGCTTTAACTTCTTGATGGAGTCTTGATCCTCTTTCCTCCATTTCCTTCTTAAATTTTCTTCTTGATACTTGAGGTCCTTTTTCATTGCTTTCATCCTTTACGCTCATCTCTTGCTTCCACAGTTGTTGATCTTTGCTGTCTCGACTTCATATACTTCTTCTCTTACGATTTCATCATCCTCTTTACTGTTGATCCTTCTCTTGATTCTTTTCATAAACTTCTTCTCTGAACTTTTGCTGGAGGTTCCATTGCTCTTCCCTTTCTTCCACTTTCTTTTGGATGGAATTGAGCATTTCATTATTTTATTATTCTCTTGGGCTCCCCTTGAGCTTTCTCCAGGTTCTCTGAAATCAACGTTCATGTAAAGGGGCGAGGCGGCGGTGGGTTGAAATCTATTGAGCTTCTATCTTCTTGCTCTCTATCCTCTGAAACATAAAGTATTCCCTTCTTGATGTGCTTCTAGATTTTCTTCTTCTTGCTTTCTACTTGGCTAGAAAGGTGTCTTCTTCCTGTATTGCATTTTCATTTTCATCCCTTGAATTCGTTTCTACTATGACCCTCTTTTTCTTTTGATTTCTTGGTCCTTAACACTCCCGTCGAGTGGTGAGTGAATTACAGGGCATTCTTCTTAACTTCCCATTCCTTTTACACGACCTTGAAGCATAACCTTGTGATAATTATTTGGATGAGGATCAAACCCCTTTATTACGCCGTGGTACCTCATTATAGAATTTTCAATAAACTGTTCGACATCAATCTTGTACCACCCATTTATGGCATAGAAGAGTTGCTTCTTGTTCTCTTCTTAAATATGACGATGCTTGGTATGGACCTGCATGAGGAAATTTGGAAGTAAAACCACACCTTTTGCCTCTGCAGTCGAATCTCCCTTCGGGGGTCTTTGTTCTCCTTTTCCTTTCTTCCACTTTGCCTTTGCAGTCATTAATTTTTTCTCGCAATCTTCTCACGGTTAGGGTTGTTCATCAGCTTCTTGAATTTTGATCCATTCTTCTGCCCTTCCATTCCATATATTTCATTAATAGCCTTCTCTACCATAAGGCACGAACTCCTTTGACATAAACGAGCTCTCCTTTCTCGAGCCAGTTGGAGGTAAAATTCCTCGGACAAGCTGGCTGCATATCCGACCTTGATGTTTGCGAGAACTCTCACTGGCTTATCTTTGCTCCATTAATTCCTTGAAAGAGAGATGAACAGCTGAAGCCTCTTTTCTCCTACAAATCCCTTTCTGACATAGTGCTTTCGGGCCCGAGCTTCTTACGAGGCAAACCGTCTTCCTCTTCTTCTTGATCTTCTTTTCCCTTTTCCTCTGTTGTTGCTTTATCAGTGGATTGAACTTACAGTTGATAGACGGCTTTGTTCTCCTTCAGATTCGGATGAACTTCCGCGGTCTGGGTATACTCCTCCATGATTCGCTCGGAGTTTGGGATGAAGAGGGTTGAATCGGCCATTAAATCGGAAGGTTTTGGGAAGAGATTCGGATTTAGGGTTTGCAGAATAGAGAACGGAGAATATCTGAAGATGAAGGTTGTATTTGCTTGAGAAGGAGATGGTAGTGGAGGAGTTTCTCAGCGATTCTGATGATTATTATGTTGGGCTCTTTATTACTTCATTTATTTGTGTTTGTCGCTGACTTTAATTTGTTTGCGATTGTGTCTTTATCCATTTAGTTTAGGGCAAAATTAAAAAGCGCAATGGCACATTTCTCACGATGTCGCGACTTATCATTGTTTGTCGCGACATAAGTAAGCATGGGAGGAGCGAGTTATCGTGAGGCTGCGACATCAGGTATTTTAGGAAATGATTGAGTTGTCGCGACCCTCACCACTCTTTTGAAGGAATTTTCTTGTCGCGACCCCGAAGTTCTGTCGCGACCTCAATTTATGTCGTGACCTCAATTTATGTTGCGACATAACTTTTGGTTGCGACCTATACCCTTGTTCTTCCTTCAGTACTGACTAAGTTGCGACCTCAACTTCTGTCACGACATAAAATCTGGTCGCGACACTTAAATACAGTCGCGACAGCATACACCTCTCTAAGTGATGATCGAATGATTTTTCCTCCTTATTAATTTGCACATTCTTAGCATCCATTTTAATCATTCCCACAACAATTAATGTATTCTATTCAATTTTCTTAAATTTATGTAGGAGAAAGTACTCCCCTTTTCGAGTTATACGTCTGTGAAGTCTTTGTAGTATTCTACGGAGTTTGTTCCTTCTCGCTTGAGCCATTTGATTCTTCATCTGCATATTGTAACAATTCCAAAAAGGATTAAATTAAATCTGGTACTAACCTAACAATTTCTAACAAATCATGACTAGAACTAAAAATTTTCAAAAACGCGTAATAAAAAAAAAATTTGAAGTACATATAAAACTAAAATCTCTATGGGTTGCCTCCACGTATTGCTCCGTTGAGTCTTTATTTGGACTAAATTGTTTTAAGCTTTCTCTCTCTCAATTCACCATTTGGGTTCTTCCTTTTCTTTATAAGACAAAGTGTTCGATCTTTGCCCGTTAACTTTGGTCTTCCCAGGCATCGGTCTGGTATTCTTGCTCAGATAATAGTACTTGACACCTTGTATATGGTCCCTCCATTTTGATTTCGGCTTCCTGGAAATAATCTTAATGCGGAGTTAAACGACCAAGACTGATCCCTGCTCACGAACTCTTTCTCAGAATCTTGCAGTCATGTCATTTCTTTGTCTTGTCTTTATATTCCCCAGCATTGTCATAAACCAGTTCTCAGTTCTTCGAGTTCATTCGGTTGGAGAGTCTCAACTTCCTTTGCAATTTTGAAATCGAAGTTCTACATACATTTGATGGCCCCTTGGCTTTGTATTCAGTTGAGGGAGATGACATGGTTTCAGACAAGTGCGCTATGGGGACATTCGATGGGAGTTTTAAAAGCGATCCACAGTATGCGATAATCGTCATCAAGCAGACCAATCTTTCACCTTTCTGACCACGGTCTTTTCGAATTTTCTTTATTTCTCTATTGCGATTTCGGCTTGCCCATTTGTTTGAGGATGATAAGCGAGCTTCATAATGTGTTTGATACCATATCACACGCTCGCGGTTTGTCCGAATACCTTATTTGCAAAATGGCTTCCTCATCAGTAATTATAGTTACGGGTGTCCCCGAATCGGCTAAGAATATTTCTTGTAAAACCCCACAACTGTATTGGCATCATTCTTAGAACTGAGTTGTTGCTTCTACCCATTTTGATACATAATCCACGGCTAGGAGTATGTATATATTTCCAAATAAATGGAAAGATACGTAAAATCCATTCACTATACATGAACAATTGCACCGCTGAGGATGCCTTACAGGGCATCTCGTACCTTTCGCTGATATTTCCCGTTCTTTGGCATTGATCACACAACTTTTTTAATTCAAAAACAGTCGCTAAAATTGCGACGGTAAAATCGATTGGAGAATTTTGTGGGCTATTTTATCTCTCCTGAAGTGTCCTCCGTAGGGTGATGCATGACATTCTTGTAAAATCTTGCTTTGCTCACTCTGGTACACATGCCCCTTATAATTAGGATCGACTCCTCTTTTAAACAAATATGGATCACCCCGGATGTAGTACCTGCATCGATCCTTAACTTTTTCTCTTACGGTAGGCTGAATTCTGGTGGCATAATTCCCTGAAGCTAAGAAATTCACAATATCGGCATACGAGGGTGATTGGGTAGCATTTGAAATAATAGCGCTCGTCTGGAAAATTTTACGCTATTTCTCTTCCTTTTCTTATGCAGTGGGTTCCTCTACTCTTGGCCAGTGTCGGTATCACATTATCAACGCCCTTCTTGTCTTTAATTTCTAATCAATTCACTGCAACAATATGCCCATCACGATCGATCTTGGAACTTTGCCATGCTGATTAAATATTTAATTGTTGCATGATCGGTGTGTATAACAACATGGGACCCCAAAATATGGCCTGAATTTTTCACATGTCTGAAACACTATTACTTGACATCGCTTTTCGGTAGTAGAGTAGTTTTCTTGTGCTTCATTAAAGGTTTTGCTAGCATAGTAGATGGCCTTGAACCTTTTCTTCTTTACGTCCCGATAAACTCCCGTGCAAAATCAACGGCATCTGCGTGATCTCAAATTCTGTTCCAATCTGGTTTTGCCATGATGGGAGCTTCCACTAATCTGGATTTGATTTCTTCAAATGCTGCAGCGAGGATTCATCGAAATAAAACTTACTATCTTTCTCCAGCCAATCTGCGCTAGTGGTGCAATTTTGAGAAATCTACGATAAATCTTCTATAAAATCTGGCTTATATCTAAACTTCTAATTCCACTTGGAGTAATTAGGTGGCATTAAGGTCTCTTATAATTGAAACTTTGGCGATCTGTGACCTAGCTGCGAAGCCATGTGCTGAAGACAATCACTTTTGTAACCATAAAATGGCATTTTCCCAATTGAGCTAGATTTTTGTCTTTGCACCTTTAGTCTTGTCCCCGAGGTTATGCGGGCATTGTTCCGCTGGATTCATACAACTGTAAATCATCCATGAATATCCTCCATAACTATACGCTAGATTAGAAAATATAGACATCATGCATCTTTGGAAGGTACCGGGGAGCATTGCAGTCAGTGGCATTCTTCTAAGCGAAAGTACGAATGGGCATGTAGAAGTGGTTTTCTCGATCTTCGGTCTGATAATATTTAGTTTTCTCGAGTATCACGTAGAAAACAGAAATGAGAATTGTCATGACTATCCGGCATTTGATCGATGAGTAGGGGAAATGATCCTTTACGGTTGCATTATTCAATTTTACGCTAATTAAACCTGGCCTCCATCGCATCCACAGTTCTTGTAGGAATAAGTTCATTCTTTTCATTTACGGTCTGATTGAATCCACCTTTCTTAGAAGACCACATATCTTTGGGCTTACCCGGCGCATGATATAACATATATAAAACGCATTTAACCATTTGAACTGGCACCCCAGACAGCACAATAACCATGGCGGGACAGCTCGCTGATGCTTTCAGGCGAAGTTTTTGCATTATCTTATGATATTTTGTGCATAAATAGAGGTGATACCTTGATCTTGATTGACCCGACAATGGCTCCTTGTATTTTCTCAAAATTACCCGGCAACACATTCTTGGCTTCAATCAAATGCGGCGAATATTGTCATGTGGTTTTTCTTTTAAACTCTAAAAGCTCATATTTGAATGGTTGGTAACTCCTTGATATTAACCCATACGCACCTAGTTTCACCTTTGAGTTTCTTGTGTTTGTTGCTCACTTCATCTTATTTGTTTTCATTATACTCGAGACTTATTTCATTATTAAACAATTTGAAGAACTTCACAATCAAAGCTCTCGAGAATGCGAAAATTCATCTCAATTTCATTGATGGGTTTTGAATGATCTGATGAATTCACTTCATCATTAGGAAAATTTGTTAGCTACTACGACCATCTATTTATCTTCTTCTACATTAGGATGTTTGGACTCCTATTAATATTAAAATGCATTCATTCCCGACTCACGAGTGTGGGTTCCTTTAAATGCGTCGATCAAGGCAGCTCCTGTTGCTAAGAAAGGTCTTCCTAGCAACAGAGGAACTTGAGGATCTTCCCTGCATGATAACAAAATCTACTGGGAAAATGAATTTCCCAACCTTGACTAGTACATCTTCCAAAATGCCCTTTGGTTGTGCCATTGATCTGTCGGCCATGCGCCAAAACCAATTGTTGTTGGGGTTAGTTCCCCCAGTAAGTCTACTGCACAAGCGATAGAGGCATCAAATTAATATCTTGCTCGAGTCACCTCAGCTTTTCTTGAACTCACATTTCCTTTATAGAGAGCGGGGAATAGTGAAAGCTGCCGAAGTCTTTCATCTTTCTTTGGGAGCCACATTTGGATAATGGCCTTTGCATGGGCCGATCACGTTAACTATACCTCTCGGCTATCTTTCTTTTTCTTGTTCGTACCTCCTTTGGAAATTTTGCATAAAAGAAAGAAAGAAAGAGCGATTTGGTGATCACTTACATAGATGAGATATTTATTTATATTTTCTTAATAAGATCGAATTTAGAAAGCCCATTCTTCTCTTTTTTGACTTTTGGAAGTCTCTATAGAATAGTAACTACTTGAACTATAGTGAGGTATACTGCTCTTTTGGTCATTTTCTTTCTTTCATCCCTGACAATGGTACATTCTTCTCTTCTTTCTTTTGATCTCTTCCTTTCTACTGCCTCAGTCTTCGTTTCTATCTGTCTTTTACATTGCTGCTCGAATCCTTCCCACTTCTCGATTGAATTGCCATGCAGTCTTTAGGTTCTTACGGGTGTCACTAAAGGGAATGTTTCATATTCACGATTTAGCATATTCGAGTGATGCCACTACTTGTGTCTACAGATTTTTTCGGTGAAGCACTAGCATTCTTAAAACATACGTGGTAGTCAGGACTTGAAAGTTTCGAGTCGGATAGTTTATGTTCATGGAACCAATAGCCTCTTGTTATCCCCGTGAGCTGGCATTTGTTCACTAAATGGTAGGGTTCTCCTCGACACGATATTCATTACTGCCCTCACCTCCTTGCTCACTGTGGAACCTTGGTAGGCTGGCGTATCATATTGAGGATGTTGTCCACCACCTTGGGCCATGTAATGCCCTCATATATGAAATTCTCCTTGGTTCCTCGATCTTGGATTGTAGTGTATGGGCGAGGTTAGGATTTGGTTTGAAATGATAACTTCTTTTAACAAGTTCACGTGTAACCTCCTCGGCACCATAAGAATCTTCTTTGTACCATATCAATACTTCTTCTCATGAGATTCTCTTTCTCACTCCTATTTCATGGCTTGAGTTTGCATCTACCTACTTTGTTGTTTGTCCATCACGTGCATTTATAACGCCAAGCCAGCCTCCATAGGTGTCATCTTGCTCGACTCTATGACCCCTTTTCTCTGCTACTACCTCTTGAAAACTTCGGATGGGCTTTCATGTGCATTTGCGGAGTCCTCTATTAGATCTCTTGCCTCTTGAGAACTTTTTCGGCAGATGCTCCACGGCGCAAACATCGATAATACCCTTGGATGTATCATTCGGACGTATTTTACTATATCCATCACGGGTCTTCAAGTCTATTCCATGCATTGGGCACCTCTTGGCAATCTTTTGAATCTTTCCCCAGCGACATAAGGCTCTCATCTTACTCCCCTTTTGTTGGAATACAATTATATCTCTTCGTCTACGGAAGTGAGAGATGGGAAAAGAATATACTAAGTAAGCTTCTACCAACTCTTCCCAGTATCAATAGATCCATATGGTAATGATTCATACCATGTAGGCTGCTATGTCTCTCAAGAAAATGGGAAGAGATGTAGTTTTATCACCTCACAGTCTCCTGCTAGTTCAGCTTCCTTGTATTAGCCATCTGAGAAATCTTCCCGGAGTGCTCATTTTGGGTCTTCGGTGCAGGGATGACCCGATAAATTATTCTTGAACCATTGTAATTAAAGAGGTGCTAGTTCAAATTGTTTGCATCCACTTTAGAATTTGTGCGGTGCAGTACTCTTGCAGATAATTGGCCTCAGAAATCCTCCATTGTGTCGGTAATGGGGTCTCCACAGATGTTGTCCTCTGTTATACATTTTGGTCTTATCTCTCTTCTGTCATATTGCGTTTTCTTGCTCTTTTGTCTTTCTTAAGCTCACAGCGTTCTCTCCCAGTCAGTGTCTAACTGGAATCGAATTCGAATCCTGTTTCCTATGCATTAAAGGTTTTCCTGAAATCAAAGCATACTCAGATTAATAGGATTTGTCAAACCTAACAAATATTTTCATTATGGCTTGTTAAAAATTAGTGACTGATGTAGCCACTGCTTGAAAAACTGTTTTTGTTCTTTTCTAAAAAATGTCCAAATTAACATTTCCTTCTTTCATCAGAATATTGATCTAATAAATTCTTTCGATCCCCGGTAACGGCGCCATAAACTTGTTCATCTTGTTGTGGACAGACATATCACAATTGTAATCTTATTACGAATGACTAGTATGCAATAAGCCCGATAATCTTGAAACTTGTTTGTTATATTTCTTTACAATAATACTAATTAAAAGCGTTTTCCTTAAGAGTAGATAAATTTCTTTCTGGTTTTAATCCATGATTCTGCAAGTGTACAGATCGAACAAGTAATAAAGTGGATTTAAGTCGGGATATCGGTCGCGGTCACCGGGAATTTTGATCCTTCTGCGACTTCTTAAGCTCCACTTTATTTGGACGATGGTTTGCAATTGATATATCACTAGCAACCTTTAAAATAATGAAAGAATAAAGATAAACTAGAGCAAAAATGAAAATAATGCTGAAAGCTAAATAAAAAAATAAAAATAAGTAGTCGATTAGCTTTTAAAGGGATGCGTTGAAAATATATTGTGTGAAACGCGTCCGATTCCTGGAACACTCTGTAACTTTGCTTCATGAACCTCAGATTTAGAATCCGTCTAAGGAAGATGGTAATGCCATGTGGATCTCTCCTTAATGACACATTTCATCATCTAATCTTCTGTTTCTTCCGAACAAGTTAGATAACTACTTTGTCCCGAGTTGTCTTGTTAGGTATTTTCTTTTCAATACTTCATGCCCGAAAACATGGAATTTGTAAACCTTAGCTCTGCAAGACATAAGATAAGCATGGGTTTACACTATCATGGACTCGTCCTCAAAATTGGAACCGGTTCATTCTTTCATGATTAGATCCTTCTTGCTGCGAGTTAGACTTCTTGCTCGAATCGGCGAACTCTGCTCATTTTAACGATAAGTCATTCAACTCATTCGGTTTCAAGTGAGAGGGAAAGGTTATCGATTAAAATTCACGAGAGCCGTTAGATCCCCAATATTAGGTTTGCATACCCCCTTGAGATTGTTCGGTACTCTCGGAATGCCTTCTCTGTGTCACTCAGAGGCCTCCTGGAAATCGAGGCATGAAAGCAATCCTATTACGGTATAGGACAGTATTTTGGATCGAGATACGAAAATAAACAAAACCGGTAGTAGATTGATTACGTGTTGGGTAGACTGCGATAAATTTACGCGAGGAAAGATAAATTCTAACAATAAGTAAATTCAGCAGGCTGAGGTTTCTAAAGTACTTGTTACACTACTTGATGGCTCCACGATCAAAGAACTCTTGTAATCAAAAGCTGGATGTTGAATTCCAAAATTTGTTAGACTTCAAGCGAACAGGCCCGGTAATTTGAAGAAAATAACATTTGCATTGACTTCAACTTCAGCGACTAACATCAGATCGAAATTGAAATGAAATAACAATCTGCTCTAATCTAATCTAAAATAAAAGCGAAACAAGAAAAGCAGTCAAAAATACACGGGCAGCAGGCTACGGGCTTCTGGATTACGGTGCGAGAGGTTTGGCATAACTACGTAGCGGTACTTATAAGGGGTTACGAGTTAGACTAACGATGCACTTCCTTGTGGGTTTCAATCTTCGTGTTGTTTGATTAAATATCGACTCCATTACGTGTTGCGACCTGACTTGATCCATGACCTCTCTTGTCGTGATAATTACGCTTATGAAATTGTTTTGATGTCACGACTTCAATCATGCGTCAGCGACTTCAATGTTATGCTTATGAGCCCGCTGTGATGTCGAGAAGCTTTGTTTGTCGTGACTTGTCTTGGCGGCTCTTGGGATGCGATATAGCGGCGATAAATGATATCGCGACCTCTATTCTTTTGGTGATGTCGCGACCACTGGGCGATTGCGACCTTCTTTCTGCGCTGTAATTGATGTCGCGACCGGCGGCGTCGCGACCTTGATACCTTGCAGCTGATGTCGCGACCCGCCCCAAGAATCGCGACATCTTTGTTAGTGTTGATAATACATGCGATTTGCATGCGACCTGCATGTTGGAGTCTCTTGGAAATCTTTTGTCGCAACTTCTATTCAGTGTCACAACCTCCATGTCTACTGTTAAGCTTTCAATTCTGTCGCGACCTCGAAGTGGTGTCGCAACATCATGTCTGTTTCTTCATTAATTCTTGGTCGTCTGATTTGGAGTTTCTGTTGCGACCTTGGTGTTATTCTTCATTACTGTCAAGGTCGCGAAATCAAGTCCTTTCTTTCAAAATTAGTTGCGACTTCTTTTTCTTGAGAAGGCTGTTCTTATGGCTTTGTAGACAGCCTCTTGTCGCAACCTCATGGTGGCATCACGACATCATTTATCTCCTTTTGGTGTCGCGACATGCGATGATGTTCTTGACATGGAACCTCATCATTGACTACTTCTTTTTAATCTCGGCCAAAGTCGTATTTTAATGCCCGACTCCTTCTTGGTCGAGGACTTCACTTATTCAATCTTCGAGTTTATTGCCCAGCGGAATTTGTTGATGTGGCAGATCTTGAAGCGCCTTCCTGTCGTGACTTAAGTTCCAGTTTTGATTTCAGTTCTGCAAGGTGATTTCTTATGATTTTTGCTAAATTTTGATTTTTGTGTATTTTCACTGCGAATTAGATTTAAGTTAATTATCCAGTTTCACATAAATAATTCATCATTATTCTCGTATAAACTCGAGAAAAATGGATTAAAAATCCCAATGAGTTTTGGACTCATCAATAACTTTCAATTAAAGGTTTAGATAAATAATCCATAAACTAATTAACACCTTAAGAGTTTTGAATTGTCTTGATGTTAACTTGAATTCCAATGAAATCTCTTGTTTCGAGATCACATAGACATGCCAAGAAACTTAATTACACCATCATATAACCATTTCCTCCATTAACCTTCAAATTCATATAAACTAGTAAGTGATCTCATCTTAAAAACTTGCTTTTTCACTTAGGGTTTGATCTAGGGCACTTCATGGACATGATGAACACTTGAAATAGACTTGAAATGGCATGAGAATTGCTTGAATAGCTTGGAAAGGGGCTACAGAATTTTCGCCCTTTTTGCTCCACTTTTGCTTCACTTTTGCTTCTCCATTTTGTTTCACCTGTATGCACACCCAAAGACAAGTCCAATGCACTTAAATGATCATTTTTCGTGTCTAATTTCTCCAGAACCCATCCTTAATTAACCCGTACCATGGAGTTGAAGTATCACTACATTATCGTTGATCACATATTATGTCGTATAATTAAAAACAACTAATTCACTTTATATCCATAAAATCCCATTAAGCGACCGTAGTTAAAACTTATTAACTCTTATGGTTTCTTTAACCTGAAATATCAGCACAACGTAGTTAACAACTAACCAAGGTTAAGTTTGACTTTAGTTAACTTTAACTCATCCACTAACCATAGTTAAGTTAACTAATTCATGATAAATATCAAAAAATTTATGGAAAGATTTCGTGGAATTATTTTTAATCGAATGGATCGTAGAGAACATAATAGTCTGGTTATTAGTTCTTTTGCTTTGTTTCTTGAAATTAGAACTCTTTCATTAAATGATAGATGCCTGTGAAATAATACCTCTATACCGATACAACTCCGAAAATATTCCCTGATCGTCTAATCATAAAATTGACCATGAAATACTCTAATTAAACTTATTTTCTATCATGAACATGCTTTAGAAAAAAATCTAGGGGTACAAGGAATATTTTTAAAATTATTTTGTAAAAAAAAGCATTTTCGTCATAAATCATCGGACGCTTCAAAACTCCATAGCGAATTAGTTTTAATCAGTTCGATTCTTTTCTAAGGCTGTCACATTATTTTGAATATTTTTTGTTTGAAATTTGTTTTTGAAAATTATTATTCGAATTTAATGATTTAAATCAAAATATATAAGCTTATTGAAAGCGAAATTTACTATTCATATAAACAGTAAATTCAAGGTCTTACAGATAGAGTTACTTATTTGCTTGTAACATCATACCCATAAAAAGTATCAACTTCCATTAATAATTTGTCTTATATACATAAGTCTCTTTGGATGCCTATTTCATATATATTATCATATATGATCACATATTGCGAAGTGCATTAATATGTTTCTTCAGTTTGAATCAAATAAAATTATTTTTTAAAATTAAAAAATAAATAAATTATTATGAGAATTTAGATAAAATCAATTTAGAGTATTCAAAAAGTAATGAAGAAGTAAATCTACACGTTAAATTAAAATATTGGTTTATTTATGCACTTGGAAGAAAAAAAAATTTGGTTAATTCAATAGAGTTTTTTTTATTTTATAATTATGGACTTTGTTATATTATAGTAAATTATTTATTGAGACTAGCTATCGTTTTAAATATCATACGTTTTAAACTTGTTTGATATTATAGCTATTAACCCAATATCACCTTTTTTGTTTAACACATACATCGTAAAATATTGCATCTCATTAAAAAACTAAAAATTTGGGAAATGAGAAAATAAGTGTATTTAACAAGTCACTTTTGACCAAAATTAGATAATTCCCCAATCATTATTCCTTTTTTTTTCTTTTTCTAGCACAAAAATGCAGCTATGAGATGACAGGCAAAGGTGAAAGCGATAACAGACAGATTGACCTTTTTATAAAAATAAGAAAAAATAAAACATTCAAGAATAATTTTGTATAATTTTAATTTATTTTTTTGTGAAGCATGAGGTGTTTCAAGTGATCATACCTACATAAAAACACTTTTAAATTATATTATATAAATTAATTCATATATGAGATGGGACAATTCTGAAAATGATATTATGTCTAGTAATTTTTAAAATTTGAGATAAGATGAATCTTAAAAATGATAAGATCTATATGAAATATAATTGTATTTTTGGCTTCAATCTCGAGGCCAATTGATTAAGTTGAAAATATTACTTAAAAAAATAATGCTTAATATCATTATATGTTTAATAATTTCTTATTTTTAATATTTTATTTTTAAAAGACCTATTTTTTAATGTTTATATTAAAATATTGTAGAATAATATCAATATTAAAAATATTGTAGAATAATTAAGATAATTCCCCAATCATTATTTTTTTATTTTTTTATTTTTGAGAAAGATGATTATTTTTTTTCTTTTCTCTAGTACAAAATGCGGCTTAGGAGATGATAGCCGAAGGTGAGCAAGCGATAACGAACCGTTGACCCTTTTTAAAAACAAGAATAATTTTGTATAATTTTAATATATATATTTTTTTGTAAACCATGGTTTAAAAACACTTTTAAACCATATTATATATAAACTAATTCATGTATGAGATGAGACATACCACAGAAATAATCATATTATAATTTTCATATGACATAAGATAATTTAAGGATGGTAAAAATTTATAACAAAATATAGTTAACATTTTGAGGAAGCTCGATATGGAGATCACTGATTAAATTAAAAAATATCCTTAAAGAAAATTTTGTTTCATCTTATCCACGTATTTAATGATTTTCTATTTTTTAATGTTTTCATTTGAAAACCTATTTTAATGTTAATATTAAAATATTGTAGAATAATATCAATATTAACAATATTGTAGAATAATGTTATTATTAAAATGATAAAATTATCCGACAAGTAACGCAGTGTGGTTTTAGAGCTGGGAGTGTATTACGATCCATTCTTTAGCCTCGTGCCTTTCTGAGAGCTCTAAATTCAGGGAAGTTAAGAAAGTAAATACCAGAGAGAAAGAGAGGAAAATCCCAGAAACCCAAGAAAAAAATTATGCTTTGTGTGGTTGGATCAGTCAGATCTCTGGGAAACCTTTTCCTGTTGATCTGTTGGAGACCGTAATTCTCCGTTGATCCAAACACGTAACGAAAACAGAAAGGAAAATGAATATTTTCAGATTAGCAGGGGACATGACCCATCTGGCCAGTGTCCTGGTTTTGCTTCTCAAAATCCACACCATCAAATCATGTGCAGGTCACTACTCTCTCTTTCTCTCTCTCTCTCTTTTTTTTTTTCATTTCTTGCTCCAATTTTTTGCTTCTTTATTACCATTTTGCTGTTTCTTTTTTCTATTGTGTCTGGATCTCTTCATTGATCCGCTTCTTGGGTTTGCTGAGAAACTGGGATAAGAACCGCACTAGAGAATAACCATGATTCGTGGATCTTGTGTCCTGATTTTATGATGTTTTGTTTCCAGTTAAACTACTGGAAGTAGTTGAATTCTGGTCGGATAAATATATTTGGGGTTGTTTTAGGGGACTGAATTTACGATATATTGAAACCTGAACACTTTTATTTTTCTGTCTCCCTACATTGTGAAGGCTTGATGCCCGAGAAACGTGGGATTTGAGGTAAGTTATGTGTCATTCACATTGTTGTCTGTGAAGGCTTGGGTCTCGACTCTGCACAGGTGGATCAGAGCGTTATAAACAAGAGAGATTTAGATAATTTGGTGGGTTTGCTCAAATACTTCACAGTTTTGTTTACGAGGTAAGGGATGGGGAATGTTCTGTTATACTAATTGACTTGGGATGTCACACAATCATGATTACTAAAATGTTTTCTCCTTTTTGTTAGCAAATTATTTTTAAGGACGACTAAGCATATTTTGACATTGAAGAGTTTGGATTATAGCATTGATATTTTTTTATTCATATGACATAACTTAATTTTTTTTAAATTTAATTTAAATTAAAAAAATGACATAATTTAATTTGATTAGAAATTGGATCGGGATCTAATGGATTTTGAATATTAATGACCAGTAGATATACAGATAGTGCTGTTCTTAATTTTTATTTTTTATTTTTTTATTTTTAATGGATTGATCATAACTACACAGGACTTGATTAAGGGCAATGGTTGAGATAATTGATGAATTGGGTATAAATGCGATTGAGTTTTGTCTGATAAATGAGTGCTTATGGCCCAACTATGCTTTATAGTATGAAAGAATAGGCAGTTAACCAAAATGTTTATGGAATAACTGTGCTAAAAGTGGGGATGCTGAGATAGATGGGTGGTAAAATAATCCGGAGGGAATTGCTAATGGAGATATTCCTAAGACGTTAGGGAGTTATCAATAAGGGTAAGATAGGAGAAAGTTGGTTGACATCTTCATGGTATTTGTGAAGATGAACTCTTTCATTGTTAAGAAGATCTGGTTTTTTCATAATAAGAGGAATGCCAAATAAAATGTAGGGCATGATTTTAATAGAAAACTTACGATCTAACATTTCATTGATCTATGACCTTTGAAAAATCATGATGCAAAATGGATTTTCCAAGAACGTTTTGTGTGACCCAACACCTTTGTGAATAACACAAGACAAGCAGTCTGAACATAGATCTGGACATAAGATGCCAGTCTAACTTCAATATGATAAGTTCAATCATACTTTTTCTTTCTTCATAGTTTTTTTACTTTTAGTAGTGGCAAATTTCATCATTCTTTATTATTTATTTTGGTAAGCAAAGAGTTAGAATAAAATGGATGCAACTAAACGTAGCTAAACTCTACATGAATTTAAAGAAAATCATATCTCTTTATCACTAAATTCAACAAGTGATCTCTGATGACCTCAGCATTGATTGTAGAAGGAGCATCCAATGCTTTTTAATTTCTGGGATCCCCCTCAAAAGTCATCTTATTCCCCTCTTTCTTGATGCCCTCAGCCAAATATAGGAGGCAGTTCATGCCTTGTGTGTGTTTTCTGTTCCAACATCAGATCCTTTTTCCAGATCATAGTGACCCAAACGATAAACACCATGAATCATAGCTCCAGAGATATTGGCTAGTGAATAAGAAAGTGATTTCTCTTCCTTTTTCATTTTTTTTTTTATGGGTAATTTCTCTTCCTTTTCTGCTCAGCGCTAATAAACTGACTCATCTCTTACAATGACATGATCCAGGGTGTAATTCTCTTGTAAAATGCTGCCATAACAGAATTGTTTATCTTTTATTTTTATTTTTGTATGGTGCTGTCAATTTCTGTCTGTTTAACTGTAGCAATCATTTGTCCCACATCGCCCGAGGCTGACTCAAGTGATAAAAGTGGAATGGGGAGTAACGAGATGTTCAGTTTGAGTCTGTATGGACCAAAAAAAAAAAAAAGAAAAGAAAAACATTTAACTATAAAAAAACTGTAGAAATTGCCCTAAAAGTTGATATCTTTTTATAAGGTATCACCAGCCCTCCTCAATTGTTCATTCTAACTCAACCCATCATTTCTATATAGCCTAGTTTTCCAAGAATTCTCCCACTATTTATTCATCAATCTTAGAAGATTACTTGAAAATCTTGGATCAGCGTATGATATATTCCTTTTTATAAACATATCTACCATGTATTACTTATGATCTTACATAATCAAAAGCTTAATGTCTAATATTTTTGTTTTGTCGCTAATAACTTGTTTTCTTAGTGATCTCTAGCAAAGTTGAACAGATCACTTATAAGCTGAAGAATTATTTTTCCATGGTTCTGTCTATGATTATCTTGCTAGATCATCTGTTTATTACGATTTATATTACAGAGAGACCTTCTTACTCTCATCTTGAATTACTTAAATTGTGATACTTAAGCCGCTTTGGTTACTTGAAATTGAAATATGGAATTTATAGGTACATAGCTTGATGTTTTGTTTTTAGGAGATCTGTTACATGGAGGGTACATATGGTTTGTGACTCATGTTTAGTATTTGAAATTTCCGTACTTAAATTGTGTGCAAAGACCTTGGAATTTAGTTAATTTATTGTTACAAGGATTTGAACATTTACTTTTTTGTAGCCCTCAACTTGATTCTCTGAACTGGAATTTATTCATTAGCAATTACCTTGCAATATGTTCTTTGGCTGTCACCTCAGTGTTTTATCCTGTTGTTTTTAAATTTGGCTGTAACAACCTGTTTTGATTTATTCCATGATATGTGGCCCCTCCATTTTGTGCAGGGATTTCTCTAAAGACTCAAGAGCTTTATGCTCTTGTTTTGCTACTGATATTTGGATATATTGCATTTTGTCTCACTCTATAATACTGTAATGAAATTAATATTCTTGGGAAGCTAGTTCTCCAATTGTTTGGTATAAGGCCTCCACAAGATTGTTCGAATCTTATGATGAGATCAAGACACCTTTAGTCATTTTTCCTTGTGCTTGCCTACTTTTGGCCCTATTTGTTAATGAAGTTGACTTTCAAGAGGTATGCATTTCTTTTTCGATTTAATTGTTTTTATATACAAGCTATCAAAAGTCTACAGTTTATAGTCCTGTCTGTTAACTAGAAGATACCATGACTATTCTTCTTTTTGGGAAAAAGAAGATTGTCATTGTGTTTCATTTTCTTTTTACTTTCTTAAATACTGCCACCCAATATAATTTGAGCAGGTATTGTGGACATTTTCCTTATACTTGGAAGCTGTTGCCATACTTCCTCAACTGGTGTTGTTATTGCAAGGACTAGAAATATTGACAACTTGACAGGACACAATGTATTTCTCCTCCGGGTAATCAATCTTTCAAAATTTTGTTCTGTCAATTTCCTGCCAAGTGTTGTTTAATTTGAAGGTGCATTTATATTCGATTTTCATTTCACATCAAGGATGACATTATTGTCTACTGTCACTTTTCATGAGAGCTATATATTTTACACTATAAACTGTTGAACTTTTTCTTCTCAAGCATGATCTAATATGTTGGGTCCTGATCTTTTCTTCATACTTTCCATACAATATAAAATAGCTTGGATTATCAATTATAGATACTTTCTCTCTCTCTTTGTTGCTTTTGTATGTTATCATATAATTTTTATTTATGCTTTGTACATTTGTTTCACAGTTTGAGTCTGAGTGGGTATTACAAAAGAGTTTATGGCTATTCTTAGTGTAAGAAAGATGATTTTCTGTACCCTATGAAATTGATCAAGTCGAAACATTCGAGCATGAGTTTTCAATCTCGGTATTTGGATGTTTCCTTTAAATCAACAACAGCAGGATGGAGTTGAGGAGAGATTTTGAAAAGAGGTGAGATCATGGAAGAAACCTACATTGCATCTTTAAGTGAGGGAGGATCACTAGATGAACGTAGGTGAATTTCCAATTAAACTCATCAAAAAAAAAAAAAAAAAAGGTGAGGGAGGACTACCTTGATTTCAAATTGCAATGACTAAACTTATCTATTAATTTTTATGTCTATTCCATCACTAGAATGGTTAGACAGAGAATTGAACAAATTCAAAGGGATTTTTTTGGGGAGGTGGAATCTTAGTGATGCCTCGTTTAGTAGAGTGGATGACAGTTTTCTTAGGTAAAAATTAAAGGAGGGAATGGGGTTAAGGACCTTTCTACTTTGAATTAGGCCTTTTATTGTAGATGACACATTTTGCAAATGAAAGCCTTTTGGAATCAAGTAGTGACAGCAGGTAGGTATGGGGAGGAACAAGGGGATGGTGTTTTAGGGAATTTAAAGCTGGTTATGGGTTTGGGGTGTGGAAAGCGATTAGAAAAGATTGGCATGTTGTGTAAAATCTCTCTTGTAGTGAATGATAGGAGATGGGTGTTTCTTTGGAATCAGTGGTGCAGGTCTACACCCTTATGTGTAGCCCATCTTATTTGCTATTGCTACTCCCAAGGATGGTATGGTCTCGAATGTTTGGGGCTCGGGCAAGGATGGGGAATGTTGAAACCCTCTCTTCACTAGACCCTTCAATGATTATGAAGTGGGAGAAGTGGACAGCTTCTTGTTGTCCTAAGTTGGAAGAAAGTGCAACCAAACTTGGAGGATAAAACGTTTTGGTTGCAAGAAAAGAGTGGGCTGTTCTCCATTAAGAGTGGGCTTTTTCTTGATGTATATATTAGAAATTCTTCTTCATCAGGTTGAAGATGGATTTGGGAAAAAAAAAAAAAGGAAAATTCTGGGCCAATATTCATCTACAAGGATGAGATTCCAAGAGTAGCATTTGTAGTTTTGTTTATATGATATAATCAGGCTTCAATTATTTTATGATTCTTATGAGAAGAACATAGAGCCACCTCCTTCTTGAAACACCTGAAATCCCTTTGTAAGAATTAGGAGCTTTCAGAATCAGGTCCCACAATTACATGGAAATAAGACCAAAATATTCGCCATTCTTAGAAATACTATGATGTATGTACTGAACTGGACTTAAATAGGATGATTCTTGATTACCTCCATAATGGATGATTTGATTTTAAATTTACAGAATATTTGTAATAAACTGTGACAGTATTTAGAATTCTTGTTTCATTCTTGTGGGCTGCATGTTAATGGATAAGTATGGAGGAAAAAAGATTAAATGTGTAAAGCTAATGTAACAAGGATGGCAGATGGGGATATCCTTACTTTTACTTTTTCAGTTTTTATTTGTCTTTGTAGTTATTAATGCAACATAGTTTGAGGGCTCTACATTCACTTGTTTGATAATATCTGATTAGTTTCTTAAATAAGTATGTGCCTTCCTAGTAGAATTTTTGAGATCCTTAAGGGAGTCTGTTGCTGCTGCCACTGTTATTACCACCATGTACACCAACATTGGCATCATTTTATTCCTTGCATCAAGATTATTGCAATCCTATTATTAAAGCGAAAGATGAGGATTTAGAGCTTCCTATATACAATGAAAGGGGCTCTTAGGAAGAAAAGATCTTAAAGGCTATATATTTTTGCAATCATCAGTCATATTTTTATGACTTGCTTCTCCTAAGGTGTCAATGCTGTCGGCAGCATAGAGCCCCCTATACCATAAAATTGCAATAACAAAAGTATACGTTACTTGAACCCTCCAACAAATCAAAGATTTCAGCTTCGATGGTCAAACTCATTCTTGTTGTTTGGGAAAAGGATTTTTCTGATGTTGAACAACTCCAAAATATCTTTTACATCTTTACAAGGGTAAAGGGTCGTTTCAATACCAATTTGGAAGATGCATGATACAAGTTTCTCTTAGGACTGACCATGGTTAGCTTGTTCAACATCTATTTTAGTTGATAGTTCACTATTTGTTAAAGTTTATATTTTTATTTGCTTCTTATTATAATATGAAACTTTCTTTCTTGTCTCTCTTCTTTTTTTTATTTCTGCTAGTTTCCAGAGTATTTTTTTCCTATTCTTGTGAGGAAAGACAAACATTAAGAACATTGTCCTGTTATGGAAGAGAGTTATAAAGTCTATACAGGAAAATCCAAGAACTAGAGTTCTGATAGAAGCTTTTAGCTCCCTTTAATGTATAAAAAAAAAACCACTGTTATGCTTCCTTCGAGGGTCTGGATGCATTTTTCCTTGTGTGATTGCTTAGGACACCTTTTGTGTGATTGTCCAGGATATTTTTTTTCATTGCTTTTCTTTGATCTCTGATATCATTATAAAATAAAGAAACAACTTCTACTTTCTGAAACTTTTATCATCATCAAATTCGGTATTAGAGCCTAAAACAGCACTGAGTATAAACAGTCTAAGTTTTAGCGGAAGGTTAATGGATTGAAAATGTGATGATTTCTTTCTACATAATTATGGAGAAGGTTTAAGGAAGCATGTGTGTTGGGTAGAATGTGGAGCACAGAGTTGGTTCACTTTCCTGTCTTGGAAGATCTCCAACTACTCTCTTAGACATGGCGAATGATGTCATGGAGTTAGATTGTCATGAGAGGCATGATCACATGATATGACTGGTAATATTTCAAAGAAAGTATGTACAAAGTACCAGATTTTTCTGGAAAAGTTAATGTATGAGCCTTTTCAGATTAGTTGACTGCCTTGAAGAGGTGCTTTCATTGCTATTATGATGGATAAAATGCAGGTTAATTTCTATTATGAGAAGTTGTTAAACACGTTCAGATAAACGGAGGAGAACAAGTTTAAAATTTTGGGATAGCCCTGAGATGTGAACGAAGTGTTCCAAAAGGCTTTGAAGGTAGAAAAGAATCTGCAATAGCCACTAAGGTTTTCTAGCAAAGTTGGGGAGACCGTACTACAATACATATGATGAAAACGGGAGAGCACTGAGAACAACTACAATATAGGCTGGTTCTGAAGCTCATGTTGCATCTGATTTAAAAGATAGATCTTTTAAGATGTTTGACGGTTAGACAACAAAATCCATTGCTTTAAATGTGGAGAATAGGGAACTATGTATTAGAATCCCAAAAAGAAATTTGTACGTTGATGCAAACTCAAAAGAGATGACAATAATGAATATAATGAAGCTGATGAATCCACAAACAAGATTGGGCTGTGCTTGCTTTGCTCTCATCAAAACAGGATGATGGTGTTGTTTACGTGTTTGTAGCCATGCATTAAACAAGAATACAATCAAATGCAAGTTTTTAATACCTGGCCTTGATGATATGTTGGGTATAATGGCAGGTTTTACAATCTTCTCAAAGACTGACTATAGTTAGAGGGATTGCATTACTAGCCACTCATGGAGACTATTTTTATCATGACCTAATAAAGGTGTTAGGTGCTGTCACTCTAGCCCTTTGCTTTGTGTCATTTTGATTTATAAGTTCAAGAACAATTACATTCACATTTACAACAGAGTAGAAGCCGTGAGAACTTCTTAAATGAAAAATATCAATTCCGTTGAAGTCAAAATAATTCTATGTTTGTTCTTAATATGAGAAAGATTGAAGGAATAAGGAAATGGTAGTGTTTATGCTTCATAACCAAGTCAACAAGGTCGACCTAATATCAACTAAAGTACCTTGCAGAGTCTAGACTCCTGAATTTGTATTTAGTTTTCAAATGTTGCATTGGAGGTTTTATCTAATGTGCAGACACATGCATGTGAATTTTAACATACCACTGATTTAATGTAAGGTTCTCAATTATCTAACCTACCAACATGTATAAATCTAGTAGAACATGCAACATTTAAAATATAAGTTGAGTTATTTTCAAATGGGCTTCTTTGTTGAAAGTCTTGGTCCTTGATTGAGCCACCTAAAAGGCATTACAGTTGGCTTTTATGTGCTGGTAGCTATGGAGTGGGATTTACAAATCAAATAAGAAAGAATTTATATGGGAAGGATAGAAAGCTTCTCCACGATAGTGATCAGGGTGTGACCTAAGCTCCTCCATTATAAGAGGAGAACTACACAAAGGTTTAATCCCTTAGGAAATACATAGGTGATATCTTCTCAATTCCAGAGCAGAAACTCCTCTTATTGCTATCCTAACCCTTTAGTTACAAACCCAAAGCCAAGCAGCTAAATAAACGACAGAAGGCAGGATACTTTTTAAAAATCATAGCATTTCTCTCCCACCATACAACCAAAGGCACTGTGATCGAAGTATTTGCCATACAATCTAGGACTACCTAACCTAACTTAATTTCTCTTCCTCATTTGAGACCCAGAACAATGGCAGACTGAAGTTGATTGTAGCCTTGGTCATCTTCTTAGAAGCTTATTGATGAGTAAAGTATTGGCCCTTAGGATGATTACTTTCCATGTAGAATTAAACACAATTGTTCCATAAGGCCGGACCAAGAGATCTGTGATTTTGGAATTCATATGTGCTTTGCAACCCTGAAAGCCTATTGATCTATTTTCTTTTCCTTCATATGCAAGATGAAGTGTCAAAGTGGTAGCTTTTGCTAATCACATAATGGAGGTTCATGATGAAGCATATGAGAAAATTGTACTTGGCTTCGAAAAATACAATGGTTATACTACCTTTTAGACTATGTTTGGAACTTGAAAAGTACTGAGGAAAGAAAAAAAAATACTAAGGAAAATGATTTTCTCATTTTTGGTTTCATCATAGAAAATATAGAAGAAAATAGAATATAATCAAATTTTCTCAAAAATTTACATATTTTTAAATTTCTTAGTCCTTATATCATAGAGAGAAACAAATAAAATGAGTTTGAATAAAGATATAAAATTAATTTACTAAAATTAAACCTACTTTTTATTTTCCTTTAATTTTTCTTTCCTTCTATTTTTCCTCTCTATTTTCTTTCCTTAGTACTTTCCAGGTTTCAAACGAAGCCTTAATGAATCCAAGAGGATTTTTTGTAAATGAGTATTTTCTTTTTTTTTTTTTTCTTTTTTGGTCAAGCCTGAGACTTTAATTGTGTAAAATGAAAAATGTAAATGAAGGAGAAGATGTCCTCCACGATATACAAGAAACTAATTTTGAAATCCTGAGTAAGCTCCACCATGCGAGAACCATAGAAAAGGATTTTGTCATGTTAGGAGAAAGAAATACTTTAATTCCTCATTAATTTACAAGGGAACATCTGATTATACTCTTGTGTTAGGAGTAAAAGAGGAAAGCAGTTGGAGTCAAATTAGGAATAAAGATAAAAGGGGAAAAGAAAAGATTCTTAAAGTTGAAACCAATCGCTGTACTTCCCCTTAATTTGGGCATATGATTAAAAGCAAGAACATCACATATATCTTTTGTATGGCTATACGGAAACTTGTGAAGATATCATTAGTTGGTCATTAGAGTTGACATAAAACTTAGTAGTCATGCATTTCTCTCGATAAAGTGTGATCACTTCGTGTGATTTGGTTAAAACTCATGTGGAAATATGGTTAGATGAAATATCTGGCGACTTGATTATCATATAAGCTTCATCTGTTCATCCTTAAAATCTTAGCTTCGAAGGAGATGCTTGACCATATGGGATTCATATATGTTGCTAAGGCCATAGCTCGATACTTGACTTTAGCACTAGATCTGACTACTACATCTTGTTTCTTACTCTTCCATGATATTAAGCTACCTTCAATAAACACATAATACCTTGATGTAGAGATAATACATTTGTGGGTGAGTGCTGATCTGCATCATTGTAGCCAACAACTTGACAAGGGCTTTATAGGAGACTTGCGGGAGGAAGAAGCGTGACTCCTATGTGCCATTGGGTAAAAAGTATCATTTACCAAACCATTACAGTTTCAACTCGGATGGCGATCTCTTAATTGCTTTAGGGGTAGATACAAAAACAAGGTGGAAACAAAGTAGAAATAGGAGTAGATAAACGATGAAAGCTTGAAGAAAATTATAAATAGGATGTGGGTTTCCAGAAGTATGTAAGAGTGTATTAGGTGAATCCTTGGGATTGGTTCGAGACCGGAGCGGGAGATGATGGTGGTATGAATGATTCTGACAAGAGAGGTACTATAGGAGGACGAGGATGGCGAGTATAAACCTAAAGTGGTCGAGTCATGTCATCCGTAGGTGGAGAAGGGAAATCTGAAGATGAAAAGAATAGATAAGACATTCAAAAACAAGAGGATGTGGCGTAGAGGAGAAATGGAGAGGAATCGCGCCCAAAGAGGTGACATCGGCCGGAGTTGGTAGCGATTAATGTTGGGAGAATAATAGTGATAACCTTTGAAGCGAGGTACCAAGAAGACACCTTTGTGGTTTCTTTAAAGTTTGTAACTGCGGGGTGAGGAATATGAACAAGCAGACGGCCAAAGACACGAGGAGGAGGCAAAGAGGTTGATTAGGTAGCGAGCCGGGAGACAGGAGATCGATCATATGCAAAACAAGGTTGACATAATGAAAATCAAAGAGTTATTTTTCTCTTCATGGTATCGAGCCACTTTTGGCCACTTTTTCAAACCCCTCTTTCTCTGCGGACGCCCTCCGGGAGGACTCTCTCCGACAGGGACCTTGGCCCATCTCACATTGTACCTTCTCATTGGACCATCTACATTGGAACTTCTCCCGCAGAGACCTTCTCCGATGGCCCTTCTCATGGGGCCTTTTCCGACCAGACCTTCTTAGTGGGACTTCTTCAAAACGCCTCACAGTGGACCTTCTCTGTGGATACCATTTGAAATGAGCTTTTAGTGATCTCTTTCAGACCAATCTACTTGGAGGCCCTCTTTTGGTCACATCAACTTGTTGTGCAGTCAATTCCGGTAACACATCTTATGGTAAGTGTCAGCTTTCAGTCATGTCATTTGTTGCGTATAGTCGATTAAACCTTTTCCAACGACCGAATCTACCCCATCGGGATTAATTACATGTCTAACAAATTTGGTGCATTAGGATTAAGTACGTAGTAGCCAACCTATTTTAGGCCTGTATGTAATAACGAAGAAGAGTGTTAAAGTTAGTTTCTAATCCATTGAGATATTTTCCTTTTTCCACTTTTCCTCTTTAGTCTCCCCAGTGGGCTACAATTTTGTTCACTTTCTTTAACTCTATTTTGCTTAGAGTATAAATAACCATGTTCCTTCCCGTTGTTAATTAATGAAAATCAAAGAGTTAACATATATATATATATATGTGTGTGTGTGTGTCTTTGACATTAAAGATGAAAATGCAGTGTATAGCCATTTGACTATATCTTTCGAACTTGAAGGAGAGTGTTAAGGATTAGTTGCAATCGTTTAGGAATTTTTCGCTTCTTTCCTTCCATTTCTAGTCTCACAATTATCACTACAATTTTATTTCCTTTATTTGCTCTAACACTTGGAGTATAAATATGTATCTTCCTTCACTTTGTTAATTAATGAAAATCAAAGAGTTAATAATATGTATATATATATATATCTGTGTGTGTGTCTATCTTTGTCTCTGTGTCTCTGTCTCTGTGTCCGTGTTAATTTTATATATTGAAATGACATAATGTAAATATTTTCATTGATAAATATTCTAATCATGAATGTTGTGAAGAAATATAAGAAAAGGATGCTTTTCTTATTGATTGAATGAATTAAACAGTACAAGTCTTACGTACTTATATGCATCAGGAAGACATAAAAAGGAAACAAATCAAGTACAAAAAGGATAAATATTGTACAAGATAGGGAATATATCAGAGGATATTCTAAGAATATCCTTTGATTCTTAACACTCCCTCTCAAGTTGGAGCATATAGGTTATATGCACCAAGCTTATTACAAATGAACTGAATCCTTGGACCTCGGAGAGGCTTAGTGAAAATGTCTATTAGTTGGTCACTCGAGTTGACGAAACTAGTAGTCATGCATCTTGAGACAATCTTCTCTCGAATGAGTGACGATTACTTTAATACTCATTTAGTTCTCTCATAAAGGCTGGGTTGGAAGCAATGTGTAGGGCCGCTTGGTTGTGCACACAGCGTCATTATCATCATTCCCCGAATCTTGGCTCACCAAAAATTTGTTTTTAGCCCGTATAAGTTCCTGAGTTGCCAAGCCGTAGCTCGATGCTTAGCCCTGACGTGGAGCACAGCCCTTTACATCACGATTTCTTGCTTTTCGGGATATTAAGTTGCCTCGATAAATACCTGATATCGTAGAGTGTATGCGCGGGCGAGGCACCTTATTCCCTTATCGCAATATCAACCGATTTAGGTGTGACTCTGTTTTATTGTAGCGCCTAGCGGTCATTTATTTGATATAACGGAGGGAAATACGGATCATAACATCTCAATGGCTATCACGTAGTGATTGCGGTATTGCTTACACTCGTAGGAAAAGAAATGTCTGGTTGGGTGATGGTTAGGTAGTTTAGTCTTTCCACTAGTCGTCGATATCTTCTTGGATCTTGTAGAGGCTCTGCTTATCCAGGTACAAGCTTGACATTCGGATCCATAGGAGTGTCTACAAGTTCGATTCTGATCCCAGCATCTGGAGTTTCTCGTATATCCGAGCGTACTTCTGTGAGACATAACTCTGATCATTAATATCAATCCCACGTGTTGGAGTTTCCCGAGTCTTTTGTCACGAAGTGGTGAAGAGATCTTTGTTTAAGTTTCGAATACTATCTAATCCTTTGGTGTTACATGATATCGCCACATAAACAATCGGATAGATGCTCTTGTCTTGATGATGTATGATGATAGAAGGCAGTGGTCACGATGTACTTTACGAGTCATCTGAGACTCTGTTGCCATGAAATTTAAAGTGGCCACGAGCCTAGGCTGAGGGACCTCTTCAAACCATATATAAAGAACAGCGTAGCCTGCATACTAAACCAGACTCTTCTTGAGCAACAAATCCTGGTGGTTGCTCCATGTATACCTCCTTGGTGAGGTCACTATGGAGAAAGACATTCTTGATGTCTAACTGATACAGGGGCCAAGAGCTCATAGCGGCCATAGATAAGAGGTGACAAACGAAAATCATTTTGGTGACATGGGAGAAAGTGTCATAGTAATTGGAGCCATATATCTGAGTATACCCTTGCGTCAGCAGGCCTTAAGAAACCGATCCCACTTGGCTTCTCCAGGACCAATCTTAATAGTATAAACCAATTCACGGTAATAAGGGGACTTGCCGACAAGTAAGTGGACTAGGTCCGATGTCTTATTAGAATCTGCTTGTGCATTCTTCAGTAATTGCTGTTTAGCCGGATGAGAGGGCCTCATGGGATAGTGTTAGGAAGAGAGAAACAAAGACGAGGTGGAAATAAAAGTAGAATATGGTGAAGATAAATGATGATAAGGCAGGAGTATAAATAGGATGTAGGTGCAAAGAGGCAGTACCTTTCCAAATGGGGATGGGAGGATCAACGGGAGACAACAAGACCGACGTTGTGGAGGAGGGTGCCATAGGAGATGAGTCATCGGGAAGTCGGTGTGATGCGCGAATGTGAATATAAACTGTAATGGACGAGGTGGAATGGCAGGGACTCGGATGATAAAATTTGGAATGGAAAGATAAGTAGAGATAAAACCTTGGGACTGGAAGACAATGGGGTAGATAAGATAGAAGAGTGTTCTAAAAAGGTGCCATTAGCGGAAACGAAGTATCGATGTGTATTGGGAGAATAGCAACGTTAACAGCATTGAAGGCGGGAATAACCAAGGAAGATGAGACACATGGCCTTATGAAGTTTATCTTGGCGAAGCAAGTATGTGGACAAAACAAATTGCATCAGAAAACATGTGGAGAGACCGAAAGGGTTGATTAGGAAGAGAAGAGAGATAGGAACTTGATCACCTATGGAAGAGGGGCATCACGATTGATCAAATAACAAGCGGTTAAGATAGAGTCACAACGTTGAGAAAGTATGGTGTGGGGAGAAGAGTCTGGTATCTGGTAAGTGACAATTCTTGTGCTTAAGCCAGGCCCATTTTGTTGTGGAGTGTAAGCCTGAAGTGGAGTAGTCACATGGAAGGATAAAAAGTCGGAGAAAGAGCGGGAAGAAAGGCATTGTCCTTTGCGTAAGATGCACATAGAAGTATGGAAATTGATTGCGAATTTTAGCGAAATTTTGGAATACGTAAAAATAGCTTGGATTCGACTCTTCATTTAAAATAGCCAAATCTGACCAGAAAAATCATCAATAAATGTAACAAAATGCCGGAAAACCCTAAAGTAGGCGTGGTTCGAGGCGGATACTGACGTCGGTGTGGGCGAGGCTGAAAAGGAGGGAATTACGGGACTCTAAGCACTAGGAACAAAACACGAGTATTTTCTTAAGCTAACATGACTCACACTCTTGTGAAGATAAGCTGGAAAAGCGAGAAACCATCTTCTGGAGCTTAGAAATGTTCGGATGACCAAGACGACCGTCGATGAGAAGAGGTTCATCTGTTGAAGTGTAGATGTTGGAAGATGGGGTCAAATTGAGATGATGAAGGCCTTGAGACTCATGTCCTATGCTAATCGTCCTCCCTGTACTCTGGTCTTGCAAGGTGACGAAGAGTGAAAGCGATGTCGAACAATTAAGGTTATGGATTAATTTGTTGATATAGATAAGATTAAATGGAGAATCGTGGACATAGGGAACAAAAGTAAGAGGTAAGATGGGAGGGACGTACGGCCTGATGCGCTTTGGCCATGGTTTTGAGTCCCGTGGCGAAGTAATCATAGGTAAGGGTAGTGATGATGAGGAATAGATGAGATCCTTATTACCAAGCGGATAATCAAATGCACTAGAATTGAGAATCCATGGGCGAAGAGTGTGTAAGATGGCGAGCATTGCCGGTTTGGGCAAGAAGCAATGGAGCGGTTGGTGGCATGGTGGCGAAGAAACCCCTCATATTCAGCTGAGGCGTAGAGAGTCACTCCCACTGAGATGGGGCGGAGGCTAATCCTCGGTTTGAGGTGGAGCGGTTCAAAAAGACCCCATGAGCCCGGTGCAGGCCCAGAGCGACCATGGGCCCGATATCTTGGTGTGAAGGTGACTCAATTGATTCACAGTGAGTCTGATAAGGTCTTTGGCCTGTTGATGGCCACCACGAATGCTCGGGAATCCTTTGCAAGGGTTTAGATGGAGCAAGCATCATCAAGGTGTTTGGGAAGCCTCGAGTGGGGACAGGGTGGCGATGGACAGAATGAAATAAACGGCAGAGCAAATCATAATAGGTGGATAGTGAATGATGAGGATTCGTTCACTGGATGTTGTCCAAACTCTCTACCAAGTTTAATAAGGTAAGGATCATAAGATTTGATCCATGTGTGACAAGTAGGTCTTGGAATCGGTGACTTTTAGGCAAGTGAATGCACTCATTTTCAATGCGAGACGTGCATGAACAAAGGAAGATAATTCCATACTAGGCTGTTAAACATCATCGTATATACCCTTTTAGTGGCGGACCTAGAAAATGGTTTGAGGGCAATAGATGAGTATTTAGTTTAGGGGGGGCATTTATTACCTAAAAAGAACTATAGCACAATGGTTACAAGTGAACACGACTTTCATGTACAATGTTGTCACGGTTTAAACCCTTGTTGAATTTATTTAAAAAAATTGAGTGGCATGGCCCCTACATAGCGGGTTTGCCATTGAATTCTTTGCTCAGTCCAAAGAGGTCGACATGTATGATAGTCAATTCTATGGATTGTCGGAGAATGTTATAGTAAAGTGTAATGTTTACGCCATTGAGGACGTTTATCTGCAGAACACAAGATTCCGTAGAGGTCAGATGGTCTTCAACACCATTTCCAATAAACCTTAATGTAACATAATTGGCTCAGACTGATAGTTATCACTTCCCTAGAGTCTTTGACAATATCATAGAGTGATAGACTAAAACCAATGAAAGCTTGAGCCATTTCACCATAGTGGGAAAAAATCCCACAAAATAAGCAAGGAGAACAAGTACTAAAAGTAAAAATGCAGTCACAAGTGAGAGAAGCCTGTGGATGGTGCAAAAGGCTCTGGAAAATAGAGAACAGTAATCGTAGCGCAGGTAGGCCACGAATCGGTAAATCTAGGTTTCATAGCCCGGTCGAAGAGAAAAGAGGGAAAGTCCCGCATATTGTGCCTCAAAATGAAGAAACCATGGGCTGGGTGGTTTGTTAGAAGAGATCACCACTCGGGAGAAGGGGGTGGCTAGGAGTTCCGCCACGTGCCTACTGCGTGGTGGCCGTCACGAAGGGAGAACCCGCTGTGGTGGGCTCATGGATCGCCTTTGTTCGAGATTTTTTCCTCCTGGGTAGGGATCGGGGCCGAAGATTCCAGGCAGGGGTCGCATCACGGAACAAGAGTTGCCAGAATATCTTTCAAAGCAATGAGGTGATCGCATGGTGGCTGCACCCTAAAGATGAAGGTGGGGTGGCCGGAGTGCGATACGACCCCTGGATGGGTTGCCGGATTTGGAACCGTGGCAAAACCCTAACTCGAGCCTTCCATGGCTCTGATACTTTTCTTATTGATTGAATGAATTAAACAATACAGATCCTACCTACTTATATACTTCAAGAAGACATAAAAAGGAAACAAATCAAGTACAAAAATGAAGGACAAATATTGTACAAGAAAGGTAGGGAATAAATCAAAGCATATTCTAAGAATATCCTATGATTTTCAACAAATGTTAAATGCAAGAGAAATTTCATTTTTCTAATAGTAGATTTTGAAATGCAATATTATTTTTGTTTTAAACAAATATTAGACATTGAAAAATAAGATATATTCCATTTCATTTTTTGTTGATTTATTTTACAAGTTAAATCTAAACATAATATAATATAAGATATTCAATTATAGGTACTACGTTGGGATTTTATATTCATTGGATGTAATGCCAAGATATTATATTCATTTGAAATGACATCTTGTGATGTGTGTTTCTTCCAATCCAATGGGATATGATATTTTAGGATAAAAACATATCCTATTATATCTTATCCTGCCTACTAAAGGTAACCTTAGTCTTCTTATTTTACCAGGATTTTTTTTTTCTTTTTTCTTTTTTTCTTTTCCTTACAAGGAAAAAACAAATTAGGATGGTTTCCCTATTAGAGAAGAAGCTCATAAGGGTATATACTAGTAAAAAGTATGTTGTCTGGTGGTAACAGGTGAATTCTTAACCTATACATGGAAAGGCTTTAGCCAAGTGGGGTTGTGTGTGTGTGGGGGAAGGGACATATGTCCGGGCATGCATTAACTCTGTCCCTGCAAGGGGCCTAAAACCATTTGAAATTATCCGTATCAAAGGAATGTAGCCATTGGACCGTAGAGAAATAAATCAATTCTCCATCACTACAACACATGATACAACAGTCGATACATAAAATTCTGGAATGCCTTCTCAACTACAGCAAGTTTTACTAGCCGGCCATGGGCTTTGAAACCATGCCTGATACTCAAACAGGCAACCTAACCAGACCATACACAGTTGTATTGAGTTCGATTGGCGATGCTTTTTTGTTTACTGGTGCCAAGGAACAAAGCTTGATTGCTTTATCCTGTTTGCAAACAAGCAGGTCAAGTAATTCTAAATTGAATAGTGAGAATAATATTGCATCATGTCAAGAACATTGAATCTTGCTTGGTAGTCAAGAAATAATCAGAGCTGAAATAAGATGTGCTTAGTATGTGGCATTCTCTTGAGGTTAAATGAGATGTCTAATGTTACATTTAGATTGAATTGTGAGACAGGTATCAGTCCTGAGATTTTCTATTGTGAATGGGCCTGGAAAGCTATAGGCTGCCTAGGCCCTCTCACTTTTATAGCTCTCCTTGGAGATGATTGGATCAACCACATGCATTTCCCCTAGTTTGATTTACGTTGTCTAAGATTCTGATATCATTCTTTTAACTCGTTATTTGCAGTCTTATGACATATTTATCTTTGATGTAGGACCTGTTAGCATAAAATTTTATTGACAATTTTCCCATGTAATATAGTATTTCAAAACCAGATGGTGAACTTTGCAGCAGGAGTTCAGATATAAATATCAAAACTATGTAATACTTCTCTATGGATCATGGATTCACTCTACCAAACACGTATAATGTGTCCTTTGAAGTCCTTTAAGCTGATTATTGGAAATTGTATTTTGTGGACTTTTACCAAGTTATTCAGCTAAACTTACATTGTTCCCCTGTCATGTAAAGTATGTGATTTTCCTCATGCATGCTGCATCTCTTTCTTGTTCATAGTATATTGCAAGAAGAATCTCTGACAACTTTTAATTGCCATTTATTTGGATGCCACATTGTAGGGCCTTATCTCAACCAGCAACCAGCATTTCATCCAAGTTTTGCTAACAATTTTTATATTTATTGTTTCTACCTCTCTTATTACAGTGCGTACCGATCCTTGTACATTTTAAATTGGATTTACCGCTACTTTACAGAGTCACACTATGTCCATTGGATCAGTATGACCTCCTCCTCTCTCTCTCTCTCTCTCTCTCTCTCTCTCTCTCTCTCATCTGTATTTATATACACAGACATGCACATATTCATGTTTTTAATCATGCATTGTTAATGCCTCATTACAGCTTGGATATCGGGGCTTGTTCAAACATTGCTTTATGCTGATTTCTTCTATTATTATTTTCATAGGTAACCATTACTATTTTCAATGAATCTCAATATATGTTGTACGCTGGATGATTTTGATGTTAGTCTCACTCCATCTTAATAATTTTCAGCTGGAGGAACAATGAAAAGCTGCACCTACCAGCTTGAGATTGCCTGTGAGGAGTGTAATGACAGGCCAAGCAGTTCCAAGAATATGGGCAAGCACCTGAGGGTTTGTTTTACAAATGTTCCATTCAGCCTTTTTGGTTGCTTTAGCAAAAGTATGTTTTCATTCTCTCAAGGGGTTGTTGTATCGATAAAGGACCAGATCATATATTAGTCTTTGAGGGTATTCCAATGATTATCATTTTGCCAAGTCCAACTTATGATTTAGTGCAAAGTAGCTACTGTTAGGTAAGATGATTGAAAATTAAGGAACTTATTCAATTACTAACAATTATCAAAGTTTTGTTTTGGTTTTTTATGGTGCAAAAATATTGAAAGGTGGAGAGTCGGACCCCTTTGTCTGCAAGCATAATCCATCGTCCTCTTTGGTAGGTGGGTACATCTTCCAAACAGAATGAGCTTTCTTTCTTGCAAATGCCTTTTTGTTTCAGCCTTTACGTTAGCAATTTTTGCGGCCAATGGCAGAATCGGAGTTCTATTTACATTCATGGGTGCTGTCACTCACCATCTATTTCGTAATCCCTCATTTTTCCTTTCTTCCACACCAAACAAATCCATCCTTTCTTCTTTCTCTTTTATTATTATTATTATTATTTTGACTTCTATATACTTTGCATATTACATTATAGTACTTTGTTCTTAGAAGGATTGGAGCCCGAGATTTCCCTTAACCCATCATCACCTCTGCCATTGGAGCCAAGCCTCAATAGTTATTATTATTATTATTACGTTGGTTGTTGTAAATATAAGATCATAAAACGTTCATCGAAATTATACATGTAGCATAAGATCATATACGTTAACTTTTTCTATCAGAAATAATACATGTATTATAAAACTAAAGATTAATTACACAAATGATATCTCAATTTTCAAAGATTTTCTATGTTAGTGTCGGAATATTTTGGCTTATTTGGATCCACATTTAATGAGATGATATTCATGGTAAGATAAAATTATAAGCTTTTGAGGCTAGGTTCATGTGGTAAAGGAGCGGGATGGGAACACGATGGGCTTCAGACTTAACTGGTCACACCCGATTCTTCACCCCAGGATTTATGCTACCATTTTACCAATCTCGATTTTTTCACAACTTGAGTCTAAACTCCACTTGGAGTAATCACTTGAAACGAAATAAAACACTACTCCGTGTCTCCAAACATACGACACTATTATTTCCAGACAGAAAGTTAATTCTCAAATGCATTCAAAACTATACACTTACACTTTATCAAAATAACTTTTACACAAAGTTCCAAAAACTAATACGCTAATGTGCCCAAATAACGATCTACCAAAGATACCAACCGTCTAAATATACAAATAATATCCACATAACACTAAATATTCATCAAAACGTATTGCTCAACCACCAACAAATAAAGGCCTTCAAGATACAAACTTCCCATCCTCAAAAAACCCCGTTGGTGTCCAATCCTTTCATGTCACGCAGCCGGGTCTCAGACTGCATCTAAGGTGGGAGTGAATAACAAAAATAGCTCGATAACTCGTGAAATGAATCCCATAACAAGCCATACCATAAAACATTTCAATTTATACATAATTCAAAATATCTCAAAACACGAGCATTTTATTAAATAACAGGTCAATGACGCGAAACACACGAACGCACACTACCACCATCTCAACCCCTTCATCATGGTTTGCTTTCACCTGCGACTAGCCCAATCATCCTGCAACGACAAATCGCTTTAATTTACCACCCGTGGATAGCCCACATCCCGCATAACTCGACCTTCTCACTCACAACCCAGCACTAGTCATCGTCCCGTGTCCACTACATCAATTCGGACTCTCACACAGTCACAGTCTCATACCCATGTCATGCTTTAAAACAATTTCACAAAGCATTCAACCACACTTCACGATATTTAAAACATCATAAATTAGTTAATTCGAAGATTTCCATATATATAAAACATACATTTATATATCACTAGAAAATCACACGCCAAAGCACTTAATGCATCAATTCCCACAACATCAAACCACAAGATGCTGCGAGAAGGTTATAAGATCCCTACCTTCCTTGATTCAAAATCCACAAGTCTCCCAAATAGTCAAAACCCGGCGCTACTCCAAAGGATCCGCAAATGCTCATAAGATTCCTACCACATAGAATTAATTCAAGTGGTCTATTACTTTTATAAACCATCGACTCACATATATTCTTATACCTTCCAACATAAACCTTGATCACCAAGTGCACTCTCTCTTACACTTACTAGATTAACATTTAACACCCCTTATTGTGCTTACACAAACAAAGACACACAAACACTTCTCAGACTTTTTCACTCTATCTCAAGACCTTTTTTTTTTTTTCAACTACAATTCTTGACTGTACCATACATGCTTTTTGTTCACTGGTTGTCTTCGACCAAAAGTTCCCTATATCTTAGATTTCCATAGCCTCTAAATCAGGTCATCTCGACCTCAAAATCAAGAGCGGTTTTTACACTCCGACCCCTCCCCGAGTATTTCCTAGTGGACAATTATCCAAAAAAGTATCTTGGGTGACAGACCAGGCCCTCTTCACCCTACTTTGACAAAATTATGGGAACAAATGAGCCATAATTTGGCCATCCTTTCTTCATGAAGTTACCCCCATGGCTACTTTAAGAAGGATTTTGAATCACTCTACTTGGATCAATCTAACTCAACTTATGACTCAAAAATGTGAACTCGCCTGTAATATGGGACATAATCAGATTCGACTTTCAACTCTCAAATTCAAGGGTCTTATGGTAGGGTTTAGTTCTGGTTTCTTCTAGACATCTCGAAGGGCCAGTCTCGGGCTTCTTTTTCTCCAACTCGAATCATCCGGGCCGTGAGTTTTTTAGGCCAACTTATGGCCAAAACATCACATGGGGTCAAGGGAAAGTCGGACAAAGACCTCCCTTGGACACACACACACATGCCATCTTCACAAACCTGGGCTCTTTACAATTTAGTAGCTCCACCAAACTCACCTTTCATCAAGTCTAGGGTTAGGATGAAATCCCAACAAAACCCTAGAATATAACCAAAGTCTAATAGAAATACAACAAAGGCCTCAAAGATCATGTTTACATACCTTAGTGAACTTTTTCCACCAAAACTGCTTTCCTTCAAGCCTTTCTCCTCCTTCTCTCTAGTTTCCTCTAGAACTCTCTCTCACTTCTAAATTTCCAGAATTTTCCACTCTAGCAAGAAGTTGGTCTAGCATCCAAAACCAAGAGGAATTGGTTTGTTTGGCACATGGCAAGCTCTCTCATGCACTTGCCATGTCAAGAGCTCACCTTGCATATATGAGGTGTCATGCCCTCATGATGCCACATAGCTCAAGTTACGACTTGCACTTTACTCCCTCTCCACTAACAAGTTTTTCAAAGTGGTCCTTCAAGACATACTTAATTACAAATCCTAACAAAACCACTAAACTTACCTAATTGCATAATTGACCCATATGCCATAAAAAATGCAATCTAACACACTTTGCTAATCCTCTAATTAAAACCAAATCCATTAAGACGTTAATCTTAATCACAATATAAAATATCATAGGGCATAAGCTGCATTTGCTCCCCAAAAATCCTTACCTGAATATAACAAAACATATTAATATACCAGCCATAAATCCTTGTAAGAACATAATACTACAATAAATAGATGAAAAAAAGAAGAACAAATTATAAAATTACTTAAATGATCTAAAATGAAGTGAGGAAATGACAATATAGCCTTACACTTAAAACCTAAATTGGAGACTATAGTTTATAGTTTTTATTATCTTTTTGTTGTAGTAAAAAAAAATGGAAATTGTAAGATTACATAGAATGAAGATAAAAATAAAATAAAAAATAAAAAAGAAAATTTTTATTTTATTTGGAAACATTATTTGAAAACGGTTTTCAACTCTTTCATTTTTTAAAAGTCTAAGTTTGAACAGAAAATCGAAGGCAATTTAGACTTAATTGAAACTTAATATGTTTTAAATTAATTTCTTAAAGAGTTAGAATAAAAAGGAGCTAAAAAAAGACCCAAAATGGCCCTTTTTTGGGGTCATTCAAACAAGGAGAAGCCTTAAAAGAATGAAGAACTGGTCACTGTGGCTGCTTGTCCGAATGAGGTCATCTAAATGAGAGAGAATTTATTTTCTCTTTCCAATGCTTATCCCATTTGGACCAGGAATAAAGTCATCTGGCTAGCCTTAATAAGACGGCTAGCCAGACCACTAATAAGACGCCCCCCTGAGGTCGTCCGCATTGGGTCTTGGACAAGCATGTAGTGAACTCTCTTTATATCAGAATTTATGCGTTTAGCATGCTTCAAAGTTACGGTATCGGTCACCGACTCGGACAGTCTTGAGATATATTCGTCACTGTATCAACCGGGGCACGGCCACGCAAAATAAGATAATTAAAAGTTAAAAATTATGTAAATTATTATAAATATATATATAATTAAGTGAGTTAAAAACATTAATAAAATAAAATTGTCTTATATTTAACATTATTTAAATAGTTATTGAAGCATTCAGTAAAAGTTCTTTATAATAATGCTAACAAAAGAAATTGTTATGTATCAAACATAATCGTTTTTTAACAAAATATCATCGAATACATCAATCAATATCATGTTGAATGACGAGGGGGCTCAAAATCGTCATCATCATTAGTCCTACGATGAGCATACAAATCGAGACGATAATTTGCATAGTGAGAATGTGGTTGAAAGAATTCTTCATTACTTGAATGTGTTGGTTGAGATGATTGACTTAATGATCCACAATTAGGAAAATATGATCTTAGAGGTCAGTTAGATCAACATTGTACCGATAGTATCCAAAACCTCGATAAGGTAATGTTGTTGCCACCAGAAAATTGATCATATCCATAGGAATCACTACCTTGTGTTCCATCAGTAGTTGAATATTGATCAAAATCATTCCCACTAAAAGCATTGGAAAAATTATCATTATCTCCAAAGTCATGATAAAGATCCATCCCCACTCCTCGAAATGAGGTCTTCGATCCTGTGAGCCAATGCCTGGAAGTAATATCCACTATAGAATAATACCCACTAGAATAATAATACCTACTAGAATATTTGGAGATAGTCGATATGTAATCATACCCACTAGAATACCATCATCACTAGGAAATTAGTCACTCTTCCAAATGCTGCTATTCCCATATGCTCGGGTCTATATCCATTATTTATATCTGCGGTGGCATAAAAATTTTCATCTCACAGGCTCCATGACATGCCATGACTGCTAATTAACATAATCACCATCAACACCACTTGCCCAATGCCACCACACCGCTCCATCGTCCCGCACTTCCCATTAGTGTTCACTATCTTCACTACCCTCACCAATGTTGTTACCCCTTCTATCGACTCCCATCACACCATCATCACTACTGAACATGAAGAAATTCATTCGGGAGCAGCCTTACCTCTACTTAAAAACCAACGCGCCTCTTCTCAAGGTATTGCTCGTGACGCCTAATAACCCCGTAATCAGGTCGCCATCATCTTCATGAGCCGTTTTTTACATTCTTTAGAGGGAAGAGCTTGATCCAAACAATCCAAATTATCGATGAAAATAGGTTCTTTCTCAGATCCACTCATCTAATGTATCATCATCATTAAAAATAAGGAAAACTATTGTTTAAATTCAAAACATTTCAAAATTTTGCAAATATATCTTGAACAAAAAAAGTTGTTATTTAAATATACCAACTTTCATTTGAATTGATTCTCTAGTCTCTGATAACCCAAACCTCACACCGATCCTATGCAGTACAATGAAACGACGTCGTTTTGATATATTTGGATCACCAACCCACGCGCCTCAGACGACAAATTCATTTTGATTGAAACTCTCTGCCTTTCTCTCTACTCTTCCTGCTCTTTCTCTTCTCATTCCGCTATTCCTTGCCTGAGCTTCGTGGAAGATCAAAGGGCCCGCCTATGAAGCTAGCTACCGTAGCGGATTGGAATTCCCGTGAACATAGTGATTGTGTACAAATTACAATAAAAACAATCCGAATAAAGCTACGAGGATACAATTCGAATCCATACCTAGAGATCTGTCTAGATTGATCTCAAATAGTTCCAAGCCTTCTACCGTATTCCCCAATACCAGAACGAGAAGAGGGAGTGGCTCTCTTCGTGCTCTCCTTGGACGACCGCCTGTGGATTTTTCTTCTCTCTATCTTTATCCCTTGTGAGGCAAGAAATAACATGACATATAAATAGGCTACTTAGAACTCAAAGGAAAAATAAGATTTCGGGCTCCAAATGTAAATATATGAACATATTTACATTAATTATAATTCACTCCACTAAAGAATCATAATTACACTCCCTCATTTATTCGAAAGTATAATTCGAGCCCTTTGTTATTAAATACTTATTAATTTCCCCACGTTAAGATTACAGATACCCGTTGATTAAAATTAACATCGATGCTTTATTTAATCAACATCCGATAATCACTGAGACCTTCCACTTAACTTATTTGATATGCTCCGGGATTAAAATCCACTTGGTAGGTTTTGACATAATCAAAACTTATAAGTATCCTCAAGGGGGTATCATCAATCCAATTATCAGACGGATTCGTTAATAATTAATATTCACTATACACTAATGCAATTATCCAACCCACTGAGATTATTGATCTATAAAGATCTCACTTTATGAATAAAATAATCCAACAATAAATGCACGTGTCTATTAATATCTCGAGATTAAGAGTAATAGTATTCATAATAATCGGCGAGGTATTAATTATTTTATGTGTCAAGATAAAATACTACTCCCAAGTCGTCCTGCTCAATACACATGAGTAAGTTAGCACAAGAAGTTGGAATCCAGTTTTCATTCTCGTAGTCAAGATAGACCTACTAAAGTCTTGCGGCTACAATCTTACTAATGGTGTGTCAAATTCCATTTATACTTTTCATAGAATCAATAGCTTATATTCCATAAGAACCGATGATTTGATCAGGCGTAGTTTAACTCTACACACAAAATCGTTTACTATGTAGAATAAAAGACACATGCATGATATTTAAATGCAAACATAGCTCATGTAGATTCTCATTGAAATGAAATAACATAATTTTATTAAAATAAAATAAACATCCATAACAATAAAATGGATTTTGGTATATATAGCCCTAACAATCTCCCACTTAGACTCAAAGCCATGATGCCACACATCTCACTCCCATTCCCTCTACATGCCTATCAAAAGTCTTAGCTGGTAAGCTCTTTGTAAAAGGATATGCCAGGTTGTCTGCTGATGCTATCTTGGTCACCACTACATCTCCTCTTTACATAATATCTCTAATCAGATGATAATAGCGCTCAATGTGCTTTCCCTTCTTATGGGTCCTAGGTTCCTTTGAGTTAGTAACTGCTCCACTATTATCACAGTAAAGTGTAATAGGCAATTGCATTGATAGAACCACTCCTAGATCCAATAGGAAGTTTTTGAGCCAAACTGCCTCTGAGGCTGCCACATACTCAGCCTCCATTGTGGAATTAGCAATGCACGATTGCTTGATACTCCTCCAACTTATGGCTCCACTCCCTAAGGTAAACACATAAAACTAGAGGTAGACTTTTGGAATCTTTATTTGACTGGAAGTTTGAGTCTATATACCTTAAAGGTACTAGACTGTCTGCCTAGTAAACTAACATATAATCTCTAGTCCTATTCAGCTTGATTATATGTTTTATCGTTGTCCAATGTTCTTGCCCAGGGTTAGACCGATATGTGCTGACCATGCCAATAGCAAAGCAGATGTCGTCTAGTGCAAAGTATCAGATACATAAGGCTTCCACGCAGATGCATACAATTGTTTTCATCTTCTCTATCTCATCAAGTGTTTGGGACACCGATCTCGACGTAGTGGGATTCCATGTCTGAAAGGAAGAAAACCTTTCTTGGAATCCTGCATACTAAAACGAGCTAGAATCTGATCAAAATAAGTAGCCTGTGATAAGCCCAACATTCTTTGCTCACGATCCCACACAAGCTTAATCCCAAGAATGTGACTAGCTTCTCCCAAGTCTTTCATATCAAACTGACTGGATAACCATACCTTAACTGAAGATAATACCCCCACTTCCTTACCAATGAGCAAGATTTCATCCACATATAGCACTAATAACACCACCACGCTTCCATCACACTTTTTATACACACAGACTCATCGTGAGACATCGATAAAAAACCATAAGATTTAATGGCTTCGATCAGCAAGATTCCAAGATCTAGATGCTTGCTTAAGTCCACAATGATCTTTAAGTTTGCACAACATGTTCTTGGCCCTTTCTATGAAACCATCTGGTTGCATCATATAGATGCACTCCTCAAGATGCCCATTTGTAAATGCGCCTTTTACATCCATTTGCCAAATTTCATAGTTGAATGAGTCATGAATGGATAAGAGAATCTCGATAAACTTAAGCATGGCTACTGGAAAAAAAGTTTCCTCATAATCGATCCCTTCTTTCTGAGTAAATCCTTTCATACAAGCCTAAATTTCTAAAAGTTTCAACCTTTATCTTCTCGCTCCTCTCTTTCTTTACAGATCCACTGCATCCAATGGGTTTGGCCTCTTCGTGTGGTTCCATAAGATCCCAGACTTGATTAGAGTACATGGACTCCCATCTCGATTTTTTTTTTTTTTTGATAATTGCCGCTTATTTCCAAAAGCAAACCACACAACCAAAGAATACACGAGCCCAAGGCCCAATGAAAGAAAAACTTTATTTAACTCCCTAAAATCCAAGGGAGAAGGCCACGTACTCAAACAAACTAAACAACAACCAAGGACAACAAACAAAAGAACCAAACTCACTTCCACAACCGTGAAGGAGACACCACACCCCAAAGCCCACCCCACGTACCCGGCAGAAGGCAACCGAAAAGGCCCAAAAGAGACCAGACCCAACCACCAACAAAACCCATCAATCAACCAAGAGAACCATCAAGTCCAAAGATATGAAGTTTTTAGTTGACCATCTCTCACAATACGCCTGTTTCAATGATTGTCCACCACCTTCTCGAAACTGGGAGATTCTCAACCGAACATCATTACGAATAGATGAAAAATAAGATCACGGAGAATAGATGTTCTCAGATTCTACTATTCCGATGCCTCCATAAATGATAAATGGTAGCACCCCACGCAATCCTCTTGCACAGAACAAAATGATTTCCTTTAGAAGCACATACCCATAAGAATTCATTCTCCAACTTCACAACTGAATTTCCACATAACCTTAGAATTCTCAACCAAATACCATCAAGCAAATGGCACCCAAAAACAAGTGATTCCTATCTTCAACATTCGCACGGGTAAAAAACACATGAATTATTGTTAATGCATCCCATTTGAGAAGTTTGTCTCTTATGTGAACTAACTGCCTCAATGGTCAACCAAACTATAAAGCACGCCTCCCGATAGTCAGAACCATATCGTGTAATGCCAAAGAGAGACCACCAAGATTTTCGATCTAAATTGGTTCCAGGCAGAATAAACCGTGATCCTATCAGATTTCATAGCCTTTTTCCAAACTTCTACATCTTTATCCTTAAGTGCTTCATCATAGTTGCAGGGATTAGTATCTAGCTCATCAGGGATCCTATCAAAAGACTCTCCCAAGAGTGTATATCGCAAATGTTGACGAATAACCCTCCCACTACGATGAGACACTCCTTGTGGCTGTGCACTATCAGTGGTACGCTGTGTAGATGTCAGATTCTCAGAACCATCATGGTCATGCCCTCTGGGGCTAGGCAACCGCATGTTGATGGCAAGACCATAAGCACCAAAGATCACGCATCTCAATAATCCTCCCACTAATACGATCGCAGGCAATGGATGTCAAGAACACTTTCAGGGTGTTTCTCCTGCACTGGGCGGGTATAAAGTTAAGTTCAGACCGGCTCATCTCCTCTCAATTCTTCTGTAACAATTCTACTTTGGGCTTGTGGTTCATTACATAGTCCTCTAAGAACCTAGCATTGGTGCTAACAATGACTGGATCCTTCGACTATTAACAAACCACCTTCGTTCCAGATACCCTACAAGGAAACAAACTGGCCTCGTTCCAACTTATCTGCTTCCCTTTCAAAGACATGTGCTGGGCAAAGCCGAATGTGTTTCGCATCAGGCTTATGCCCCGTTCCACAATTCGGGCCGAGTAGTGTGTACCGACTTAGATGGTACTAAGTTTAGAATAAGTTGTTGTTTAATGCATATCCCTGCATGGAATTAGGTAAATTTGAATAACTCATCATTGATCTCACCATGTCCATAAGAGTCCTATTCCTTATTTGTGTTACACCCTTCTATTGTGGTACACCAAGTGCAGAAAACTAGGATGTAATCCCTTGTTCTGACAAGTAGTCCCTAAACTCTCCTAAGAGGTACTCGCCACCACGCTCAGATCATAATGTCTTGAGACATTTATTGAGACGCCTCTCCGTTTCCGCCCTATACACTTTGAATTTCTCAAAGGCTTTGGACTTACGACACATCAAAAAAATATACCCATACCTTGAGTAATCATCAATGAAGGTGATGAAATACTCAAAGCCACCTCTAGCCTGGATAGTCATGGGTCCAACCGAGTGAACCACCCTAGTTGTTCTTTGGCTCTATAACATTTAGCCGTGAAAGGCCGTCTAGTCATTTTTCCTTCTATGTAGGACTCACAAATTGGGAGTGCCTCCAATTCCAATGAGCCCAAAGGTCCATTCTGAACTAGTCTTGAGATCCGTTTTAGATTTATATGACCTATGCGTAAGTGCCAAAGATATGTTTGGTTCATTTGGGAAGGTTCCTTTCTTTTACATGGCAAAACATTAGTGTTATTCTATTCATTTTATTGCAGTGATGGAGAGATAGGATTAATAATATAAAGATTGTCCATCAATGTACCAGAACAGATAAATCTTTTATTCAACTTGATAATAACAAAATCATTAAATAAAACCGAATATCCACCCTTAACCAAAATAGAAACTGAAATCAAATTCCTTATAATGGAAGGTACATCAAGTCAATCCTTTAATAATAAATATCTGTCTCTACTAAAATTAAGATAGTAATTCTACCGCATTAGCCGCTACCAAGATTACAATGACGATAAATCTCCCTATCACTAAGTCATCTGGCTCGAACCCCGCAAAGAATTGCAAACATGATTAGTGGCTCCCGTATCTACACACCGTGCACCCAGATAATACCGCTTAACCATGTCTCAAATCCACTAGTGAATAAGACTTACCTTGCTTCGTTCACTTTGTCGAGATAGATCGACACGCTTTCCAATGCTCAATCGCTTGCGTTGAAACACTTGGCCTTAGGCTTTTTCACTCCTCCTTATGGTCCAGGAGTTGCTTGAGGAACATGAACTTGCTTATGAACCTTTTTCTTCTTCTTATTGCCTTTTGGCTTAGAAGAAGAACCTCTTTTAGTGACAAGAACAGTAGATGGCTTCTTGATACCAGTTCTTTAAGCAATTGTGCCAAAGTCCATTGAGGTTTATTCATATTACAATTTAGGCAAAATTGCTTATATTAATCTGGTAGTGACTAGAGAATGATATCGACCTGGGATTCCCCATCAATTTCAGCTCCAAGGATCGAGTTCATTAAGAAGACCGATCATCTCTGCACATGATCCTCATCAGTAGTTTCAGCCTATAGCTATGCTCATCGATCTTTCATAGCCTTTGCCTAGCGTATGAGTCTGATCCCCAAACATTTCTTTTGAGGTTCATCATCATATCATAGGTCAGGCATAGACTATTGCTGATGCTGCGTAATATCAACATGGCCAAAATATAACATCACATCTCACGTCCTTAACCCACTTCTTATAAGGCTTGGCTTCCTGTTCAATCGTCTCTTCATGAGGTTTAGGTGGGCAAAGGTTTATGAGCACAAACTTATAGTCCTCAGCACTCAAAACAATATCGAGGTTTATTTTCCAATCAATATAATTTGTTCTATCAAGTTTATTTTCTTTGAGAATGTCAACAAGTGGTCTGAAAGCCATAATAAAACTCGAGAATCACGCATGATTTAAAATTATGAAGAAAGATATTAACTTTGAATTCCATTTTAAATATCGTTCTCTACCACTTTAAATGAATTCGCCAGCCACTCGATACAATCGTGAATAGCATGCCTCGATGAGGACGCCTATTATCCAACATTTTTCTTAGGATAAAGCCAACATTTGTTTGGCAATACCACCTGGGATCGACTTTCCCTGTCAGTCAGAGGTGAATGGGGTAGCACCTCGAAACCTAAACGAAATCAACGTCTCTACATTAAGGGATTTGCTCTTTGAAAATAGTAACTCGCATCATTGCTTCTAAAAATGTTAACGCCGCAGACCCTAACTGCGCCGCCATGCTCCCACGCCACTATAGGGTTTCCAGGCTGCCAAGAACGACGCACTACCATGAATCACGTAATAACAACAAAGAATACATAAAACCTATGCCTCCATAAGGGAGTTCACAAATTGCTACTAATTTATTTACATCGATCTAACGTCTCCATTAAGGAGTACAAAAAAAAAAAAAAAAACTAGATTGAAAATAAAACAAAGAAAACAATTATGTAAACCAAAGGTGATAAAAACCGCCACACAATATAGATGATGTGAACTGATATGAACATTCACTACATGCGCAAATTGGCGTATTGTAAGAGGATGTACATCGCAAAAACGTGAGGGTTAGCACACCCACGCTCTATCCATGGCATATATGCATTCCTATACTCCTGATTAAACCTGGTTAATCACATGTAGTATCACAACCCTCGTCGATACTCAATTGTAGTGGAATTTGAATTCTGTGAACATAGTGATTGTGCGTACAAATTACACAAAAAAACAATCCGAATAAAGCTACAAGGATACAGTTCGAATCCATACCTAGAAATTTGTTTGGATTGATTTCAATAAAAAAATGATTTGCAGACCCTCTTTCTATTGTATTCCCCAATGCCAGAACGAGAAGAGGGAGTGGATCTCTTCGTGCTCTCCTTTGGACGACTACCTCTAGGTTTTTGTTTTTGTTTTCTCTATCTCTATCCCTAGAGGCGGCAACAACCTGACATATAAATAGGCTACAAAAGGCAAATAAGATTTCGGGCGACCTAAAGGCAAATAAGATTTCGGGCTTCCAATGTAAATATATGAACTTATTTACATTAATTATAATTCACTCCACTAAAGAATCATAATTACACTCTCTCAATTTATTCTAAGTATAATTCTGAGCCCTTGTTATTAAATTTATTAATCTCCCACGTTAAGATTACGTGATACCCATTGATTAAATTAAATTATCGATAAGCGTATTTTAATCAACATATGATAATCACCTTGAGACCTTCCACTTAACTTATTTGGATATGTCTGATTAAAAATCCACTCTGTGGTTTGGACATAATCAAACTTATGGGTATCCTTAAGGGGGTATCATCAATCCAATTAACAGGATGTGGATTCCGTTAATAATTAATATTTACTATTCAATTAATGCAGTTATCCAACTCACCGAGATTATTGATCTATAAAGATCTCACTCTTTATGAATCAAAATAACCAACAATAAATTCACGTGTCTATTAATTATCTCGAGATTAAGAGTAATAGTATTCATAATAACTATGAGGTATTAATTATTTTTATGTGTCAGTATAAAATAATTACCCCAAGTTGTTCCCGTTCAATACACACGAGTGTACTAGCACAAGAAGTTGGAACTAAGCCATTCCCCGTAGTCAAGATGTACTCTACTAAAGTGTCTGGTCTCTACAATCTTACTAACGGCGCTACAATTCCATTTGGGGATCGTGAACCAATATCTTATATTCCACAAGAACCGATGGTTTGATCTTCTGTGCGTAAGCCGAACTCTACACACCAAATCATCTATATTTAAATGCACACATGCATGATATTTAAATGCAAACATAGCTCATGTAGATTCTCATTGAAATGAAATAACAAAAATTTATTAAAATAAAATAAACATCCATAATAATAAAATGGATTTTGGTATATATAGCCCTAACAGCTACAACTTCTAGTCCCTCTGGGAACCTTTGTTGCAAATTTTGTGAAACCCTGAGAAAATCTAATTTTCTGAAAAAGGGCAAATTGGTAATTTCGATCAAAATCCGGAATTTTTATAGATCTCGGATGACAAAACGGACTTCACCATTGGAATCGTCTCGCGAAATCTAGCTACCACGTCGAATTTCGTCAAATTCCAAGACAGTCGGAATTTACATGTTTTTCGAGGCAACGAGCAGAATAAGGAGACACTTCGCACATTTTCAGCGCCTCACAAGACGCCATGCACAAAAGTGATTCAGTCAACTCAGCTCAAGTGTGGGGCTCCATAGGGACACATGGCATGATGCTACTGAGGAAAATCAAATAAATGGGTGGATTTATGGGATAAGGAATCCTCTCACCCACTGTAACTTGACATGTGGCAAAGCGTAGGACAAAAGAAGCTTTCTTCTCCACTTTTGGAGCCGAATACGCGCAGTGTATTATGTCACAGATTTAAAAATGGAAGGTTTTTAGAGAGAGAAGCTCCAACTTCTCTCTAGATTTCTCGACTTTCGGATAGTCGGATCGCGTCGAGCTAAGAAGCAGTCTGCTCTACGCGGCCGAGGCCACGCACTGGCTGTGAGTTTAACCCAAGAAGTAGATGCGTTTTCTTCTACTTGATTTAATCCTTTTAAGCGCTTTTGTTAATTCGGGGCCGGCTGATCGGTGTCGTGGAGCGTGTCAAGCTTGACGTCCCAAAACTTGAACCCAATTGTTGGAAATATTTTGAACCCGCTTTTGACAGCGAGGGACTGTTTCAAGGGTCGTGTGATAATTTATACAATAAATTATGGTTCGGGTGTTTTACCGGAACGCAAGATGTGATTTCGCTCACAAAGTGGAACTGATGTCAGGAGTGGGTCGCCAAATCCGACGCCTCATCGGCTGCTTAGGGACCGTTAAAAACGGGTCTGCCATTGTCGACCTAAACGTCCATGTGTCGTAAGCAAAATATTGCTTGGAAATGAATGGCTTGAATTGTGTGAGAAATAATATGTTAACGATGAAAATTCAAATGTGTTAACATGAGTGTTTGAATTTATATAAAATATAATCAGGGAAGAGCCATCGAAATTAAAATGGATCGCTGACAGTTTCAGTTAGTTAATTTTTGATGTTATTGATATGAATTAAATAACATGTGGCGTATGTATGTAAATTTTTGTAATACATGCATAATCGATATATTTGCACGTGTGGTTCCGAAATGGCATAGTGCATTTTATACGACCGGCGCCTTAGAAAATTAGGGAAAGTGAGTGCATGGCATGAAAGAAATGAAACTATGTTTTTCTCATATTCGCTTTCAGCATGCGTGAGGGAGTCGAAGGAGGACTCGAGACAAGGGATTACTGGACATGTAAGACATCTCGAGTACGACATGCATTGCCAATGCGCCAGGCCAATCACGTACGTGCACTTAGCTGGGAGTAACCCATGTAGGATAATTCAACCACAGCATTCGCTTACCTTGTCGAGGGATCATTATTTGCGCACGCGATCGCTCTCGGTACACAACGCATTTTAGAGGCCGATTTTTGTATTGAAAGCCGCTGTGGCTTTAATGTTTTCGTATAACATGTATTAGAATTCTTAATTTTAATATGTGTTTCGTATTGGGAGTAATGTAATAACCTTGAACTATTATGATATAGTCAAGTTAGATTATCGTGAGTATCGTACGGGCCAAAGTGGCCATTTTTAATTATGTACGGGTCTCAATGACAGAGAGACACATAGGTATTCTCGAGGGGTCGGGACTCGTTGTCAACGGCGACACCGAATCGGAAATACAAATTTTCGTAACAAATCACTGGTCAAGCACAAGATTTACTCTCCTAATCCTCCTCTTCAACAATTCATTCTCAAACTCGAACGATATTGCTTGTCGCCGATCTTGGATCCTATCTGTCTATTCTATTCTCTCAACCTCATCTAGGTTATTTGATACAAGACCCACGTCGAAAGCCACATGGAGAAGATAAATTCTTAATTGACAAAATATAAAATCAAACAAAACTCAAAGACCTCACATAGAATCCAGATTTATTTACTTATCCTATATGTGGCTTCCAGAAATTACAGAAGCAGAGCATAACATTATGGATTTTCTTTCCATCCAAACACTAATTTTCCTCTATCGAGTATCAGTAGATATTCAAATTTTATGAGGAAGAATAAATGCTAATCACACAAAATATTCCTAAAACATAAACTTAGAACATATTTAGGAAAGATACAATTTTATTTCGTGATTCTCCATATGGGTTTCCCAAATTACGAAAGAAGAACAGAATATTCTGCATTTTTTTTTTTTTTTGATAACGAGGTGTCCTGCCAAATGACGCAAGACCTCGACTAATCCCCTCTGGTGCCATACCCTTACTGCAAACCATGGACACCGCAAGACGCAAGGAAATTCTTCGGGGTGGTGGCCCGTAAGACTGGGAACTAGTGGACCTCCCGCCTCTCTCAGTGCGGCAGACCCATCCATAATATTCTGCATTTTCGCAAATTACAATTTAATTATGTGATTCCCAAATTACACACTGCCTTCACCTCCACCCATAAGCTCTTCGTCCGTCGAAGCACGTGGCTTTCGACGATGATCACATCCAAAATGAAGAAAACGAGTTCGAAGCATTAAAATGCTTCTAAAAAGACATTGTTTTGGCTGACATGATTTGGTTCTTCTACTTGTACAAAACAATGCCGTTTTGTATTTACCGTAGGCTTGTATTTGCCACCTAGATAGTGGTCTTGGTTTGGAACAAGGTTCGGGTTATCTGAGGCTAGAGAATCAATTAAAATGAAAGTGGGTATATTTCAATAGCAACTTTCTTTGTTCAGAATATATTTGCAAAAGTTCAAAAACTTCAGGATTTAAACAGTATTTTTCTCTTAAAAATATGATTTAAGTTAATTGGATTGTACAAATCTTCATTGTTTATCATACCAAATTCTTAACTCAAGTCGCATATATCAGAAGGGATACACTTCTCAGGTGAATTAGTGACTATGTGTTCCAATTTATTTCACAACCCGGTGAAGAACATGTGATGAAAATCAAAGCACAAAGGATCCGTGATGCTAGAGCATTTACAACATACATTGGGAATTCAATCTTAATTTTGGAAAATTCAGATTTGAGGTCAGGAAACCTTGGAAACACCTAAATATATTTCTATTTCCAAGTGTTTCGAGTTTTATTACTATTTTTGATTTGAAGTTGGTTTATTTTAGAAAGATTTATTCTCCAAGTCAAAGTAGGAGTTGCTTTATTTAATTTAGAAAGTCTGTTTTTCTAGTTAAATAGGAGTTGCTATTTCTTTTAGAAAAGGTTTGCTTCAGATTTGGTGATGATTTGCAGCGGATTTGCTGCTATTTTGGAGCTGATTTGCTGTAGATTTGGAGATGATTTATTCTAGATTTGCTGCTGATTTGTTCCAGATTTGCTGCTAATTCTATTACCAAGCCTTGTCCTAAAATTATATAGTTTCCTTTTTTCCTTCATGGATATTTTTAGTGTGTAGTAGTTTCTTAGGAAAAGTATGTTAGTTTCTTTCTTGTTTTTGGCCAAATATTTACTTTCCTTGTGGCCAGTTTCTATTCTTCATAATTTTGGGCCTATTTAAAGGCTTGTTATCCTTGTATTCTTCAAGTTTTACATTAATAAAATCAGAGTTTCAATTTCTTTGGTTCTTTGAAGAAACTCCTCGAATCTCATCTACATTCCGTGGCGTTCATCAAGATTTACCAATCTGACTTCATCACCGATTGTGGCGTCCTCACCTATACTAAGGTTCTTTGCTTCCATATAAGCAACGGGTCAAGGTCATCCATCCAAGCCAATGCTAGAGCGGTTCTTCCGATCTAATTCGATCACGGGTCTCCTCACAAGTTGACGGGGTTCGTATCAACATGCTTGGCTTAAAACTTTGACATCAATATTTTAAAGATGTGGACTTTCATCACCATAATTGTACCACCATTCAACTATTATAAAAAAAAAAAAACATATTAGGCATCGATATATATTTAATAAACCCAGGAGCGTAGCTCGGATGGGTGGGTCTCTACTTTCCAAGGCTGAGGTCCCCAGTTCGAGTCCCTTGGGCCACCTACCCAAGGAATTTCCTTGCGTCTTACCTGGTGTCCATGGTTAGTAGGGTATTATGGTCACCCGAGGGATTAGTCCGAGGTGCGCTGTCGCCCACATCCTCAAGTATCAAAAAATAAAAATATATTTAATAGAAAATGATGACAATTCTTATTTGTAAAAGAAATAAATATAATGAGTGCCTGGAAGAGATTGATTTATTACTTTTCTGGTTAGTATACTTCCAAATTCTCCTTGGCCATCAACAAATAATTTCACATGCATTGTAATGTTATTTTCTTTATTAATGCACATTACAAATACATAATATATTACATTAATATCATAAGTTATTGTTATACCTCGTTCAAAGCTTTTGCTCACCCATCCAAATCGCTCCAAATATCTGATAACGCCCTTTAGTCTAATTTGAATTTCTAATGGTGGGAGAATTGCTTTGAATATTGAAACATTGGATTTAAAAATATGTTGTCATAAGTAAAAAAATTATTAGTTTATAATACTTCACATTTGAATAAAATAATAATAACTATATAAAGAATTTTTTATTACCAAGGCGCAAAATGCTGGCAATTGATTTAGTTTACCTTTTATCAATGGATTTCCCAAATATTTATCGATGTCTTGATAGTTTTTTTTTTGGATAATTAATGTCTTGATAGTTAGTTTAGCTTTCATCCACCGCTTCATAAATGATTACAAGTAGGGCTTTTATCTTGATCAACCAATTTAAATAATTTCACCACAAAGTTCCATGATAGTTCGACTTTGTTTTCTTCCAAAATCGACCGCTTAAGATAAGGTCGATGATCCTATCTCTTAAACTCCTACTTCGATCTTTGTCAATCTACACCACTCATTTGTCACAAGATAACATTTTCAAATCACCCTTATAATGTATATGACACTCAAGTGAAAATGAATTCCATGGCAATAAAGGTTATTTCTTGCAAAAGGAGATCTCTACCTTGGTGAACACTCTTTCATCAAATCAATTACTTCAAGCTATTATAAATAATGATTATGATCATCTTTTCTTGATCTTAAAGTCTCCTTAATCTACTCATGCTTCCAATATCTTCACATTAAATCAACGCAATGAAACAGACAGGAAACCCCTTAAAATCAATTTCGAAATGGGTAAATGGTAATTTCTACAAATCCGAAATTTTTCAGATTCTGATGACGACGCGAACATACCGTCAGTTCGTTCCCCGTGAAATCTAAGTACATAAATGCACTCGTCGACCTCGAGATGTCGATTTGCACGTATTTCTCGAGGAAATTGTAGACAAATTAGCAAATGACAAGCTGCATAAAGTCCCACACCACATGGATACATGCAGGCAGCTACGTGTCTGTGAGAAAGTGGTCTCGCATGAGGGTAAATGTTAGCGGATGCTAGGTGTCTTGGATGCTTTGCATGAGGAATTTAGTGGAAGAAAAGTGGGCATGAATGACACGTGGATGCTAGCGTGTCAAGAGGAGAAAGAAGAGGTGTTCTACACCTAGATAAGTATTCTCCACGGAAAGAAAATTGGTGGGGGTGAAAAGGGAAGAGAAAAAGAGAAAAAGAAAAAGAAAAGAAAGAAGAAAGACAACGAAAAGGTAAAAACCCAAATCCCAAACCCTAAACCCTAAAACAAAAATCGAAAACACTAAAACAATAAATGCTAAACCATAAAGTCCATGTTCTAACGCAAACCATGGAATGCTCCCTAGGGCAAACCAAGCCACAACGCGCTGAAGATGGTCGCCGGCAGGGGTCTCGTGTTGGCGGAGGGGGTCCACGATTTTCTGGGCCTCCCCAAGATGGGATCTTCACTGGTTCCCAAAAGGAACCAACGCCGTCGCACGACCATGGCGTGTTTCAAAACCGAACACATGGTGTGGTTGCACGGCGCCCTGGTGGGGACCCTGCCTCCATTGAAGCAGCATCAAGGTTCCTCCGTGCTATCGTTTACCCGAGAACGCAAGCACTACCGGCCGGAAACGGTCAGGCTCGCCCACGCAGCCCAGATCTATATGGCGCCCTGGGCGAGCTCGGGATTCAACCGTTGAACTCACCTGAAAGGCATTTAACGCCACCCCAGCGCCATTGGGTCGCGATCGAGAGTGAACGCCGCACTACCGGGCCGTAAGACAGCTTCGCTCACTCGACGAGCTCGGGATCCGAATGGCGCGCCTCGCATTAACTCAATTCCAAATTAATCGGATCTCACCAAGTCCTCCGGTCTTGGCAATTTCTCCTGGGCAGCGTGACGAAAGCATGCGATAAGGGTCGGGCCCACAAAATGGGTATGTTCAATCGTGAGCAATCGATTTTTCCGGCTGCCATTGATATGGAGATGACTGATGATCCTCCACAAGAAAGCCCGGGAAAAGTCATCTCTACGCTCGTGGAAAACAGGGGGTCCGTCATAGCCTATGGTTTCTGATTGGCGTCGAAGGTGCTTGTTGCCAAGCCCGCAGGCGTATGAATGAGGGCATCGACATGTGGAAGGGGTGTTTAGTAGGGCAATTTCTCGATGTTTGACTCCCGCTCTCGGTGTATGCATCTCGTTAATGTGCTTTCGCGCAGGGAGATGCCGAAAATATCAACAACCGAGAATGGTTTATTCTTCTTCGTATTCGTGACCCAGGCGGACTGCTATGGATATCGGACTATGGCACTTTAGCGTGAGACCGCTCATACACGTGCATGGAAGCCCTACGGACATGCTCAACGTCCACCATCTATACCACTCAACGTTCTATAACATTCTCCGAATACCGATCGAGCACGTGTTCGTGCACACAAAGCACTATCGAATACCACACACCTTGATTCTTCCATTCAAAACCAAACAAACGCCTGCTAGAATTCAGATGTAGGTCGGGTCAGACGGTGAGTTCCCCTAACTCCGTTCTGATAGGGGTAATGGCGCTTATTCTACCATAAGGATCGAATATCCGGCCTCAATGTCGCTCAATGCAAGCTATTTGGTCATAACCCGTTAAATTGTCAAGCCAAGAAGAGATCGAGCAAAGGCATGATCTCCACAATTCCCGAACAAGAAGCATGAAAGGTGAAATGGGAAGCGGAATCGAGAAGAAGGGGAAGGATTGAAGATAGCAACCGAACGCATGCAAATAAAAGCCCACTATTTCTTAATCCATTTCTCCCGTAACCCATGTGCCGGTTCGCTTCGACGAATGACAAAGAGGCTATCGAGGTTGACGCCCCTCTGCTTCGCATGGCAACACCTTTGCTTGTCTGGGGCCGTTAAAAGCGAGGTAGAGGATCCTAATGAGAAGAGGGTTCGCCGCCCGCCCTACCGCAAACACCGATTTTTCAGATACCTCCCATTATTGACATACTTTCGTGCACATAAAAGGTTGATGAGCCGATTTCACGCCAGGCTCTCTCACGAGTTAGCTCAAGAATTTAAGAACGGAGTCTCTATTAATTCGCAGATCCAGGATGGGGACTCCATGATCTTCCCAATGGTTAAGTTCGCCTCGAACATAAGTGGGTCAACGACTTCAAGCAAAGAGAAGTGCGTTCTTTGTAAAGTTCCATGCTCTGATTTTATTTGCCTCGAAACTCTAAAAGAGTAACCCAACAGGGACGTAATTTTTAGTCACTTTTTCCGGGGCGGAGGTTTTTCCATAACTATGAGCATGCTCACTGGGTAACTGGATTCAGGGAAACCCCGAGAAGGTCAAGATTGATATTATTCACTCCACGACCAAGCTATGCTTCGCCACATTACCGTGCCGAAAGCAACATCTCCTCCTCGTTATCTGGGCAGCAGGCGCCCCAAACAACTACATGGACAAGAGTGCTCGCGCCATCTCTACGGTGAGCTCGTCAGCCAAAACTCGGATGATTACGGGCGATTTCACACCACCGATGAAGCAAAGAAAGGTCCGTGGGCAACACGTGAATGACACGCCATGAACACTTCCACGAAGTGCCTATTCTCCTCGAGCCATGATGTTCCTTCTCGGGGCCTTTATTCACTGATGAACCGTCAAGCTAAGTTAACCTCTATAGCCGTGAAGCTGCATGCATGCCTTCAAAATGAGTGCAATGGATATATTCCCAATGCATTCACTAAGTTCTCCCCGGGTTATCCGATCATCGCTCTCGTTACTACCGAAGGAAAATCCTGGCCCCGGGCCCGTGAAACTAATCCCTTCAAATTCTTTAATTTCGCTGATCATCCCGACTTCATCACCGGTAGCGAAGCGTGGAGTTATGAAGTCTTCAGACTGAAGGTTCCGACCGACCCAAGCAGTCGGTGGCAGGAAGGCCACCCTAAAGCCTTCACCTCCGATCTTAGTGGTTTGCATGAGCGCGCCAGGCGCCGCACGTGCACTTTTCCGTGCCCAATCACAGGCTTAACAAATTCCTCTAATCCCATGTCGGGGAAATGAGAGAGTTGCTAAAGAATTTATCATGACTTACCGCTGGTCGAGGAGGGTTTCTCGTTAAAAATCTGTAGTTCAATGGCTTAAACTCTGGGGATCGAACACTAGCCTTCTTCCACAAGGCTGTCAAAGCTCGTAATGCTAGGAGTGCTTTAAAGGTTATTACTATGGCGAATGGATACATAACTAAAGACCCGGTTGCCATCAGGCAGGAAGCTATAAGACACTTCCAAGGTATTTTATGTTCTGATGAACCTCGCCCAACTTACCCGAAAGTATTTAAATAGGGCTCGATGGCTTCAGCGTCCCTCAAAGATATGGATACACCGATTAAAACAATCTGTTGAGAGGATTGGTGGCTTATTTATCAGATCTCCACCCACTGGCGGTCCCGCTCATATAGATTTAGGCATTATCAGTGATACAATGAGTTCTTCTGAATCGGCATCACTGACAGATTTGATCAGATGGGCGATGCTTGAGCTCAGATCAACTATCGATCGATTATGTCCCATTTCCTGCTGGCATCGAGGCGCATCCTCGAAGATCATTGTCGCAGAGTTAAACAAAGGTATCCCGATATTATCAACTCGCAGTCGCTTGTACAAGGCCTGAGTATCACGACAATGTCCTTATATCACCCAAGACCTTATGTTAAACTACCATCGTGATACGGGTCCTGTGTGCGATGAAGGTTTAAGATCATGAAGGCATACGGCCGCTTAGCGGGGTCAGATCTTAAGTATTCTCTCCGTATGGGTACCCCTTCTCACCTTTTGAAATGTATTACGGCATGCATCACTACTCGTCCTTTTCTCTATTTTGTGAAATGGTGAGCTTCAAGGGGGGGTTTTTTGCTAGCAAGCGTGGGTTAAGGCAGGGGGACCCATTATGTTACGAACCTGGATGAATAGATTATACGAACCCCTTTTCAAATATGAACCCGTATAACACTAACATACAAACCCTATAGCAATTTGGATTCAAACCCTAGAATCAACTCTAGATCAGATTATGAATGATCAATTAGGATTAGAACTTAAAGGAAATTAAGCTTTTAAACCCTAACCCTAGCACGCCACAAAGATGGACACCACTCAAGCTTGTTTTCAAATATTCTGATTAAATCAAGAAACACCACACCAAAAATCTAATCACAGCCACATATTTAGAAACAAGATTCAAACACTTAATTGAATCAAAATCAAGCTTAATTGAAAAAATTAACAAGTGTATGTTTCGCTGAAAGAAAAATCAGAATTCCAATGATGAAAACTCAAATTGAAGCAATTGACAAGTAGAAGAACTATCTAGATGCAATAATAATGTAAAAGGAAACAATAAACAAAGTAACCAGCAAGGTGAATAAGGCAAACTCTAAAACAAACCCTAAAAAAAATAAGGAAAAAAATCATAAAAATACTAAAAACCTATTTTTGAAGGCCTAAACGATGGAATTTGGCCGAAAAGCGATGGATGTCACAGCAAAAGCTGAGCTTTGAACCGGAAGCCTGTTTCCACCCAAAATAGCCACCGAAAACACCAAAATCGGAGACTCAGAACTTCACCAAAATTACGAAACTGCCACTACCGTAAATTTACAAAATCAATTCCAATCCCTTGATTAGAATTAAGAGTCCCAATCTGATTTGCCACCAATAACCCCTTAACAGTAGGAGTCCCTTGAATTTTCTTCAAGATTTCAAATTTTTTTTTTTACATCTTTTTCTTTTTTTTTTTTTTTTTTTTTTTTTTTGGAATCGAAATCGAATCACAAAGAAACAAGAACAGAATTAAATTCAAGAACATGAAAAAAAAAAATAAGTATAAGCAATCTGATTTCAAGAGCGTCCAAGCTTCGATATGTTTAGTCGCTACGAACCTCGACGGCCAGAGACGGCCTCTTTTCACATGAACTCGCATAACACTAACATAGCTTAGTACAAGTGATTCAAACTCCTAGAATAACTTTCTAGATCAGATTATGAATGCATCAATTAGATTAGAACTAAAGGAAATAAGTTTAAACTCCTGCTTAACGCCAAAGACGATCACCTGATAAGCAGCGACGTATTCGTCAGCACACAGCACTGCTGCCTCAGAATCAAAACATAAATATCAAAATCAAAGTTTTTCAATAATACGGTTAGGTTTTTAATAGATCAAACAAAACCCCAGAAGTGCAACTTGCATAAAAGACTGCTATCCTTTGGCTCAGCTCCAATACTGCCTGCCAAAGTGTCTACATACTCGGCCTGCTGACATGGGATTCAGACCTGGCAGAGATAAAGTTCACCATGCTCTCCATGGGACTCGACTCAAATGGGCCTCGTTAGCACCATCCTGAGTTGTGTCACTTAAGGCTTGTTGTACTTCGATTCCAGACCTGTTATCGAATTTTTCGTGGCAAAGTCCACAAAGAGCTGATGGGTTCTGAGCTGATACCCTAGCTTCTTCGTTGTCCTCTTCATCAAAAGCTCATTGGCCTTCTCGCAGCTGAAGGCTCACCTGCATCACTCCTTTCTAGATGATTCGCCCAATCAAGCTCTGTCTCAAACACTCACATCGTGGAGTTAAACAAAGAACATTGAACAGCCTCCAACTCACATACTGCCCGCAGACCCGGCAGGCACCCCCTGCCTACCTTCAGCCGGACCGCACACTCCTCGGGACCGCCAACCATCTCCTCGACTTGGGAAACCTTTCTCGAATGAACTCCAAACTCATCGTCGTGCTTAAACACACCAACCGGTCTTTCTTTCGCTCTTTCCTCTGCCGTTCTCGCAGTTTTCTCAACTCACTGCTGCGCATGGATTCCCTCACCAAACAGCCTTACGTCAATACAAGATCAGCACAGCGAATCAAATCGAATAGGAGTCGGCGATTGCGCCTGAGAGATTGCTCAGCGTTGCTTTGCAGTGAGGTGTAGTGCTATGAACAGCCCTGATATATGCAGTCCTCAATGATACAGTGGGTCAGTCTTCCCAAGACTTAAAGATTCTCAGAGAAATCGTGCCATCTGCTGTCGCACCATAGTCCCATAACCACTCAGCTTAAATATCGTTTGTGGGATTTATCAGGCAGTGCAGTACCGGGTTTACCTGCCACCTACACTTGCCCTCAATAGTCTAAAACGACTAAAATTTCACATCTCCTACTCACTAACAATAGTCTTCTAGGTGAACATAATCCTCTGTTAACAAATCAGATCAGATCACTGCTATTTACAAGGTATAATGAAAGCCATCTAGCAAACGAGTCTACAACAATAGGAATAAAAGAACAAGTACTTTTCTAGTACTCCAAGCACAAAATCACAGAGTACACTATTGGTATTTCAGAATTTTGTGTAAAGGTGCATACAAATATGTGGGGTTTCACTGACTTGTGTCGCATGTGCAAACAACAACACTAATACAAATTTCTTTGCACATCCTCGGTTCATGCCAAAGCCAAAGAAATGATCCTTAAATAAGAGAAAAGTCTATTTCCTCAAAGAGTTCAATACTCATGTGCTCTTCTTTTGTCAACACAAACTTTGTTACACAACCTCGGTTTTTTTAAATAAAAATCATATCAAAGCCACATAAACACAAAGCGCCTCACAACACAGTAGCCATACACTGACTTAAAATAAAGATCAGTCAATATAGCCAACTTTAATACATTAAACTCCAACAACTTGTCACCTGCAGTACTACAGTGCATACTGCAGTAAGAGTCAAAGAAATCACATTGTCTCCAGCCTTTCGCTCGATCACACAGGAACAGCTTTATAGTCTCCATTCACTTTCAGATGTTCTGCCGCTGAATTGTTCTCTTTCGTCGCACTATAGTCCGTGTATCAAATCTCAAGTCAATAAAGATATTTATGTTGAAGTGCAGAATCAAGGGTGAAACAACTCCTTTCAATATATGTAGATACTATACAGCCTCTATTGCTCATTTCAAAATGCAGACATTTTTCGCACAAATAGCTTTCGTTTCGTCTCACAAGATCACACATTACCAAAAATCTATCAGTGTTAGGTAAACAAGGTGATACACACAAGTTTTTTTTTTTGCCACAGCATTTGCGTATCAATTCAATGAAAACATTTTTTTAATTCAAAACAATTATAAGTGTAATAGGTCGGTGTTGCACAATCCTTACCGAACCCTCCCCGGTAAAATTCACAAACATGGTGTCTCATTTCGACCACACAGAATATCTCGATATAACCTTCACCTTTCACTATCTATCACACCATACCGCACAACCAAAGAATAACCGACTCCAAACAAAACACACTTAAGATTACAAAGCTTCTCGGTTGAACACCTGCAATCAGCCTAACATACGACATCACAAACAGCCCACGACCTGTATCAAATCAAAACATCAAAGTATACAAATCATAGCTTGCCGTTAAACACGCAGCTATTACGACTATTACCCATGAATGTACAAAGAGCATTTTGCAGTGTTCAAAAGCCACTAAATCATTCGATATTCATACACTGCCGAATGCCGCTCATTCATCATCATATTACGCATTTCTGAGGTTGTTACTGCCGCTAGTCACCCAGCCAGACATGCATGCGTTCCTCATCGCTACTAGTCATTTGACCAGGAGCAGATGACATACATCGCTATTTGCCGACGCGCAGACCACACATTTTCACGCGCTCGGGGTACCGTAACAGTTCCACATGGACCAAACTTCTCTCACATACTTTTCAATACGCTCAGTCGACTGCTGAAGCTCTGTTCTCTCTCGACAGCCGACATGCCGAGTCTATTTGCATGGCAGCCGGCACCTGCGCCCAGCCTGATGCTCTCATTCCTTCTTTCTCGTGCAACCACGGCATCTTCCTTCGCAAACACATCATCAAACTCCGCAATAAAGAACAGTCTCTTCGCAGCGTGAAGATCGCGCAGGTTACTAGCGTTCAGTCTGAAACACTTGCGCGGGCAAAACACCAGGTATGTATCGCATGCTCAACATCACTTTTCTGCCGTACCTGGCTTCTTTTACCTGCTCTCTTCACCATTACCGCCACATTCTGCCACTTTCGCGGCAGATTAGAGGTCTTTTGCTTCAGCCTCAACTCTCTCTTTTTCAATCTTACATTGATCAGCATACACTTCCTTAGGAGAAAGAGGTGTTAATGTAACTTTTCTCCCATCATGCACAAACGAATACCTATTAAGAAAGCCATCATGTGAAACTTTCCTATCAAATTGCTACGGTCTACCTAATGTGATATGGCTACGATGCATCGGGTATTACATCACATAAAGACCTCATCAACATATCTTCCAATTTGAAATGACACTATAACCCGGTTTATTCACTTTCATTTCACCACAATTATTTAACCAAAGCAATCTATGTGGTCTGGGGATGGGGAATCAATTTCAAACCCAATTTTTGAACCATAGACACACTAGCAACATTTGTACAACTACCACTATCAATAAGGTCATAGCTCTACCTTGCGTACATGGCATCTAGTGTGAAAGATGTCAGTTTCACGCCTCCATGTCATCTTTCATCCTTCATTTGTGTATCGAGGTACGCCTAGCCACCAAAGCTCTCCTTTTCATTGGCTCAATGCCATCACTACTATCTTTGCTTCAAGTGGAGCATCTTCCTCTTCACTTCATCGCGCCCCAATATCTCCATGATCTCGTTATAATCATCGCTTCTTCTATTGACATCGAGATGCAATGTCCGCTTTCCAAGCATTTAAAACACTGATGTTCTGGCTGCACGTGAGTCTGGACTCTTGAAATCATATTTGCTTTATCTTATTTTTATTTTTTCATGTTCTTGAATTTGATTAATGCTTTTGCTTTCTCGTATCTCGGGATTGATTCAAAAAATAAAAAAATAAAAAAAAATAAAAAAAGATATAAAAAAAATATCGAAATCTTCAAGAAAATTCAAGGACTCCTAATGCTAAGGGCTATTAGTTGGCAACCGGGGATTGACTAATTCCCTAAATCAAAAGGGGAATTGGAATCGATTTTGGCAAATTTACTAGAGATGCGCTTGCACTTTGGTGAAGTTCTGAGTCTCCGATTTTGGTGTTTTCGGTGGCTATTTTGGTGTTAGTCATTTTACAGATTATGCTATTTCAGGGTATGAAATGTATGGTAGCAGTAGAGACGAAACCGGGAAGAGCCATCAACAGTCATGCCTGCTCATTATGAATAGAGATTGCAGACTGCATCACCAAAGGAGTCGTACTAAAAACTCCAAATACTGGTAGACAAGGTATAAAGAGCATGTAGGATTATTTTAAGGAGATGGAGATGTTAATATTAGATTAGATCATAAGAGGAGATGGAGGCCACAATGTCACGCTTTAGGAGGAATGAACAAGGAAATTGTCACCTGCTGAAGCCAGCAACCTTATGTGGAGATTGATGAAATGGTGCACCTTGCTATTAAGGTAGAAAGACAACTCAAATCGAGGGGGATAGCCAAAGGAGAGTACAAACCGAATTGGTCTTCAAATTCTGGTTCAAAACCGAATTGGGGAACCAATTCCAGTGCTAAATCGAACTGGAGCAATGATGACAAAGGTAGAAAATTCGATAACAAATCTGCGACAGATACCAAGCAAAAGGAGGGCTTAATCAAGGGAACTTCTAAGATCGAGCCACCTAAACCAAGAAACAGAGACATCAAGTGTTTTAAATGTTCGGGAACTGACACTATTATCAGACCTCAATGTCCAAACCGCGGCAATGATTATAACAGATCAATGAGATATCGAGACCGCACGATGAGAGGAAGAGGAAGATGTCTACAAGAACAAGATAAGAGTTGACATGGGCATTGAGGAGCCAATGAAAGGAGAGCTGTGCTGTATCGCACTACACTAATAAAATGAAGGATAGTCAAGATGACATGGAGCAAAGAAAGAGACAACATCTTTCACACTAGATGCCATGTACAAGACTTGCAACCTTATTATCGATAGTGGTAGTCAGACAAATGTCATAAGGTGTCTATGGTTGAAAAATCAAATTTGAAATTGATTCCCATCCTAGACCCTATAGATTGCTTCGTTAAATAATCGTGGGTGAAATGAAAAAGGAATAAACAAAGTTATAGTGTCATTTCAAATCGAAGATATGTTGATGAGGTGCTATGTGATGTAGTACTAATGCATAGCCGCTTATATCCTCGTTAGGGTGCACTATGGCAATTTGATAGAAAGTTTCACATGATGGCTTTCTTAATAGTATTCGTTTAAGTGCATGATGGGAGAAAAGCTACATTAACACCTCTTTCTCCTAAGGAAGTGTATGTCGATCAATGTAAGACTTGGAAAAAGAGAGAGTCGAGGTCAAAAGCAAAGACTATAATCAGACTCACCCCAAAAGTGGTAAGGATAGTGGCATTGAGTCTAGTGAGAAACCAAAGGTGAAAAAGGGTAGTTTTTTGGCTAGGGAAAGTGATGTTAGGCATGCATTGCATACTAATAGAGTCGTGTTTTTTATTACTTATAAAGATGTTTGTTTGAACACTACTAATGCACTTGATCTTGCCTTGCCAAGAGAGTTTGTCGCTTTGTTGCGTGAGCTCGATGATGTGTTTCGAGGAGATGCCGTGAGCGGTTTCACACCCGAGAGGAATAGAACATCAACAGACTGCTGGGCTGCCATACCAACAGACCAGCATATCGGCAATCCCGAGGGAGACAAAGAGCTTCAAAGACAAGCCGATGAGTCGATGTCAAAAGGATATGCGAGGGAGAGCTCGAGTCCATGCGCTGCCTCGTGGATTTTGGTACCCAAGAAAGATGGCACGTGAGAATGTGTGTGGACTGCCGTGCAATCAACAAAATAACTGTAAAGTATCGACATCCTATCCCTAGGTTAGATGATATGCTTGATGAGTTGCATGGTGCATGTCTATTTACTAAGATTGATTTGCGTAGTGGCTATTATCAAATTCGCATGAAATACAAGGGCGAATGGAAACTGACGCAAGCACTGGGCATGGATCAGATGAATGGTTATTATGCCTTTGGACTTACAAATGCTCCTAGTACATTCATGAGATTAATGAATCATGTACTGCGTGAATTTCGGGTAAATATGTGGTTGTATACTTTGATGATATTTTGATTTTATCTTAGGTCATTGGGATGAACATGTCACGCATGTTGCATGTTTTTTGTATGTTCTTCTTAAAGAGGCTTTTACAATCTTAAGAAGTGTAGCTTTGTTGATCGAAGTTAATTTTCTCGCTTTATCATGGTATGCATGGTGTGGAGGCAGATAGTGAAAAGGTGAAGGTTATCAAGGAATGGCCAAACTCAATGTGAGTCAAGTAAGAAGTTTTCTGCGTTCGCTTAGTTTATTAGTGAGGCTTTCATTAAGGATTTTAGCACCATCGTCGCACTTCTGAATGAACTAGTTAAAAAAATGTTGTTTTTCATCGGGTGATGCACAAGAACATGCTTTAATTTGCTTAAAGAAAACTCGTGGTAAATTCACCTTGCTAGTTTTGCCTAACTTGGATAAGATTTTCGAGATTGTGATGCTAAAGGAGTCGAATCGGGGGCTGTTTTTGATGTGCAAGAGGGGCGGCTAATATGCTATTTTAGTAGAAATTCTTGAAACCCGGGCAACTTTGAATTATCCTACTATGACAAGGAGTTGTTTGCCTTGGTTCGTGCACTTCAAACATGGCAGCATTACTTGCGGGCTAAAAGAGTTTGTTATACACACTCCACCATGAGTCATGCATCAAAAGGGTGCACGTCGAACCAAGACATGCAAAGTGGATGGAGTTTATAGAAACATTCCCTTATGTGATCAAGTACAAGAAAGGTAAGGATAATGGGTCGGGCTGGCGAATTTTCAATGGTTGTATGCAATTTCTAATACTCTAGGATTCGTTGTCGGGTTTCGGAAGTATATTAAAGAGTTGTATATCGATGATGTTTGATTTGGTAAAGTGTATGGCACTTGAAGTAATGGGAATGCTTGCCGATTTTTATGTCTTTGATGGTTTTGCTTAAAAGAACATGTTGTGTGTGCCTACTTGTTCTTTATGTTTGTTGTTGATAAAAGCAGGCACATGGGGTGGCTCGGCGGGTCACTTGGGTCATAATTTTTCTTGGCTCAGATCACTTTTCGCCCGCAGCGACATGTGCAAAGAATTTAAGTGTTGTTTCAGATGCGTGCTAAGTCCAAATCAAAACCCCATGGTTTGGTATGCACCTTACCCGTTCCTCAAATGCCATGGGTATTTATCTACGGATTTTCAGGTTTGGATCGCCAGATCAGGAAGGTAGCGATAAGATTTTTATTGGGTTGCGGATCGCTTAGTAAGATGGTCGGCTTCATACCTTGTCATAAAACATGATGCAACGCCATATTGCTGGATTGTTTGGGAAGTTAGCGTTTGCATGGTATACCTAGAACCATTGTTAGTGATAGGGACGTGAAAATTCTGAAATATTTTCGCGTGTTCTTTCGGGGTAAATTAGGTACTAAGTTATTATTTTCTACTACTGTTTATCCCTAAACGTATGGCCAACCGAGGTAGTTAATAGAACTATGGTGCAATTGCTTCGTGCTTTGATTTCTAGGAATCTTAAGTCTTGGGAAGATTTATTACCATATGTTGAGTTTGCATATAATAGAATGTTCATGACTACACATACTTCACCATTTGAGGTAGTATATGGTTTTAATCCTCGACTTTATTGATTTGATTCCTTTGCCTATTAACAATCTTCAGAGTGATGATGGTGTTTCTATAATGATGAGAAGTCCATGCACAAGCAAGTGAAGGAAAAGGATTGAGAAGCAAACACAAGATGTTTCAGAGGCGAACAACAAGGGAAGAAAGTTGGTTGTGTTCAAGCCTGGTGATTGGGTTTGGGTTCATTTTCAAAGGAAAGGTTCCTAACCAAAGGAAGTCGGTTGAGTCCAAGTGGCTATCTATTTCCCGCGGGTGGCAAGGATCAATGATAATGCCTACAGATTGATTTACAAGGTGAGGAGAATGTGAGCGAACATTCAATGTACCATTTAACTCCTTTCAAGCAGGTGATGAGATTGAGCTTGATTCGAGGACGAATCATCCTAAAGAAGGAGGGAATGTTACAGTTGGGCTAGCCTCAAAGCATGAAGGTAATGGGCTTGATGAAGAGGACCAACAAGCAAGGGGAGCTAGGATTATCAATAGGATTATCAATGATGGGTTGGACTTGCCACAAGGTCCAATAACAAGGTCTAGATCCAAGAAGTTACAACAAGCCTTAAGTGGCTTCTTCCAAGGATGGGCTAACAAAGAGAGCCCATTTGAGAGTCCAAGGTCCACAACAAATGGAGAGCATCAAGATTGGACTTTATTCACTCTAACTAAGGTCCAAGTCCATGAAGAATCAAGTTGTCGAATTATACGGGCCTGGGGTTAAATAAATATTTAGATTTAATTAAAAGGATACTCATTTTTTTATGCTTAAGTTAACTTTCAGGTTTTGTTTTAGTCTATTAAAACAAAACCTAGCCGTAGATTGTTGAAAAAACTTCTTGATTTCATGATATGTTTTGATTGTTCTTGAAATTGTCAATTTCAGATTCGTTGAATGCATTAAACACTCTATCAAAGATTCATCCATCTGTATGCAAGAAGTAGTATTTAAAAGCTTAATTTCCTCTTAAGTTCTAATCCTAATCGATCATTCATAACTGATCTAGAGTTGATTCTGTGGTTTAACCAAATTGCCATGGTCTGTATACAAGTTATACTAGGTTCATATTTGAAAAGGGTCAGATAATCTATTCATCCAAATCAGAACACATTATCACCTTTTATTCATCCCCGCAATGGAGGCCTTTTCCGCATCCTTAGCTGTGGCAACCAATAGGCAAGGGTTTCAGTTTCACCCCAGATGCAAGGAAATCAACTTAACTCACTTATGCTTTGCATGATATGTTTTATTTTCCTCGGTGGACGATTCCAGTTGTTCGTGTCTTCATGGAAGAATTAAGTGTTTATGAGCTTCTGGCTTCAAGTGAACAAACGTAAAAGGCCATTTTCCTAGCCTGAGTTTCGAAGGAAGTTAGGTATGACTTGCTGAGCGCCTCACAGGCACAACAAGCAAATGAGAGATATCTGGGAGTCCCTCTCGATTTCTACAAGGCTCACTCACTGATCAGATGCCTCTATCCAAAGAATTACTACTAATCCGCCTCGGGATCAGCAACTCTCATCTTATGCCTACAGTTACGCTTAATTGCTTCCACTTTATACAAGATAATTGTAATCGGTGCAGCCCGTTTATTATTCCCAAGCATACTATATCTAAGATCGAAGGCTATTAAGCAAATTCTTCTACGGGTTGAATTCCCGAGCGCTGTCAGGTTAAGATCAATTGAGTCAAGTAGGTCTTCCAAAGGAGGAGGGTCAGTTTTGGGCCTCGTATGTGTTAAAGACCTGAATGATCCAAATGTTAAGGAAGCATATCCGAATCGTTTCTACAAGAAGGACTCCTTATGTACAGGCGAGGTTTTATCTCGCTACAGGGGAGTCTCTCTGAATGCAAAGGTCCCTACGAGTCGTTTCATGGAGTCATAAAATCCTTCAACTTAGAGAGAGGATCAGGCCCCTCATAAAGCACAAGGTGGTGACTCCGCAAGGGCGACCTTTTATGGCATGATTTCGAACCCGCTGGTCCTCTCCCACCCGGCGGTGAGCGGATCTGCATGACTCGCAATCATCAGAATGCCTCGAGTAGTCAAGTTACTGGCGAGGGATGTGGAACCGCCTATCGCTAATTCAGGGACCTTATTGCTATCAAGAACACAGGCTAATTACCATATCGATGCCTTCAGAGAGATACTATCTTCGACCCTGTATTCCTCTCAGGTTTTCATCAAGCTCGCTGGAACCACTTTAGGTCAAAGAGGCCGTTTGTTAATTGGTACTATTAGATCTCGGTTCCCCAAGCCAATGAGGCATGCTTTCATTTTGTCTCTGTTGGCTGCCGTAATTATTTGAAGTTACCCGCAGGTTTCTCAAGTAGGTCTCACCACTCTATATCTCAGGTATTTTGTCGTGCTAATGCTGAAGACAGGAACCATCTATACTTCCGCCCATTTCATACCGGTATTCGCGTAGGATTCTATGGTTGTGTGGGGTCTCTAACCCGAGGTATTAGGAGAACGAACTCTTATGGGTAATCGCCATCAAGTGAAAGTCCTTCGCTCTATTACAAGGAAGATCGTGATTTCGGTGCTACTATATACCACTATGGGTCATCTGAATAGAAGAATTCAAGAGAACAACTACGCTCCAAATTAATAATTTTGTTTTTCGCTCATTTGTGATGATGTTAGACTGGTGATTCGTATCTGTATGTTGTTGATACCCCCGCAAAACATATCAATGTGTGAGAGATGGTCCTTCCCATTAATATTTTATCTCATGGTAGGTCAAGTCGCTTGATTTGTGATTGCTCGGGGGCCTCATTCGCTCGCCCGGTCATGGTTTCCGCTTGTTTCTTTCATTCCTGGATTACGGGCTTGTTTTTACCGGGTTTTGTGTCAGTTTCGGCCGTCACTGCTCCTATATTTATGTGAGGTGTCATCTCGCTTTTCTGTCTGCTCGGCCTCTGCGGCCTTTCGCTTTCAGATTCTTCGGTCGGGCGTCATTCTCGGTAATAAATTCTTAATTATCCAAAAAAAAGACAACTGAAAAGGAAAGAGAACTGCCAGCTTCTCGATTAACAAAGAGAGGAGTTGCGTACTGCGAATGGATCCGCACCGCGAGAGGTAGGGTTCTTCTCCTACTCGTTAATTTCATTTCGCAGCTACGACATGGCATGGGTGGGTGTGTACCGTGACGGGCTAGTTCAAAGAACAACATATAAATCAGTTGCCGCGGGGACCTATTGGTCCGTGTTTCAGGTAGTTTCCGTAATCTACCTATAACCGATTTTGCTCATGATATGTAACCGATATTGATGATCTTGTTGCGGTGTTGGGTCATTTGTTTGAATAACATGATTGTGGTGAATATTGACGCGATATACTCATGCTTCGATATATTAATATGATGCTTCGGTGACGGCGATTAATATAATTGTCGCGACGTAGTTTTCAACATGCATGTAACATGAGACATGCAATGAAATTATCATCGCATGTGCACGAGGACATCAAGGTGAACCTGTGTGAGTGCATGAATGAATGAAAGATTCGAGGGTTGTCCAATGGTAAATTATATCTGAGGGTCGACCAACAAATTATACTTCCAGGTTTCTCATTCAATGAACTCTACTCCGAGGTTTGTCCAATAAAAGGGTTCCCTGAGATGGTCCAATGGTTTGATAATTTGAGGTGGTCCAGCTGGGATTTAAAAACAAAAAGCTCTTTGCTTTAGTAAACAGTTCTCATACATGACAATCAGACGCGCGAGGTACAGGAGGACTCCTGAAACGAGAGCTGCACACATAGACATTCATATGTAGATATGCATATTTATATGAATGTGTGTGAATGATTTTGTGGATTATGTCATTGCATGTGTACTAGGGGTGGGAGTGTACTCAGAGACTTTCACGCATACCACCCCGTCAGGAAAAACATTTTCGTGTACCGAGGTAATACTTCAAGAGAAGGCACCCCATGAGCCTTAGTCGGTAGAAGGTCAAGGATACTATGTATTTTGTAAAAGTCTCGGCGTAAAACCCGATTTTTGTTATACATCGACTGTTATCCAGTTTCAGAATATGAGGGTGAGATAAAATTGCAATTAAACTCGCCTATTATTGTTTAATACAACGGTAAAGGCTTTCTTACCTTTGTTATTTCTAAATGGACTTTAAGACTGATTTTTCATTGGCAGTGAAGGAATTTGGCCCTGTGGCCCTCTGGGTATATCGTAGAGCCTCATCAGTGAGCTTGATGTGGGCCTTTTGAATCACCCAAATTCGGACCTTACAAACCCAAGTTATGACATTTTTACTTGAAGGGTCTCAGAGGGCGAAACAGGTGGTCGAGCTCAACTGAGAACGAGCCGGTGGCCGAGCTCTTTTGGCTGAGCTCTCTTAGGATGAGTTTCACCTCTTCCGGCTGAGCTTCCGGGATGAGCCGACTTTTCAGGCCAAGCTCACTGGGATGAGTCGTGTGTGGCCGAGCTCACTTGTGACGAGTCAGGGAGTAGCTGCTTGTTTTGGAGCCTATGAGACGTCTAGTATTTGAGACTAAATTTCAAGTATGAAAAGTGAGAATCTTCGACTAAAGATCCTTGATAGAAATTGTAACCCCACTTGAATCTTTGATGTAGGCTTTCGAATCACCCAAATCGACATCTACATCCCAAGTTATGGCCTTACCCCGAAGGGTCCGAGAGGATTTAGCCGTGGACGAGCTCATCTGAACGACCGACCTCTCGCACAGGTCATGAACTCTTCTCGCATGAGCCGACACTCAGGCCGAGCCGCATGAGCTCCCGCATGAGCCACATGAGCTAACTCTCTCAGGCCGAGCCGCATGAGCTATTCCCGCATGAGTTGCATGAGCCGCGATCTGCGGCCGAGCCGCATGAGCTATTCCCGCATGAGTCGCATGAGTCGAATTTCGTGTCGAGCCGCACGAGCCTCTTTCGCACAGCCTTCCGCACAGCGCGCCGAGCCTTCGCATGAGCCGTACGAGCCTCCCGTGCACGAGCCGTACAGCCTCCCCGCATGAGCCGACCTCTTGTGGGCCGAGCCTCCGCATGAGCCGCACGAGCCGACCTCAGGCCGAGCTCTTCGCATGAGCTCCATGAGTCGACCTCCTTCCGAGCCTTCGCACGAGCCGCATGAGCCAACCACTCAGGCCGAGCTCTTCCTCGCATGAGCCGCGTGAGGTCGGAAATTAATTTCTGACGGCATCATAACTTTCATCCAAAGTCCGCTTTCACGCCGTCAGACTCTACGAAAAGCCCTTTCGAGTCTAGAATCCATCTATATATGGCTCAATATAACTGAAACCATATTGTGTTCTAAAAAGACGAAAGACGCAGGTGCCCGTCGCCTGCACGCGCTTGTCAAGCCATATGAAGCGCCTCAACTGATGACCATAACTTCCTCGTCCGGGTCCGCTTCAGGTGTTCTTAGACCTCTATGGAAAGCTCCTTGAGCTCCAGAATCTGACTACATGACCAGGATGGCACTGGTTCTCGCAGCAGCGAGCCGACCTCTTCTCGGCCGAGTCGACATCCTTTCGCTGCCGACTGTCTAGGAACAGCTCAAGAATGCCAACTTCCTGATGACCATAACTTCCTCGGGTCCTCGAAGTCCGTTTTATGCTGCTCTTGGACTCTATGAAAGATCTCTGAGTCTATAATCTAACCATATGCCTGAGGATGGCATTTGGTGCTCAAGCATAATTTCTGAAAATTGGATCATTGCACTGGGCGCACACTACTGTAATCTTGAATGATGGACTGTTACGTGTGTCATTGCTTAATAATCGAGTGACACGTGAATATGCGCGGAATGAGGCTATTAAATAGCTTGTTGTTGTAACCTAAAAAAAACCCCGGAATTCGGGGTGTCACATGCATAACGAGACAAAACAAATGATTTGCTTCCATCACCAACATATCACGACTTTAAAACTTGTCTTATTATCAGCGACTACTTGATAATGTTTTCCTTCTCAACCTCCTCCACAATCATATCCATAAGGGAAAAGAAGTAATATGTCGTCTTTGGTATGTTCGTTGGGTCATCTAAAGAAAGGTGTATCATCCTTCAATCATAATAAACCATGAAATTGATATAGTGCACATTCAATTTCATCTCACGGCATTTCAATCAACTCAGATATAGAATTGTTAATACCTTCATCCTAGATCGAAGTTGCAATTGATTATTCATTTGGAGGTAGAGAGATAAATTAGTAGCCCAAACTAATGCTTCAAGCGCCCATTACTTGAAGAAATCATAAAGTTCCCATCGAGCCGAATCCGCGTAAAAGGAAGAAGCTTCAGTCGAGCTGAAACCAGCGGAACCCAAGCCACCAAATTCAAGGTTGAGGAGAAGTGAGCTTTAGACAAAGGTATGTCAAACCATTATAAAAATCACTTTGCATCTCTTATTCTTTCTCTTTACTTTTGCTATATCTAGTTTAATCAAACTTCCATTTGTTTAACAACTTTCTTTTTGAAAAACCCAATTCACCTAACACCCTCTTAGGTTACTTGCTTATCATTCGATCTTTCATAAATTTTCCTTAGATCATGTCTACTTTGTTGATCTTCTTGTGGTTCCATTGTTTTTGTAGCAAATTCAAATTTTGCAATCCCTTTGAGTTCTATTTCCAATATAGCATATAAGGGAATGCTATAAAACAAACAAAAAGAAACTAAAACACACTAAACACATCAAAGAAAGAAACAATATGAAAATACGAAAAATTGATAAAGACAATCAAAACTATTTATGATATGGTTCAAAAGGGACAATCCTTATCCAAAAATTGTCGTAAATTGAGTGGACACCATCCTCAACAATGAAACCATTTTTTATTGCTCAATTCATAATTTATAAACATAAATCCTTCATTTCTAAGCCACTTATTCTCGATTGAATGGGTGCTTAGCATAACTATCATAATATAGTAGTTTTAAGGTTGTCCATAGGAACAAATGTTCTAATTATCCAAAAAAAAACAAATGTTCTTAGTAATTGATTAGTGCCCAAAAAGTGCTATTTTGAACCCTATTTATTATAGGTTTTTGAAGCTTTTGTGTACTAATCATTCACTAACCATTACGATTAAGGTCCTCGCTATTCCTAATGACGTATTTTTTGTGAAATTGCAATTTTTGCTAGCTAATTATGCCGAAATCGTTGAGTCGATCCAAGCAACGGTATGAATTTGAGTCAAACTCGCACGGCAGACGTAGACCGTATGAAAGAAGAGAAGAAAATACAAGGAAATCGAGCACCCGCAAATTGTCTGCAGACTGCTCACGCCTCCAAAGATCTCACCATCCTCACTGCTCATCCTCACAAGCCGTTTGCTTTTTACGTAAATGCGGCCCTCGTTTGCATTTGTTTTTGGTTTTTTTCCATTTTATCCTTGTAATAGCTTTTAGTTTCAGTTTTTTGTACTTCGCTTCCGAAATGTAGAGAGAAGTAAAGTCAAGGTTTGTAACACCAATCACTTTACTCAGTAATAGACTTTGGCGGCTACAGCTTCCTCCTTTTCCCATTTTCTTCATTTTCCCGATCACAAACACTCCGAGGATGACAACTCAGAGGATGGTTGCTAGAATCTCTTCCTCCCTAAAGAGGGAGGGCCACTGGCAATCATTGAGGTAACTCATGGTTCTCTTCGCTTTAACGCACATTTATGTGTGTGCATTTATGTTCTATTTTCTCAATCTAGGTTTAAATCTCTTACACGCCCATTCACCATGTATTTGACAAGTTTTTGGTTACGTGATGTTATCACTAGATCCATCATATCCAAAATATTTAGTTTGCTTCCTATTAGTTACCTGTAGGGTAGGGTTTTGAGATATGTTTTCACTATTAAAGATGATTTGAGCCCAATAAATGCTATAGTTTCAAGAAGGGAAATTTGGTGGTTTAGGTTTAAAGCTAAATGAGTTAATTCTGGGCTCGGGAACGACTATATCATCCTCCCTAACGGAGGAAAGACTCGAGGATATGCCGGCTCGCTTTAAAACCCTAAACCAAGGGTCTCGACAATTCAAGGGCCTCATTTATATATATTTTTCTTATTTTAGTTTCTGCTGAACCATCCAACGCATCGGCTTTTGCTCAAACCTGAAAATCCAAATTTAATTTACCAGTTTTAACTCACTGTAAATCATTTGTACGAAGAAAACCTATCCTCAAGGTTTTAATCTTTCTGAATTCATGTGATATCATATAGAAGCCATAATGACAAAGAGGAGGAATTTAGGATACAAATTTTGTCGACACTGATCACCCCACTGTGGCACTAATCAGTAATTGAGCTAGGCATGAGAGAAACCATGCTATGTGAGATTTATTGAGATTAAGAAAGAAAATTATAGCAAAAAGAACCATGGAAATAAAAAATTTCAATGTTCACAAATTAAATTTTGTGAGAACTAAAAACAACTCAAGTAATGGAGAACTACTTTAAATGTGAATATCCTAGATATCAAACCCTATGAGAATTACGTCTTAGGATCCAATTAATTCATTAAATTAGAGTAAAATCTCATTTTCTAAACCACCTTAGATTTAGCTTTCAAGTCTAAATACAAAGTCTAATCAAAATAAATAATTGAAATCAATTGATCAACACATCACAACACATCAACACATCAATTGAAATCAATTGGCTTTCGAGGATTCATACATCATAACTTATTGATTTCATTGAATCTACTATTAAGAATTTAATGAATATGTTCAGATTAAATTATCCAAAAAAAAAAAAAAAATGTTCAGATTGCGATGCAATTCTCATACAACAATTTAAAGAGAAAATCCTCAAATTCAATAGTCAATCAATCAAATTAACTTTTGTTTTATACTTGAAGCCTAATTCACTATAAATTCGGTCTTTGAATTTTTTTCTCTTCTTAGACATGAATAGAAATCATCATTCATAATTGTAATTCTAACCTCATAAAGTGTATTTGACAAAGGAGAGAGGAAGAGAGAGAAAGAGAAAGAAAGAAAGAGAAAGAAGAAAGAAATAATATCATCTATTAATAAAAAAGAAATCCCAAATGAGATATTTAAATTTTTGTTTATAATTTAACTAGATTGGTTACTGTCACAAGATTTGGCTGGATATCTAAAATATGAAAAAGATATAATAAAAGTGTAAAAAAATCGAGTTTTAACATAAGGATTAAAAGTTGTTGGTCATTTTGAATGTAAAATTTTGCAATGGTGTTGCAAATTCTTTCAAGTGCTATCAAGATTTCAACTGTTTGCTCTAGTTTACAATGGTAATGTGAAATTTTCTACAATGGTATTACTAAAATCTGTCTTTAATTTTACACAATTTCTTAATGGATTTTTATTGTGGCCAACCCTTCTAACATATTGCACAACTTAATCCAACTCAAAAATAGTCGTTAAAATACATTTTTCATTCATATCTCCATTTTTCAAGGGTTTTGCCACAATTTGGCATGAGTTTGAGAAATGTTATACTCATGTTTTCAAAACTTGTTTCAATTGATTCAACCCTCTAAACATTTCAAGTACTAACCTTTAAATTTATTTTTCTATGCAAAAATAAAAATTGATAAAAAAGTAGTCAGTCACACAAAATTATTAGTTTATCTTCTTAAGGTATTTAATTATTGAATTAGTGTTTTTAAAATAATATTTACTCAAAAGTGGTAAAATGCAAAACATCATTTTTAAAATATATATTTTTGAGTAATAACTAGACTTATTTGAAACATTTTAGATTTTGAAACTTTGGGATATTGATTATCGATTAACAAGATCCTAAGGTCATGAGAGTTCATCGTTTATTTTGAATGTATTTATGCCTCTACTTGCATGTATGGCTAGGAAATATATTTAATTTTTTTCGCACTAGTAACTTTGGATTCTCTTATAAAACGAATTTTCATGAAATTTCTTTTTAATGATTATTGATCATGATATTTCATCAAAACAAAATTGATAAACCTAATTCACTCAACTAGATAGTAAATGTTCAATCAAAAATTGTTTTAGCGAAGATTTTCATAGTATTAGTGACATAGGGTCATCCCATGAATGGACTTTTACTACTTGAGTGTTAAATGGAAGATTAAGGATGGTGATAATTAGATGAAGTTTCAATGCAAAGTCAAATTTGGGAAAAATATGGAAAATAAGTATTAAAGTTGAATAAATGATCCTCAAAAGAAAATAAAAAACGAATTAATCAAATGGAAGTTTCTTAGAATCCAAGTTCGCTGTAGAGAAGGTCTCATGCAAATTGAGGGTTGGGATTTTTTTTTTTTTTTGGATAAGTAAGCATTTATTTCCAAAAGGCAAAGCCCCAATAACCAGAAGAATGATACTTTAATTTCAAAGGCCCAAAAATTATAGAAAAACTACGTAACCTCCCTAAAACTCGAAGGAAAGACAAATGCAACTTCAAAACAACCAAATAAACCAAGGATAGCAAACAAAAACAAATGTACACCCACCCACATCCCTGCAGTCACTAAACCCCAAAGCCCAAATTTCACAACCCGGCTAAGACACCCTGTGCCCAAATGCAGATAAGGACCCAACCAAGAACGGTAAAACCAACAATCAACCAAATGAAACATCCAATGTCAAGAATATTAAGAGGGAAGGACCATCTCTCACACATAGCCTGCTCACTCGGATTATCCACCACCTTCCTAAACTCTCAGATTCTCGTACCGACATCATTACTTAATGAGATGAAAAAGAGGGCTGGATTTGTCGGGTTACTATTTATATTATGCAAATCAATCTGCAAGTGTACGGGCCTACAAGTAATACAATGGACTCAAAAAGTCCGGATATCGAACCACGAGGAGTTGGGTGCTAACTATTGAAATTGAGATAATTTCTCTTATATCTAAGCTAACTAAAAGAGGGATTTTGATATTGCCAAGAACAAAATGAGTTCAATAAAAAAAATAATTAGAATTCTCTAAAGGAAAAAGCTATTAGATAAAAGGGCCCTAGGATTTTGATGTAAATGGATAATCCCCGAATATTAAAAACTAAAACTTGAATTGAGCAGTCAATGGAGCATATACCAAGGCAGTCTCACAAAATTTGACCGTTATCAGAACACTCGGAAATACACCCTAGTTGTTTTTAAACATGATTCTGGGTATATTATAGCATTTTGAAATTTTTCAAAGTATTATTTTGTAAGGGGAGAAAAATTTCAAACTTAATTTGTACAAGGAACAAGGGTAAAATTGTAAAATTGTAAATTTCCAATTAAGGGTCCAAATGACATAAGCAGAAAAGATTTTTTTTGGATAATTAAGAATTTATTTCCAAAAGGCAGAAAGCCACAACCAAAGAATACACGAGCCCAAGGCCCAAGGGAACAAAAAAAACTGACAAAGACCTCCCTAAAAACATGGGAGCGACACAATTTCAAACGAACTACCAATAAACTAGAATTAAACCAAGCCTCACACCCACATTCCCAAAGCAAACCAAACTGACAACCCAGCCCCATGCACTCGCAAAGGCAACCAGACCTCACCAATGACCGGCCGCCCAAACTGCACTCCGGTAATCCATCAATCACCCGCATTGAATCTACCATGGTCAAGAATGTTAAGTGGAAAATACCATCTCTCACACATTGCCCTGTTCACTGGATTGTCCGCAACTTTTTGAAAACTAGAAATTCTTAATCGAACGTCATTGCAGATAAGATGAAAAATAGCATCAGCAGGAGTAAAGATGTTCTCATAAACTCTACTATTCCGTTGTCTCCACAAGTGATAAATGGTTGCACCCCATGCAATCCTCTTAACTATAGCGCTAAAAGACTTCCCTTTAGTAGCACTTACCCACAAGAATTGGCCTCCTAACTCCGCAGAGTCTAACATTCCCACATAACCCAATATCCTCAACCAAATACCAAGCAGTTGAATTGGGCGTAATACACATGATATGGAGTTAGTCAAACCCCATCTGAAAGCAAATTGCCTTGTGTAGCCAACTCCGTCTCCAATCCACAACCAAGCAATAAATGCATGTCTCCCGACAGCTCGAGGAAACCATATCGACGATGCGCCTAGCCACCCGCATTTGGCCTGAAATGGTTCCAAGTCGAATAACAAAGTGAAGACCGCGTGGCGCTGCCAAGGGTCCACTAAATGATATCCTCTCTAGTAACATCAAGATGGTAATTTACACACCTATTCTTGATGTCGATAAGGTCATTAGGACTGCACAGCCGGGCCTTCCACCCGCTCTCATCAATAACCTCCCGCTACTGGGCATTACTTTGATAGCCGAGTCATATACAATCTGGACCTATAGTACCTGATGAGTGGACCAACCTGGACCTGCAATCATGCCACAAAAAGTCCCCTCGTCATATAAACCTCAGGTTTTATGAAGGGCCTAATTCCTTTGTCTTTCAAATGCTAATTTTACGCCTCAACTCCACGAAAGTGTGAGAAGGGGTTTTTGCACACCAAAAGCTCCCACGTCTCAAATACATCCTCCGCACCCATGCCACCCATAACTTGATCCTTTCTATAAACAAATTCCATAATTTCATTACATTCGTATCATTCGAATCTTTAATTGGCGCCTTGGCCACTCCTCCTCGCCCGGAAGGCAAAGCCCCGACTCATTTAATCTTGGCTCGATGAAGCTCGATATTTCCGGCCCACAAAAACCTTCTTTGAAGGTTTGCTCAATCTATAAATAGTATATTTTGGAATAATGAACAAAGCGCACCAATCTTGATGGATGCTATATAAAGCCGAACCAATTAGGCTGTGATCTTCATAGAAAGGGCCTTGTCGAATTGGATTAAGCCAAAGATTTTTGTCAGTAAAAGGTAGCGATCCGATCGGATAGCGAGATCCGCGGAACCCCAAGATGCTTCATAGGAAGGCTCCCCTGGCCCGAATCGATGATGTTGATGGTGGACTTTATCTTCACCATTTACCGACGTAGAATACGCTCACTTCTGTTGTTCACGCGGCGGCGGAAAATTCCCTCGAGGAATTTGTTTTAGCTCATCCATTATGACGAACCGCTGGACCGTCCCTGGCAGCAGAAAAATATCATCCATGAAATGTTAGATGAGTTAAATTAATTTCACGCACATTTCGGGTGATATTGGAAATCTGCGACTCTGAGCATACTAAAGGGATCTAGACAGGCATCCATAACAATGATAAATAATAGAGGCGATAAGAGTCCCTTGTCTTAGACCACGTTTGCTAGCAAAAAAACCAGCCAGCTCACCATTTCTTTGAAAGCAGAGAGAATGGGGTGGTGATGCGACAACAATACAATCCGGTAGATTTACGGGTTCCCATACTAACAGATCCCCAGGATCTGGCTCCAGCGGTGTGTGTGAGCCTTCTTAATATCAATTTTTAGAGCACACCTAGGAGGACCTTTTATCACGGTGATAATTGATCATAAGCTCCCGAGTAAATAAGGATATTATACGCTATACTCACGCCACTCACGGCGAACCCATGCGGGAGCTTATAATCTCGGAATCTGCTTCGGATTAAACCTCGTGCAGTAATCTTGATATGCATATAAACGGTGTTACAACGGGAGATTGGCCTATGATAATTCATAGACTCGGTTATTGGGGACCTTGGGCACGAGGCCCGATAATGGTGCAATTAATCTGTGGAGAATCTTTGCCCGATTTGAAGAAGGAGATGTTTGCATCAACTTCATCACTCCCAAATTATGCTCCACGGCAGTAACCGGGTTGAGAACCCATCCGGGCCCGGAGCTTTGTTATCATCTATCAAGAACATGGCCATCTTGACCTCCTCGTGTGATATTTCACCATTCAAAATATTCAGATGCTGCTGGGACTAAACAAGTCCATCAGTGCTATATTCGTACTATAGGGATATCAACACATAAATATCTTTGTCTGTACTGCTTCTCTTTAATTGCCAGCGGGTCTTCAGTGCACCCATTCTCGGATGTTATGATTTTTATAGCATTCGAGCATTCAGTAGCAATGGCTTTGTGGAAGTAATTCGGTATTACAGTAGAACCCGCCATAAACTAGTGCAGATGTGGTACTCTTTTGAACACTTCCTCTCATCATTCATTCGACCTTGGATCGGTCGGGTTGTTCGACAAATTGGATTGAGCACAGTTTAATTTCTCCTGGCATCCTGCGTTCAGCGACAGGAAGAATGAAAATTAAACGTTTTGGCCATGGCTTTCACTATAACCAGTTTTTGAGCCATTACGTACGCAAGTCCCATAAGCATCACTTCCCAAGCATCCTTCACAATCTCAAGGAATGCGGGATGGTCATAAAGTTGAAGAATTTGGATAGGAAGTTCTTCTGCGCTGAGGACTTGGCACGGCATTAAGATAATGTCAGAGGACAATGGTCACGATAATCGGTGATGGACTTAAGTTCAGGCATTGGAAACATATCCAAACAAAATTCATTTTGGAGACACGATCCAACTTCCTGGCTATGAAGTTTTTACACCGCGCCGGTTCGTCCACGTGAAATAGGTCCCGAGGGAACATCCATGACTCAAGGTTGAATAGGCACTCATGGAACTCGTCATAAGTAGATTGCCTCTTAAATTACCCCTGATTTTTCGTTGACAAATGCATTGGTGTTGAAATCACCAATAACCATCCATGGATTTTGGTGACCACGGAGACCACACCACTTTGAAGAGTGGCCTTCACAACACCGCTTCTATCAATGCAATTATTGAAGCATATACAGCGAACACCAAAAGCGAATATTTTCCTTGATAGGTATGTGTGACATAGTATTGCACGATCATAGCATCGGATGGTATTAATGTTAACAGTTTAGGTTACCACAAATCCAAAATTCTACGAAGTAGAGCGTGATCATAGTTATGACACATTAAGCGGCAGGAAACGCGAAATATAAAATATTCTATCCTTATTTGTTGCTATTTTAGCGTTTCGAATACCTGAAAATCAAGAGCATATGGGTCTCAATAACGACATATTTTTGCCCAAGGGTGTGGATTAATCCCTTATGTTCCATGAAGCTGAATTGCTCATTGGAAGGTTTGCCTCCCCCCCGCACCCTTTGGATCACCTTGTGGCTTTCAGGGTCAGTTTTGATTCTTGAATTTCTTCTTAAATTAACCTTAGGCGTGAAATCCGACTCATCGACTCTCTTCGTATTAACTAAGCGTGTGTCAATAATGGGGGAAATGTCGGTATTGAGTTGCAGTCTCTTCGTCCTCGCTCGTGCTAGGCATTGAAAGTGTTCCCATGTAGTGGTTGGCGAAACTCTGATAGCCATACTAGTTTCCTCCTCATGCCTTGGCCCCATCTCTCGGCTTCAACCATTTGCTAATCCTCCAACTGTTGTCATCGATATAATAACCATATCTCTACTTGGCTTCTTACTATCCCTGGCGTCATTCGGTGTCTTTCTCACCAGCCACATAAGCACTATTTCCAGGATTAGTGGATACCAATCACTGCCAACCCTTTCCCACGGCAAGCCTTGCTATGGCCAAATCGCCGCGAAACAGTGGCGGCAGCATTGTGGGAGCCCACGGATACTGACCTTATCGTAGAAAAATCGCCATCTCCCTTGGGCCCAAGAGTACGTATTTCGGGAATTCACAATCAACCCCACCTCTATACATATCCACTGCAGCAAAGGATAATTTGTCTCGATTTCGTGAGGGAGAATCAGATGAGTGGAATGCCAACATAAGCTGCAAATGTACCGAGACCTCGGTGTCAGTTCATCATTCAAGAGGGATATTGCGTGTATCCTGACCCATATCGAATACTGATTAGTCGAATGTTACATTATCCATTACCCTCGGCTTCCATGCACTAATGATGAATGGCCTGCCAGTTCCAAGTCCGGTTCAGACCCAAACTCCAGCCTCCGGTCCCTCGAATCAAGAAAATAAGCCATTCTCTAGTCAGGAAATGTCGTGATCTCCTTCTTCGGGCCCCTACAACCCGTTAAATCCAAGAACGCATTCACAGTGAAACGATGTATTTTTATCCAAAAATCGCCTTAACCAAACAGCCCTTCCACATATCAATGCCCCCTGCTCACCTCACCTCCGCCGGGGTCCGCAACAATCTTCCCACAAAGACAATGTAAGAAGAATTGCAAAGGGCCACCGTTAATGGGGCGGTGAGAGAACAAGTTACTCCGTGATTTTACCGGGAGCACCTTCCTACCCTCATCAACCTGAGTACTTCCCTCGTTTCCTCGCCTCTTCAAGCAAAGCTTCGATACATTCTCTTCATACCCATTACTACCGATACCACCGTCCTCTGTAGATCACTCTTCCACGCTCATATTGCTGGCCGGGAGGCTCGGGCTGTCCCACCATGACCATGGCCATTCTTCCGGTGAGCTCCATAAGCGGCTAAGTTCACCAGGCCCGAAGGACCGCCAGATTTGCCTACGTATCACCGGGCCTTTCGTTCATGATCTGGCACATCTTCTCCGGCGACCGGCGATCGTGCATGACTCAGCACTACGGCTTCCTGATCTCCCGCGGTGCCAAGAACGATCTCCGATGAATCCAAGCCACCTGGCCTAGGCACTACACCCCTACCATTCTCGTGAGATCTCACCAGTTCAAGGATCTATCGCTAAGTGTGTACCTTTTTGTGGTCCATGAGCTAGTCACCGACCACTCATGGTCAATCACTAAATCTGCCTTCACTACCATTTTAACATCTCGAGAATATCAATGTGCGAAGACTGATTGTATGCTGAAAGCATTTCTAGAGTTTGTTAAGTTAGAGATTGTATATACTACAAGTAGATTTGATAAGTTAAATTGAGAATAATAGAGAGATGAAGGACCTAAAGCAAAATGGAAAAAGAATTCAAAATGAGTTAAACTGGGAAGATGAAACAGACCCAAATTAGAGGAGGCATCAAATTGCCCTCACTTTGGGGAGAGAAAAAAATGTGAAGAAGAAGAGAGGTGAAGAGAAGAAAGTTATAATAGCTAGAGGAAGCAAAGAGTGCAGAAAGGTATGGAACTTGTTAAATTTTGTATGGAAACTATTCAGGGTATGGATCATTATGGTTTTGTATGGAAAGTAGAGATACTATGGCTCAGATGACTTTCGTATGGGATTATTATGGATAGTTGCCTGTCTCATTTCTAGTGGGTTTAGTTGCACTCATCCCAACCCCAGATTTCTTCAAAGTCGGGTCGAAAACCCCTTGTCAGATAAAATGAGTACGCGGGATTCTGGTTTATGGTATACTTAGATTACATGTTCGCAAACAGTAGTTAACCTAACTTACAAGGATTTGAGTTCAGGTTTGGAAAAACCCTAATTAATCTCTATGTTTGGTTTTGGTTGGGTTAGCACCCACTGGGGAGTTGTTTCTGTGATGCTCAGATTATTTGGGAGTTTTGCAGGATTTTGAAAGGGACTAATCATAAAAATATGAAAAGTAACCACGAGGTCCCACATATACAGTAGTGACCCCACGCTAGCTGGCGCAGGACTCCTCTATGTAGCAAGACAGTCCACGCCATGCGGAGATGCCCATTTCCTCGATGCGTGGTCGATTTGGGAGGCTTGGGGTGGACCGCTTCTCAAGACGCCGCAGCCGTAGTTCGGCCAGCCATTGGAAATTGCCGGTGAGCTTGTTTTGTTTTTCCGTTATTCCGAGACCTGTCTATCGTGGACTAATGAGGGCTCTCAGTATGTATGAACAGTCCATACATGTTTGTAAAGGGTAAAAAGAGGTACCAGACCGTACTGGCCACGAGGCTGGGTTTCATTGCTGGCAAACCGCACGCCTTGGCGACGTTAGTAAGTTTCTAACACATATAATTGTAGAACTCCGTGCTTTCTACATCTCCTCGGTAGACATTTAATGGTTAACACTTCAAGATACGTATGTGCACGCTCTCTCGATCACATTTTCACTCTGCAGTGCTAATGCACTTCTGTTACGTGGGTAGGCATGTCTCTGATTTATGCTTCGAGATTCCCGCTAAGGTTACCGATTAATTTATGTTAAGTACGGGCAGCACGCTCGATCGCGTCTCTAAGACTCCTCGCTAAGCATACGACGCTTTCCGTTATGTGGGCAGTGTGACGCCCTAATTCCCGGTCCCAAGTGACCACCGGCCAACCTCGTGGAATACTTGTGTTCGATATCATGAGACCTTATACATGAGTAAATGGCCACATCGCCCATACATCCATACTCATAAAATGCTGTCGCGATAAAAAAAGGAGTTAATTTATTAATTATCCCAAAAATCGGGTCTTTTACCCGCGATTTACAAAATGAAAGACAATGTAAGGCCATATATGGCCATTTCTTCTATCTAAGACCTTTAGATGTGTCCTATCCCTTGTGAACCTTTCTATATTCGAAATACTTTTTCCTCGACAGATGAGCAATGCCCAAAGAGTGGAATTATCTTACATGGGTTACCTCACCTAAGTGCACATGCAATGATTCAACATGTACTAAGAATAATTATAATTGATACATATAATTCTCCTCCCATGCTCAAGCCATGTTAACATCATACAACACATAACAGTCATATCTCACACTCCGCATGTTATTCACACAAGCCATAACACACAACAAGGTCACAATCTGGGGATCTATCCAACAGCAGACCTCATACTGGAATCATGAACCGCTTTTGATTCCAAATCATCCATACAACATCAAACAACCATAAAACCTAGAAACTTTCAGCCTAGCTCAAACCCCAACCCACCACGCTTCGACTGTAAAGCCTCATGAAATCTCTATCCTTCAGTCCCAAGTTTTGGAACTAAAACCATATAGCGTCCTTTCATATTCCCATAGATGTACCCCCAACATGCCATGCAATGGTCATGTCATATCCCGGCTATTCACCTCTACATAACCATGAAACCTACACACTTGGTGCAAAACATAGATTTTCAGCAAGGTTATAATCACCTACTGCCCTCTACAGGCATATATTTGAAATCTTGACTCAATGGGATTTCCATAGAGTCCAAGAACACCCAAAACGGAGTTCGGACGAAGAAGTTATGATCTTCATAGTCGGGAGGTCACACACTTGGAGTGAAATGTACTCTCGCCTCGAGCCGACCTACTTGACCCATCTTCCCGCCGACCTGACCTTGACGGCCAGCTCCAGTACCCAATGCCCTCCACAGGAATATGGCTGGAATCTTGACTCAATGGGCTTTCCATAGAGTCCAAGAACACCCGAAACGCAGCTCGATGAAGAAGGCGACTCTTCCTCGTCGAGGTCACACGTATCAAACCCAGCCGTCACATGACTCGCGAGCTGACCTTACCTTCCCGAACTCGGCCTGACACCCAATGTCTCCCCAGCATATGAACATGAATGGAATATTGACTCAATGGCTTCCATAGAGTCCAAGAACACCCAAAACTGAGTTCGACGTGAATAGTTACGACTCTGCCGGAGGTCACACATAGTCAAACCCAAATTGAGCCGACCGACTTACCGAGTCGACCGAATCGATCGGTCTACTGACAACCCACCGGTCCTCCAGCTTTCGGCGGAATAGCACGGGTGCTTGACTAATGGATTTCCATAGAGTCTAAAGAACACGTAAACGGTTCGTATGAAGAAGAGGACTCTCCTAAAGTTTGAGGTCACAGTCAAACCACTGAAATGACCCGACTCTCTCCGAAATGAAATGACTGCTTTCGAGCGCTACTTTTGACACCTACTATCCTCCACAGGCATAAGATATTGATCCTTGACTCAATGAGATTTCCATAGAGTCTAAGAACACCGACAACTGCAGTCTCGACAAAGAAGCTATACATCCGTCGAGAGTCAGATAAGCCAAGATGGCCGAAATGTAATTCCTCCGTCGAGTCGACCTCCTACCAGCCGACTACCTAGTCAATTCTCCTCGATCGAGCTGACCTCTCGTCGAGTCATCTCCCGGCCGAGCTGACCTCTCTAGTAGCTGACTCCTGCTGGTGGCCGGACTCCTACAGCTGACTCCTACAGCCGACCTTCTCGCCTCATTAGATTGTTCAGTGGTAAAAAGACCATAACTTATTCCACAGAGTCCGACTGATAGAATTCAAAAGCCTAACATCAAGTTCACTACGTGGGCTACCATTTACCAGAAGGACACACTGCCAAATTTCCTTCCCACCAAACACCAGTTATAAAGTCCGGGGCTTCATGTACTACCAATAATGGCGCCATGGTTCAAAATACAACCAACCATCTCTTAAAGGCAAGACAACCACCACACAACCTGGTAGAAAGTAACAAAAGTGGGAGAAGACCTACTCTCGAGTTCTGTCGAAACCCCGACCTTTAATCTATGTAGCCCTTGCCGTGAGGATGAACTCTTCCTCTTGCTCCGCTTGAAATCACCGGTCCGATCGCCGGGGAAATTAAGAGAGAATGTGGAGCCCTCTCTAAAACTCTCTCTTTTTCAAACTGGTTTGCTCTTCCTTCCCTCTCCCCCAACCTATTGAGGAAGATAGAAGCCAAGTGGGAGATGTCCTCTCACTAAGTGACCAAGGCCAGGAGCCTCCTGAATGCAAAGTCCCTACGCAGTTGTTCCCCGGAGTTTGAAAATCCTTCAACTTAGAGAGAGATTCACTCTTCATAAAGCACAAGGTATGACAAGACCAGTTCATATACATGATTTCTTAATCTATTGTCCCTTTCCTATTATGGTGAGCTTCTGATTCGTATGACCCCTCAAGAATTAACAGAACGCCGAGAAATGAGTTATTGATGAAGGTGGAATCAACCACCGCTAATCCGCCAGTGACTATCGCGCTATCAAGAACAAGCCAGAAGCACTACCTTATCGATGCTCTAGGGAGGATCTATCTCTCGACTCCTGCATCCTTCCTAGGGTTTTCACCAGAAGTCATTTAAACCACTTTAGACCTAAGATGCCTAGCTGTTAATTGGCACTATTCGATTTGGTTTCCCTGCTTCATCGTGGAGGCATGTTTATTGTCCAGTTGGTCGATGAATGATTGGTTACCTGTGATAAGCTTCTAAGTGGGTCTCATCAAATTTATATCTTGCGGTAGTTTTAGTCGTATAATGTCAAGACAGAAACCACTTTATTCTTCTGGCTGCCATTTCACACCTCCCCACAGGTATTCGCAGGATTCTAAGGTTGTGCTGGTCTCTAGAACCCGAGGAATTGGAGAACGAATTGCAAGGTAATTGCCAACAAGGGAAAGTCCTTCACCTCATTACAAGGAAGATTAAGTGGAAGCATTATCTACCACTATGGTCATCCAGAATAGTAAAGAGAATCTATGAGAATAACTATGCTCAATTGATGTATTGGTTTTTCTCACCCCTCATTTCAGATGATGTGTTAGATCCCCCGTATCTCCTCGGGTCTCCGGTATGTTGTTGATAGTCCTCGCGAACGGTATCAACAATGTGAGAGATGGTCCTTCCCTATTAATATTTTATCTCCTGGTAGGTTGGATTCTTGATTTGTGATTGTTGGGGCCTTGTTGCCTTTCCTATAAATTCTTAATTATCCAAAAAAAAAAAAGAATGAAGATTACTATAAGAGGCATGGTAACTATGATGAAGGCTTTAGATTCAATCCAAAATTTAGCATTCCAGAATTCGATGGAAGGATGGATCCCCTTGATGAATTCTTCGATTGGCTTTAATATGGCGGAGCATGTCTGAAAGTTATTATGATTCCCGAACAAAAAGTGAAGTCGGGTGGCTACAAAGATGCAAGAATGTTTATTCGTGGAAAAATACAAGAGTATTAACGTATGAAAGAGATGGTAAAAAGAAGATCTCAAACTCTCGTGGGAAAAGATTTAAGAAAGAACTAAAAAGGGAAGTACTTTTCTTTAACTGGTCGGCCAAGACATCTGACACCTCAAAATTCAAAAACTTTAAGCAACGAGACGGAGTGTGAGTGAATATTCGCCAAGTTTGTAAACTCTTGATTATCGTAAAGGAGACTTTGCAAGAGTGTCGAGAAAAATATGCATAGCTCCACCACTACATTGCTGGTTCGAGATCCGGGTATTACCAGCCATTTTTCAAGAACCACAATAGTCTCAAGATGTGGAGAAACCTGCTTTAGCTAGTCTGACCAAAAAAAGCATGAACCCACTACAACCAAGAGTGCTAATGAAGGGTTTATTGAGGCTTTAATCTTCAACCCAAAGGCAGGAAAACCAACAGCACACCCTAAGTAAAGAGGCGGCTACCAAATAAAGAATTTGGCTTCTAAGTCAAAGACGGTTTTGGCACATATCATACTGATTCAATGTCCTTAACCAAAAAGCGTTTTCCCTCACCGAGAAGATGAAGGCGAAGAAGATGTGTTGAACAAGTGATCACTCCAACCATGTCCGCTACAGCTATCGATGAGAATAAAATCACCGGTCAAGCCGTAATCTTAAGTTTGATGCCGGGCTAGGCTAGTCACTCCAACCATATCCAAGAAGATGAGGAGAAGAGTCTACTACCGCCAAATTTTGGATTAGAAATCAAAGATGTTTTAGATTCGACGACTTTAAGGTCAAGAAACAAAGTGAAAAGGAATTCCTACTAGAAGCAAAATCATTAGTAATTTGTCGGGCAATGCCTACAGTCACTACACTAGCTTCACCTACGAGGGGTATTCAACAATCAATGTATCTCATACTGTGTTTGGTTTTCCTTAATAAGCTAGCCTCTATGAAGAGCCCTATGGAGCATGAAGAGTTTAAAAACACGAAGCCGATGATTTTCGACAGTGGGCTTGTTCAAGAAAGTGAAAGTTCCTATGTGGTTCCCACTCATGTCGGGTGCATGAAAAGATGGATCTGGAGTATGTGTTTACTAAGCAAGCTTTCAACAATAATATTTTTATTCATGAGGAAGCAAGATTCAACAAAGGTAAAGAGTGGAACAATATGAAAGACAAGCATATGAAATGTTAATTAACTCAAAAAAAAAAAAAAAGCATATGAAGTTGTTGATCAACGGCCGGTATTTGAAACCAGAGGACCTTATCTCAAGTCATAAATGATAAAAAGAGAGGTGTTCCAAGCTGTGCACAAGCAATAGATGGTTCTTCCAAGATTGGAGTTAATAGGCATTCCATAAAGAATGCTTACAAGGTTAAATCGGCCTTGATCTAATGAGCCCTTGCCTACATCTCACTAAGCTGGGCGGATTTGCACGATCACGGTGAAGACTTCAGACAAGTCTTTTTTCCAACCATAGGTTCGATGTGAGCTTCTATAAATTATTCAAACATTGGGAATTCAGCCCTAATTATCAAGAATCGGATTGGGAGGTCAAGACGCATTGAATACATGCTTTCGTGAAACTCCTTGACCTCATTCGGGGCCTCGGGGAAGGCAAAAACGTGTTTTTGATTGGAAGGCAATCTGAGAGAGTGATTCAGATTCTGGAAGATATGCTTAGAGCATGTGTGTTGTGGACTTCGTGGAGTTGACGGACCATTTGCCTCCCGATCGAAGTTTGCGTATAATAATAGTTTGTGGGCGGAAGATCGGGATGGCACCGTATGAAGCTCTTTATGGAAGGCCATGAAGACGCTCATGTGCCGACTCAATCAGGTGAGAGGCTACTTGATTGGTCCGCAGTTGGTGCAGAAAACTACAGAGAAGATAAGGGTGGACTGTGATAGGCTCGCAAACAATGCAGCGTGAGAAAAGTTAAGGTGTCGAATTACAAGAGGAGACCCTTGTGAGTTTCGTGTCAGCACTATGTGTTTTGGAGTACGCTTGTGTTGTAAGGGAATTTGATACCAGAATTTGTTAACAAAGGGCAACGCCAACCAAAGAATACAAGAACTAAGGCCCTGAGGCCACAAATCCAAAGTAAAAGAAAAAACGGACAAACATCTTCCCTATAACAGCAGGAACGTGTACAAACAACAACACATAAAGTACCCTCGGGTCAAAATACAAGCCACAATCCGGGGCAAAAGAACAACACAAAACTACTAATAACTGGCAACAAGGCCCCAAACAATCACAAATCAAGCATCCAACCTACCAGAGATAAAATATCAGGAAGGACCATCTCTCACACATCTGCTTGCAGACTATCAACAACCTTCTCGGAGACCGTAAATACGGTTCTAACATCATCACAAATGAGGTAAAATAGTATCACCGAGCATGTTGCTGCAAGGCTGCCAGTTGTTCTCATGAATTTACTATTCCGATGACCCCAACAAGTGGTGATAAAGAGTACCCCACGCAATCTTCTCAGAATAGAGTCGAAGGACTTTCTCGTCGGGCAATTACCCACAAGAATTCAAGCCCCAATTCCAGAGTTCTAGACCCCACACAACCGATAGAATCCTCCGCTGTGGTTACCACCGTGAAATGGCAACCGAAGAATAAGTGGTTCTCGCTTTCAACATTAGCACGGTTAAAAATACGAATAAGATATAGAAACAGAGACCCCACTGGCAGCTTATCCGTAAATCACCTCGTTTCCGGTATGGCAAACAAACAATGAAAGCATGCCTCCCGATGGCTCGGGAAACCAATGGACAGTGCCAATTAACAAACGGCATCCGTCTAAAGTGGTTCCGGTGTAGCTAGAGTGAAACCTCTAAGGACTAGTCCAAGAGATAATATCCTCCCTTTGTGAGGCATCGAGCATGGTAATTGGCACAACTGTTTTTGGATAAAGCAAATACGTCACCCGACTAGCGATGAGGCTACCCCACCCCTTCATCAATAACTACAAATTACTCGGAAAGTGTTACAATGAATCGGCAGAGTCATACAAGATCCGCCACCATAATAGTGGAAGGAGAGTGACCAACCGGTTCCCGAAATCATGCCATAAAAGGTCGGCCACCGGTCACCACCTCAAGGGGGGTTTCTTTACGAGGGTCCGATCCTCCCTTCCTAAGCTCGAAGGATTTTCCGCCAACTCCGTGAACAACTCCCGTAGTGGACCTTGCATTCCGTGAGGCTCCCGCTCGGCCAGCATAAACCTCCGCACCCACGCCACCCACGCCACCCACAAGGAAACCTTCAGAGAACATTCCGCACATGCGCCATAACATTTGAATCATTCGTGTCTTTAACACGTCGAGGGCTCCAAACCGCCTCCTCCCTTCGTGGAATATCAATACTTATTCCCATTTTGATCTCAGAAGCAATTACAGCCGCACCCTACTTCCGCACTTCATAAGAAGTTATCGACGGATCGGCTTCACCTTAGATATAAGATACTGGGGATAATAAACAAAGCCGCACTCAAAGCATACCTCAGATACCGTATGGCATCTGGGTTAGAATCAGTCAGACTGGCCAAGATAAGATAGAGATTTGCTGTCTCAAGACTGAATTCTAAATACTTGAATAAGAGGCATACAATCACCGGTGTGAGGAGCCTTGTAGAAATCGAGGGACCCCAATATCTCAGCGAAACCCGCCTGCATTCGAACCCCTCAGGCATCTCGGGCCAAGTCATTCCTAACTTCATCGTAAACTCCGGCCAGTGAAAATGGCACTTTTCGCTCGTTCACTGGAAGCTCCCGAGTAGGCTACGCAAACCCGGCACTGGCCCATGAAGACCCGAACACGGAATGCGGCCCTCACTGTGGTGTGTGTGTAAATAAAAACATATCATTTTTTTCTTTGAGGCGGCACTGATACTGAAAGAACGCCCCAACCAAAGAACGATACGCGGTGAGTTGTAAGCCGATTTCTCGCGATCCTCGGGGTGAAATCAAAACCTGTTCATCGGCGCCACGCCTATGATCCGAAAGGCCTATCATGAGGATGAACAAAAAAGACATATCGTCCCTTGCCTTTAACCCGGGCCGGCCAAGGAAGGAAAACCCCGCAAGCTCACCATTTATCTAAAACAGGAGAAGGTTGCGCAAGATGCAAGCCATAATACATTTCAACAGTGGCAGGTTCCCATACGTGAGAGGATACCAAGATGCTGCAACCCCAACTAATCGCGGTCGTATGCCTTCATGATGTCAAACTCACAAGACAATTGGAGGACTAATATCGATGGTAGCTTTAACATAAGGTCTGGGTGATAAGGACACGGTTTAATGTTCGACCCGTACACAAAAAAGCTTCCGATCATGGATTGGGGCCGATAATATCTCAAGGGGATACACTGTGGTTAATTCTCAAGAAGAATGATCTTCGAGATGCACTTATAGATGAAGGTAACAAGAACAGTTCATAATCGTGCATAGAACCAAAGATTTAACTAAATAAAGGGAGCTGTGTACAATTAATCTCACATACTCAAAGATTCAAAGAAGGAACTCACAAATACAAGAAACGCCACCCCAATAATACCCCCAAGTCGCCTTGAAAACGGCGAGAAAAACCCAATTACTCCAGGCCAAAAACCACTGGGGCCAGAAAACCCATCAGCTGGAGCTTGAATCATCAATGAAAAAATGGCTTCCTAATTATCCAAAAAATGGCTCTCGATCTCCTCATGGGAAATTGCTTTATTCAAGATATCCGACATGCCGGTGGGGACCACCCTAAGCCATCCAATCTATCTAAATACTCTGAATCCGCTGTATTTAGGGCTCATCGTAACATAAAATACCTCGAAGTGCCTTACGCTTCTCGTTTGATGGCAACCTGTCTTCGCTTCACTATTTCACAGTGGTAATAACCTTTTAAAGTAATTCGGAAAGACATGAAGCTTGATACTTAGGGAGTTGGTTAGTGTTCATCCCCGAGCCACCTGAACTCTGGTGACGCTGCCGCTGAAACCTCCTAATGAACTTGGGCTAAGTCATGATAATTCTTTAAGCAACTCTTCTCTATTCTCTCGTAATGGATTAGAGGGACCTGTTGCACACAGACGTGCTCGCAAAGTGCTCTTCCGGTCAGGCACGGGGCCGCGGGCCATGCAATCCCGGCAATAAAGCGGATCGAATCGGTTGCTTTATGATGGCCTTCACACTTTTCACTATGTCAGCCTCGAACACGGGAGTGGCCTAAAAACTCATTACCTGACGTTTATTTACAAGCCTAATGAAGTCCGATGATCAGCCCGTAAAATTGAAGATCTTGAACGGATAAGTCGGGCCCTTAATCTGATGCACTAAGACCGTAACCAAAGGGAAATGATCAGATAACCCAGGGGGGAGAACTTCCGTGAACGCATTGGGGAACATATCCAAGCTGCATTCATTTTGAAGGCATCTGTCTAACTTCCTAGCTATGAAGTTAACACTCGCTTTACGGTTCATCCAAGTGAATAAAGGCCCCAAGAAAGGAACATCCGCAAGCTCAAGGGAAAACAGGCACTCGTGGAAGTCATTCATGGCCGTGTCATTCAACATGTTGCCCCCTGACCTTTCACTGCTAAACCTGGTGGTATTGAAGTCGCCCATAATCATCCAAGGGTTTTGCCCTACCAAGGGCTCACACCATAAGAGATGGAGCCAGAGCACTCTTCATCCATGGCTTGTTAGAGGCGTGACACTTGTTTCACAAATCCGTATCTCTACCAAGCAGAGCATGCCTGGCTAGTTCATGGAAAAGTCTCCACCCCGAAAAGTTAAGAGAGCTAAAAAAATTCTGCCCCCGTTAGGTGCCCGCACCTGCTCACCTATATTTGTAAATAAAATCAAGAGCACGGAACTCACGAAAAAAAGAACTAAAACGACTCTATTTGCTGAGGGGGTCGTTCAAGCCCCCATGTTCGAAAAGAGAGGCTAACCCTTAACCATCAGGGAAAGATGTGGAGTCCCCTATCATCGGGATCCCGCGACCAGTCGGCCCGGCTTCTTCCGAAGGAATATTTCGCACGGGAATATTTCCTGCTGGGTAAAGGAAACCGCCCCCTTAAATATCATGTCCGCTTCGAGATTCTCCAAAGAGTTGAGAGGTAGCTACCGCTTAGCTCTTCCGTCAGCTGAATTGGGGATACATGATGTATTCCACGTCACGCTTCATGAGATGAGTTAATAGAGATGAGCCAAGACATACTGTGATCGCAAGAGCCGACCTTGGTGAAGAGAATATGAAATATGGCGAGCCGGGCCAAGGGAGACTTTAGATGTGCAGGAACGCGTGTTATGGAACAAAATTATTTCCCTAGTGAAAGTGTTAGCAGAACACTACGGGAGTGGAAGAAGCTACATGGGAACCAGGCTCGCATGTGAAGTAGTTAAGCATCCTAACTCTTCACAAAGTTAGTACTGTGCTTAATTTCGTGGACTAACCTAAACCCCTGCGACTCAGATAAGAAATGGAGGAAGGGGTTTCCTCTCTCTCCCGCAATGGGTTTCGCCGATCACCTCTGCCTGCCCTACAAGGGAAATATGGTTTTATGTGGGTTCCGCTCCTTCAAGGAGCAAGTTTATTATGGTGTTGGATTGGGGTCCTCTCCGTCTAAAGGTTGGCGGTATAAGGCCACATTCGGGTCGTCTCCCCAAAAAGGGCTCCGCCGGATGTGGGATTTATACGCCATCGACGCTGATGTCACCGGTGATGGATATCTCATTCCTCATCGTGGTCATGGTGTGGACATCACGGCCCGTGACTATCCTAAAATACCGTGATCGTATCGCTAAGGGCACGATTCAACAAGGTAGTCGGCCGCTAGAATTCACCACCCGACGATACGCACGCCGATGAGGTTGCCGACTTAAGATAGATCCAAGATGCTCACGGAACCCGTGGTCCATCTGAGAATGGCGAAGGTCCGAGATTAGAAACACTCATCCGCTTGATCGATTCTCGATGGTACTCGATCCTCATGGTTCATGCATTATGAGCCCGCCCGTGTCGATCTGAGAAGGGCGCATCGGGGCCAAGAAGTTGGTCCTCGATCTGGGGTGAGGACCTGGAAATGATCCTCACGATCGATTCTGGTCCGCTGGGGTGGATTGGTACGGATCCTAAGATCGTCTGCTTGTCACCAACGCGAAATGACATAGAAAAATGTATTTTCCGCTGCCTCCTTGAGTCGAGGCCAATTGCTGACGCAGATGTGGATTCGTGGCTCTCCGACGACCTTTACACGCGATGCAACTCATCACGCCAAAACTAAAGCGCTGTTACTTATTTTTCCAACCATCACAGACGGTCTCCGTTTCTCTATTCTTCCGAGTCCGCTCACCTCGCTGACACGGAGGAAATCGATTGGTTTCGCTTCCTGTGTGATTTTTAAACGATGTGTATGCTTCGATTCTGACTCGGGATTCTCACTGGTTTCGATTCTCGACCGTTTCTCCGAAGCCGACGGTTTATGTTTCTGGGTACCAAAATCATCCAGTATATTCAGGGGTTCTCTAAAGAGAGAGGGTTCTGGGTCGCATGACGGGCCACGGTCGGGACTCTTGGGCTTTAAAAGAAGTTTTGTCGCGGATGCGAGCTTGTCTCTGATCAGCCATGCGTATTGACCGACCGCTATGGTCGGATTTCGTCTCCATGCGGAGTGATATGAAGGTCATTTGGTCGCCACTGTCGCTCACGGCGGTGTCGAATCGTGTCAGCTAGCCGGTTTGGCTCATTGCTCTTCCGAGAGTGGCATCCAAAGGCAAGTGTTAGCGTTCGTTGCTCGCGCCCCAGAGTGGCCGCGGGCTCCTCGGCCTGCCTTCGGCCGCATTTGTCGCCTCAGGCCTTAAGAACGCAGCTTCGTCTCGGGCTTCCAAGGTTTGCACCGCGGCGGGCGGGTTTATGGCTTCATCTCTCCTCGCCTCGGTGGCTCTATCTGCAGTTTGGTATGTCACCTGCACGTACCGTATGTAGTCTGCCTATGCTATGTCCGGCAGCGGGCTCGGTTTATTCGGTCAAGCTCCGCCTCGCTTCGTACTGGCTGCTTTTATCCGGGCCGATGCTCCTTTTCTTATGATTATAGGGGAGGTCAGTCTCGCTTGTCTGGCTTGGGGGTTTCGCTTTTGTAATCTGTTGTTTAAGGGTATCATTTCTTTTGGTAATAAATTTTTAACTATCCAAAAAAACAATGACCGTATATATTTTTGTTATATTCAAGTATGATTCAGGGGAGCAAATGCAACTTTATGCCCTGGCTTTATTATTTTAAATTGTGATTGGTGATTAGCCATCTTAAAGGTTGGTTTAATTAGAGGATTAGTAAAGTGTGTGAGATCGCATTTTTATGGCATGTGGGTCAATTATGCAATTAGGTAAGTTTAGTGGTTTTGTTAGGGTTTGAAATTAAGTATGTCTTGAAGGACCACTTTGAAAAACTTGTTAGTCCGGGTTGTGGGCTTGTGTTTTTGGTGGTTTTGAGTTGTTCTGCCACATTGTCTTATATTTATAGGGGAGGTGCCTCGCTTTTTCTTTGCCTGGTTGCGGGCTGGCGGGCCTCGGGTTTTCTTTGCCGGGTCCGTTTGTATAGTATTCTTTGTCAAGTTGCCCTTTTGGTAATAAATTATTCATTATCCAAAAAAAAAAAAACTCGGTTAGTGAGAGACTAAGTGTGGACATCCTTTCGTGAGCTATGTGGCATCATGAGGGCATGACACACCCATATATGCATGGTAGGAGATCTCGACACATGGCAAGTGCATGAGAAGAGCTTCGCTTGATAGGCCAAGCAAACCACCTCTCGTTTTGATGCTAGACCAACTTTGCTAGAAGTGGAAAATTCTGAAATTTAGAGCGAGAGAGAGTTCTGTAGAGAAGCTAGAGAGAAGGAGGAGAAAAGGCTTCTGGAAGGAGTGCTTGGTTTCAGAAAAAAGTTCACTAAGGTATGTAAACATGATCTGAGGGCCTTAGTTGTATTTCTTATGGACTTTGGTTATATTCGTTTTGTTGGATTACATCCTAACCCTAGATTTGATGAAAGGTGTGTTTGTGGAACCCTAAATTGTAAAAGACCTCAGCTTTTGTGAAGATGGCATGTGTGTGTGTGTGTCCAAGCGGAGGGTGCTGCCCAGCCTTTCCCTTGACCCCATGATAGTGTGTGTTCTTGGCCTAAGTTGGCCAAAGAACTCCGAATCGATGATTCCATTGAGAAGAAGCCTAAAGACTTCCAGCTCCTTCTCGAATGTCTAGAAGCAACTTCAAGAATCCAAACCCTACCATAAGGCCCTTGAATTTGAGGTTGAAAGTCGTGTATAGATTCTCGCCCCCTGCCGGAGCAGCTCCTATTGGAAAGCCATAATGTTATACTGATCCAAAATGGAGTGATTCAAAATTGTTCTCAAAGTAGCCACATAGGGCGTAACTCATGAAGAAAAGTACGCCAAAATTATGGCTCATTTGTTCCCATAATTTCGCCAAGTATGGTGAAGTGAGTGGCCATGATTCTCGTCCCCAGGAAATAGTCTCGGAGGTCGAGGTAAAACGATAACTTGATTCAGTCCGAATGACCTGATTTAAGAGGCTGTGGAAAGCTAAGAGATAGGGGAATCCTTGGTCGAAGACCATAGTGAACAAAAAACATGTATGGCTGGTCAAATGTAAGTTAAGAAAAAAAGAAAAAAGGGTCTCTCAAAGATATATAGTCGAAACAAGGGCACAAGGCTGTGTGTGTCGTTGTGTTACCCATAAGGTGTTAAATGCTGGGATATTAGTAAGTGTAAAAAGAGAGTGCTCTTGAAGGATCGGGGTTTTATGCTGGTAGGTATGTAAGAATATGTGTGATTCGAAAGGGAAGTAGTAATAAAACCAATCGGGTAATTTTATGTAACCCGATTGTTTTGGAGGCCAAGAAATCTTATGACTTGTTAATTGCGTGCATCCCTTTGGAGCAGCCTCTGCTTAATTTCTGGAGACTTGTGGATTTTTGAATCCAAGGAAGGTAGGAGATCTTGTAACCTTCTTCTGCTTATACCATGGTTTGACAAAATTATGTACCATTCCATGCCTGAACTGTGTGATTTTCTAATGATATATATAAATGTGTATATTTTTATATCTTTGGAATTATTTGAATTAACTGGTACATGATGTTTTTAAATATCCATGTGGGTGAATGCTTTGTGAAATTGTTTTAAAGCATGACATGGGTATGGGACTGTGTGAGAGTCCGGATTGATGTAGTGGACACCGGACTATGACTAGTCCGGGTTGTACCCTGTAAAGGTCAGCGCATATACGGGATGTGGGCATATCCTGGGTGGTGGTCCCAACACTTGAAAGTCGTTATGGTCGATGTGGGCATATCCCCGGTTAGTAAGTTCCAAATAATTTTTCGTTGTTCTGGGATGACGGGCTAGTCCCCGGTGAAAGCCCAAAAGAGTCACCGGCGAGGGTCGAGACGGGTGGTAGTATTGCATCCATTTGTTTCACATCAACTCATTAATTGAAAATGCTCATGTTTGATGTTGAATTATTTGTATTTTGAAATGTTTTATAAGCATGGCTTGTTATGGATTCACTATCGAAGTTGTCGACCTAACCCCATTATTCCTCCACCTTGGGGCGTGTGTAATACGTAGACCAAATGCATGACTTGAGTTTGACTGCAGAGCTGGGAGGTCAGAATTGTAAGGGCCAAAATTTCTTTAGCATTGCCGGGTGGTCAAGTATACATTCGAGGAATATCTAGTGCTGTGGAGGTTCACACTCGTATATTCGTGGGATTATAGCCACATCGATCATGGGTCATTGTATATTCTCGCTTCAGGGCCATTAGTTCGTGGGACACTCAGAGAAAGTTTTCAGATTTTAAAATATTATTTGATCAAGTGTAAGTGTATAGTTCAAGTGCATCGGTGACCTACCTCAAAGATGTGACATGGAGCATATATTTGAGACTTTGGATATTTTAATTTACATTTCTGCCATTAGTCCAAGTGAGTTGACTCAAAGCTAAGAAATACAAAGTTGATATATATGGTGTGTGTACAAGTGGTACCTTTATGCAAAGTGTTTGATTTGAAGTCCCACAAAAGGTGTGACCTCATGATGAAAAAAAAAAAAGATGGTAAAATAACATAAATCACACCGCGGAAATCAGTAGTGTGTTAGATTATTTTATGTCGATTTTAAAATAACATGTGTCGAATGCAGACCAAATTTCTTCACCAAAACAAAACCATCAATCACTGTGACGCTCCAATCACTCGCCATGCAAAGTGTGTTAGATTGCATTTTATGGCATGGGTCAATTATGCAATTAGGTAAGTTTAGTGGTTTTGTTAGGTTTGAAATTGGGCATCTCTCAAGGTTTATCAGCTGCCTTTGCCCGGTCGTGGCCGGCTCAGGGTTTGGCTCTCCGCTGATGCGGTGAGCTCTGGCATTTCATCCTGGTCATGCTGGCTGTTTCCGGGCCGCGCTCTTCCTATGATTTTAGGAGGTGCTTGTCCGCTTCTTCCCCAGCCTCGGGCCTCGTATTCTTGGTCAGGGCTTCGCTTTGCATTAATTCTTAATTATCCAAAAAAAAAAGAAATTAAGTATCTCTTGAAGGACCACTTTCCCCAAGTTTGAATCTTCTTTTACCATCTCTTCACGTTGTCTCTTCATGTTTTACCACCAAATAGAAGCATTCTCATATTCGTAGCCACCAACTTCACTTTTTCACGCTCGTGGAATCATAATATCAAAAGACATGCTCCAATTATACAAGTCATCCAAAAATTCATTAGGATCCATCCCTTCCATCGACCTCTCGAATGTTAAATTTTGATTGAATCTAAAAAGCCTTCATCATAGTTACACACTGATGCCTCTAGTAAGAATCTTCATTCTAAAGAGTAGCAATCATACCTCCCATGATAATTATAGTCTCGGCATATTACTATTGTGGCCTTTTAGCTTTCTCAGGCTCCCAAGAAACCTTCAAGTTGACTAGGTTGCAAAGTTCTTCATAAAAATCATATTTTTTCCTCCTCGGCTGCTGAACGACTCAAACCGCATTCAGAGATCTCGTTTCTGGGGCATCAAGCACACCGCTCGCGATGATCAACCATCAATCCATGAGCTCGATACCACATGCAAAGTCGGGACCGGTGATGCATGATCCGTAAGCCAGTAAGTCAAAATACGGGTTTGGGTAGCGCGGTCAAAATAGGTTATGGACGAATTTGAGATTTTCTAAGTTGGGAAAGGTAAATTTATGGTATATAAGGAAAATGGGCATTTTAGGAAGGTTTATAGTATGAAACAAGATTTGGAAGTTTTGGTCGAGATTGTAAATGTTATGGAAAGTTTAGAGAAAAGATGAGATGGTGAGGATAGTGGTAGGTTTCCACAAAGAAAGTGGTTGGCTATCGTTAATGAAACGATCCACACAAGTTAGACGATGGAGTGAAGGCGCCACAATCAACTATGGATGGGCTTGATTAATAAGTCTGATAAAGACTGCACACTGCTAAATCCACCTGGTATGAGGAAGCTACTCTAACCTGTCCCTATGGAATCCACCCAAGAGATAAGAGAACAAGAGAGAACTCTTAAAAGAGAATTTGAAAATATTTAACTTGAATCGATTTTTCAAAAGACTGCAAATAAATATTATGGGGGTATATAACTCATACTTTCTAAATCAACAAAGCAATTTCTACTTTAACTAGAAAAGAAACTTTCTAAATTACATAGCAAATCCTCTTAAAAGCAAACTTAAAATAAATAAAGCAACTTTTCTAAAATAAATAAAGCAAATCTTCCTAAAAGTGGATAAAAGAAAATCTGAGCAAATCTCATAGCAAATCTTTTTAAATCAATGGATGCTCCACATCGTGGGCTTGTCCAAGTCTCGTACACGTTGCCTTCCAAAAGCCCAAATGAGGTCCAAAAAAGCGAGTTTCACATGTATTCAATGCTTCTGACCTCCTAACTAATTCTTCAATAATTAGGGTCGACCCCAATGTTTGGTGTGTTTATGTAAGCTCCCGTGATCAAACCCCTATAGTTGGAAAAGACTTCGGTCCCTCAAGTTCACCTCATGATAAGGCCCAAATCCTTAACCTCAATGTAGTAAGGGAAGATATTGCAAATAATTCCCTAAGCACTTAACCCTTTGTAAGCATTCTTTATGATCTTCTTAATAATCCTGGATCAAATACAAGCCGTTGATAACCTTCATATGCTTGTCTTTCATATTGTTCCACTCTTGCCCCTTTGTCAATCCTTTTTGCTTCCTCATGAATAAAAATGTGTTGTCAAAGCTTCAAGAATCAAAACACATACTCCAAGGCTCGGCCCACCTACCATCACAGCAACCTCCGCCACATGAGCAAGCATTATAGTTAGCAGAATCATATATAATCCTTTCACCATAACAAAGGGAAGGGGAGAGGACTAACCTGGATTCCAAAGAATCACATAAAAAGGTCCCAACACCATTGCACACCAGGGTTTCTGTGTATGAGAGGTCTGATCCTATCCCTTAACTAAAGTAGTTTACGCCAACTCCAAGAGCAAATTGCTGGGACTTTTGCACACCAAAAACTCCCTTGTCTTAAGTACCATGTCCGAACCTAGGCCACCCACAAAGAGTCCTTTCAATAAAACAAATTCCAAATGTGTTTCATAATATTTGCATCATTCGAATCTTTAACACACCGTAGACCCAAACCACCCTCCTCCTTTGGGAGACAAACGGACACCCAACTGACCTTTGCACGCTGGGCATTTCCCATTTTACCAGACCACAGAAAACTGCTGAATAATTGCTCAATCTTAGCGATAGTGAACTTAGGAATAATGAAAACACTGCACCATACGGCACTGCGAGTGGATTTTGTTTGTTTAATGGATCGGATGCTTTATCCGTCGTTCCTCATATTCCCGATCAGGTGAATGTAGATTCAGGTCGGCTTGGGTTCGCCGGATGGCCGGTACGGCTCGCCGCGGACTGGGTAGTATTGGAGCTGTGGGATCGGGCTAACTACTCGGGTCCGATTTAGTTCTTCGAAGAGATGGGATCGGAAGAGTCTCCCCAAAAAGGGGTCGTTTTGCGCATCGTATGCAGATGCTGATGTCGCCGGAAAAGTCAGAGGCGTCATTGCAAATAGCGCCGTCCCCAAAAAGGGATCGCTTCACGCCTCGATCTCCGATGCTGAACCCGTGGTTGCTGAAGTCGCCGGAAAAACTAGTAGCTTAGATGCCAAATGGCTGTAGGTAGTCCTCCCACAAAATAATTTTGGTTGGGCTCTATAGACGAAGCAGATTCCGTCGATCCTGAGGTCATTGGAAAATCAGGAGAGCAGTTATGGTGCCGAGATGGTATTGATCCGGCCAGTTACTCGTTGCCTTTCTTGTTGACAAGCTCGCTTCTCCATTGTTTGTCGTGTTTATTCAGAGACAGTCGACATCAAAGGTGGTTTTTGCCAGCTTTGGATGTTTGTTTCGGTCATGATTTCGACACTGGGTTTTGTTTCTGACGGTGTCTATCCGAGTCGTCGGAGCGTTGTTCAATTTGATGGTTCTTTTCCCCTGCTGCCATGAAGTACTGATCCGTGTTTTGACATGGGTAGGGAAGCCAGAATTTCCGATGTCTAACAGTTAGTGTAAGTTTATCCCTGCTGTTTGGTATCTGGCGTGCAGATTGAATGACCGCTATGGTCGGTTTTCATCTTCAAGTGGATGATATGAAGGTCAGTGTGGGTGCCGTCTAATTGGTCTGTCGGCGATGCCGTTCCTCCCGCTGGCACTTTGTGCGTCATGCTTTGCTGCTGTGCCCGGCTGTAGGTCGGGCGTGGTTTTCCCTTGCTGGTTCCTCTGCTGGCTCGTTGATCGCGCCTCGTCGCGGGCTCGTTTATGGGTATTCTTTCGCTGTTGGCTCAAGCGCGGGCGGATATGGCTCGGTTTCCTTTCGACCGGTAGACCTGAAGTTCTTGCTGGTTTGTTTGGTCGACCCCCGTATGAGGTTATGGTTTCCTCGTGGATGGTCTTCGTCGCCGCATCCGTCGGGTTTTTGGTTCTAGGCCATGCCTTTTTCCATGTTTATAGCGGCCAGTCCGCTTTTCGCAGATTACCGGGGGTCGCCTCTTGTATACTTCTCGCTGTTTGCTGGCACGTCCCTTTGGCAATAAATTCTAATTATCCAAAAATAAAATAATACCGCACTAGTACCCGAATACCAGTGACCGATGTAATCACCGCACTTCCCGCTAAGATAATGATCCCATTTCGGGTCCAAGTCCTGGATTCTCGGCCATAATTTTGGTCAAGGAGCTGTACTGGCATCACAATGGGAAAGTCTAAGAGAAATCGAATGGGACTCCAAGATATTTCATAGAAACCCCAAAACCTAAGCCCGTAATGTTCAAGAAATCATTCTAACATCATCATTAACCCCAAATAGGCGAACATGGCGTCTTCAACTGCCCACTAAGCCTAAAATTTTCAAAATCGGCTAAGTCGGGCCCATGATAATTTGGATACTGGACAGTGTCCCACCAACAAATACAAAAATATCATCTACAGCATAAGTGAGTTAGGTTACTTCTCATATTCGATGAAACTAAAAACCTTGCCTCAATCACAAAGGATAAGGCAGATCTGTGAGAAAGCTTCCATAATGAGGATGAATCATTGGGCAGATAAGGGGTCCCTTGTCGGTAGCTCCCGCTTGCTAGCAAAGAACCCCGGGCCACCACCATTCACTCGCCCTCACGTATAGAAAGGATGTTGGGGAGGTGACGATGCCTAATACATTCCCATAAGGTGTTTCTGAGTACCACTGATAGACTTCAAAGATGCAGTTTAAACCAATCGTGTCATAGGCCTTCTTGACGCTGAACCCTTGAGTGCACACCCTGGGGAGGACCATTGTCAATGGCGGTAATTTCATCTATAATTGGTGATAAGGATGTCTTCAGAATGCTCCGCCTGCACAGCAGATCGAGAATGGCTTATAATCTCGTGTGGCACTGCTTTAACTCAACAATGATCTTCGAGATGCACTTTATAAAATGGTATCGCAACAGTGATGAGCGGTGTGCCTCTGCTAATCGTGCATAGAACCAGGGTTAGGGACCTTTGGAACCAATGCAATAATTGTGCAGTTTATCTCTCTAAGCATAAAACCAGAGTTGAAAAAAGAAACCACAGCTACACAAACATCCCTCCCAATAATACTCCACGCTGCCTTGAAGAATAGAGCAGAAAAACCATCGGGGCCCGGGGCTTTGGAATCAGCAATAGAGAACATGGACTTCTTGATCTCCTCAAGGGTTATCTCACTATTTAAATGTCCGGGATGTCATGGGACCACAAGAAACCCTAGTTATCTGCAATATCCAAAGATGGTCATTTGGGACCTCCAAGAGACATACAACACGCTTCCTGAAGTAATACAGGCCTTCCGCTTGATGGCCTCCGCATCATCCGTCAATACGTTTCGCACCCATTAGCCAAAGTAATAACTTTTATCAAATTCCTAGCATTCCGAGCTTTTTTTTTTTTTTTTTGGATAAGTAAGCATTTATTTCCAAAAGGCAAAGCCCCACAACCAAAGAATACACGGACCAAAGGCCCAAAATTGCGCAAAACGACGTAACCTCCCCTAAAACCGAAGGAAAAGGCAAATGTACCTAAAAACAAACCAACAACAACCAAGAGTAAACTAAACAAACAGACACCAACCAAGGAAAGGCATTCGAAGCCAATCGCTTTGATGGAAGAAATCGTGTTCTCGGTTCTCAAGATTAAGCCACTAACTCGATTTCGCCAGAATCCTCCAAGACAAAGCAGATCACGGTATGACTTTAAACAATTCTTCCTTATTAACACCGTGGCGGGGTCAGCTCCGATTTCGAAAGCAGCGTATCGGGCTTGCTGAGAGATTCCCGGGCATCCACAACCCGGCTCACGCGCAGCCTACTAAAAAGAGCGAAGTCAAAGACGCCCTAAGTGACGGCCTTCACTCTTCGATCACAAGACGCCCTATACATGGGTGTGCCATACACTTCATTTTGCCAAGCTTCCTTAACTAAATCAAGGAAAGTCGGGTGGTCAGCCCAAAAATTAAAAAATTTGAAGGGGTAGTGTTTCCTGTGACCAGGTGATGCAGGAGCTTCTATAAACACACCGAACATTGGGAATTCAGCCCTAATTATTGAAGAATTGGATTGGGGAGGTCAAGACGCATTGAATACATGTGAAACCTGACTCCCCATTTGGGCCTCGTAGCTAGCAAAAAAACGTGGCTGACTTGACAAACCCCCGATATAGAGTTAGAGAGAGATCGTAATCCCTCATAAATAATAATGGTTGTGGGGCACAAGGCACTTTTACGGCATGATTTGAGAACTGGTCCTCTCCTTCCCTATTTATGTGGTTTTGATCTTGTATATGACCTCGCATTCATTGTAACGCCGAGAAATAGTTATTGATGAACGGGGTGAATTGGCCACGCACCATTGTGCGATCTGTCATATCAAGAACAATGTGCCAATTACCAGTATCGATGCCTCAGGGATATTATCTCTCGGACTCTGCATCCCCTGCTTCTCACTAAGCTCGGCCCTCGTGGAACCACTTTTAATCAAAGATGCTACGAGCATCAGCACTATTCGATTTGGTTTCAAGCCATCGGGAGGTATGTTTTCACATCACACAGATGTAATACTGTTACCCAGATGTTTCCTCGTTTTGGCCACTCACTCTATCTTGTATTTGCTCTGCTAATGTTGAAGACAGTGAACTACCTTATTCTTCTGGGCTGCCATTTCACGCTTGGTATTCGCAAAGGATTCATGGTTGCATGCCTCAGAATCTATAATTGGGAGAACTAATTTTTCAGGGTAATTGCCAACAAGGGAAAGTCCTTCAAATTCTATTACATAGCATTATGCGTGGGGTGCTACCATTCACCACTTCATGGGTCATCGAAATAGTAGAATCTTAAGAGAAATTAACTATAATTCAATGATACTATTTTTTCTACACCCATTTAGATGATGTTAGACTTCGTATTTCTGGTCTCCGTGGTTGTCGATAGTCCCGCAAACACATCAATGCAGAGGTAGAGATGGTCCTCTCGTATTAATATTTTATCCTCATGGTAGATCGATGTTTGATCAGATCATGGGGCTCTTTACTGGTCACATCCAAGCAAGTATGTCTGGTTATTTCGTTGCCCTGGATTGTGGGTCATGGCTCGCAGCGGCTTTGGTGTCGCTCTGGCCGTCGTCTTGCTACTTCTATGTGGAGGTGCCCGCCTGCTTTTTCTTTACCCCGGTCATGGCCCCGCCCAGTTCTCAGAGCCCTCTTCGTCGGGCGCTGCCCCCTTTGGTAATAAATTCAATTATCCAAAAAAAACCCTCGATGTGGAGCCACCATATTGATTTTAGAAAGATTTGGCTTTCACAGTGATCTCTCTTCTCTTTCGAGATTTGTTTCTTATGATTCGTTTTGTATTTTGCAAACATTTGCTCCAATATTTTATTCTATCCCTTTTAGAAGATTTGCTTATTTATTTTAGAGTTTTCTTTAGAGTTGCTTTTTTGTACTTAGAAAGTTTCTTTCTAGTTAAAGTGAAGTTGTTCTTGTAATTTAGAAAGTTTCTTTCCTAGTTAAAGTAGAAGTTGCTTTTTTTATTTAGAAAGTATGGGGGCTATATATACCCCTAAAGTAGTCTTTGACAATGAGTTCAAGCCTTAATAATATTTTCGCATTTCTCTTTAAGTAGCTTCGTTTTATTCGTGATTCCTCGGGGACTAGTTCGCAGGGGCTTCTCATACCTAGGTGGGATTCCTGGTGACAGTGGTGTCTTGTTCTATTTATCACCAACCCAACATAGTTGGACAGGCGCCTTCACTCCATCATCTATCTTGTGTGGGATCAGTTTTCTGTTAACCTTAAGTAACCACACCCAGCAAACTCTCTATTCTCTCACTATCTCATCTTTCCAATAAACTTTCCATAACCAAATTTTCAACCTCAACCTAAAACTTTCCAAATCTCGTTCTTATATCACTAAAACCTTTCCTAAATACCTTTTTCTCCTTTTTATATACCGTAGTGCCAATTTTCCCTTTATATACTATGCACCACCTTTCTAACTTTAGAAATCTCCAAAATTCGCCCATAACCTATTTGACTCAAGAAAACTACCCCAAACCCATATTTTGATTCTCATTTAAACTTCCCGGATTCTATCCATATCACTGCGTCCCAACTCAGATCACTGTCCAAATTCCTAACATTTAGATTGGAAACCAGAGGGCTATATGATCCGATAAACCAGGATGGAGGACTTCCCATCATCGTGATTGGAAACATATCCAACAAAGATTCATTTTTGAGGCAATCTGGCCACTTCCTAGCTTAAAATTCTTCCCCTCTCGACGGCTTCATCCACGTAAAATGGGCCCCAAGAGTGAACATCCGCTCGGGGCTTCAAGATTGAACAAACACTCGTGAAAATCATTCATGGTCGAGCCACCACATCATCAAGCTACCTCCCAACTTCTCACCGACAAACCCTGCGGGTGTTGAAATCACCACCACAACTGGCGATTTTGGGCTCCACCAAGGGTTCACACCACAAGATTTCTATACCACAAAGACTTCTATCAACACGTAGTTATTCGAGGCATAAACGACTGAGCACCAAAAGGAATAGTTACCCTTGAGAGCTGTAACGTGATGTAACACCTGGTATATGTTTTGTTATATTCAAGTAAGGATTTTGGGAGCCACAACCTATGCTACTCACAGATGTTTCCTCAAGTGGGGACTCACCAAATTTATCTTGTGTTTTTTTGTCGTGCTAATGTCAAGACATGAACCACTCTATTCTTCTGCTGCAATTTCTCACACCTGGTATTCGCGCAGGGATTCTATGGTCGTATGGGTCTCTGTAATTCGAGGAATCGGGAGAACGAATTCTGTGGGTAATCACAACAAGGGAAAGTCCTCTCACCATTACATGAAGATTAAGTGCGGGGTGCTACTACATATCTACCACTTCATGGGTCACCTAAATGGTGTAATTCATAGAGAACAACCATGCTCCAACCGATACTATCTTCGCCTCATTTGTGATGATGGGACTCCCAGATAAGAATGGGTGGAGAGAGTGGTCCTTCCTTGGCAAATATTTTATCTCCCGTAGGTCGCGATGCTGAGGTGTGATTGTTTGCCTGCTCGTTTGAAATGAAGGGCTGCCCTTGCCTTGTTTTAGTCGCCTCGGACATATTTGTAGGGTTCTGTGTTGGTGGTTTTGTGTTATCTGGGGTCGGTCACCGCTCCCTATTTTTAAATGAGGTGGTCGCCCGTTTTTTTTCTCTGCCTAGTTGTGGCCTCGAGTCTTATCTTTTCCTCTTTCTGGTCACAGCTCACCCTCTTTGGCAATAAATTCTTAATTATCCAAAAAAAAATGCAACTTTATGCCCTATGATATTTAGTCTGTGATTAAGATTAGCTATCTTGAATGGTCGGTTGACTAGATTGAAGCAAAGTATGTTAGGATCGCTTTTAAGGGCATGTGGGTCAATTATGCAATTTAGTAAGTTTAGTGGTTTTGTTAGGTTTGTAAATACTGGGCATGTCTTGAAGTATCTACTTTTGAAAGACTTTTTTTCGATAATTAAGAATTTATTACCAAAGGGGCAACGCCCCAAACTAAAGAATACAAAGAACTCGAGACCCGAGGCCACAACCGTGCAAAGAAAACTGAGAGCACTCCCTATAAATATAGGAATGTGCAACAACTAACAACACAAAGCTACTCAACAAAGACACAAGCCCAATAATCCGGCAAAAAGAACAACACAAGAACCCGCCACAACCCGAATATAAATGCAAGGCCCCAACATCACAAATCAAGCATCCAACCTACCATGAGATAAAAAATATTATCAGGGAAGACCATTCTCACATTGATCTCGTTTGGTGACTATCAACAACCTTCTGGAGACCAGAAATACGAAGTGTAAAGTGTAATATCTTTGTGGAGCTTATGTGGCATCATGAGGTATTACGACACCCTCATATATGCATGGTAGGAGATTTTGACACATGGCAAGCATGAGAAGAGTCATTATGCGCCTGCTAAAACCAATTCCTGCTTTGATGCTGTAATCTCAACCTCTTGCTAGGAAGTGGAAAATTCTGGAAATTTAGGAAAGTGAGAGAGAGTTCTAGAGAGAAGCTAGAGAGAAGGAGAAGAAAAGGGCTTTAGGGGGAAGGAAAGCTTAGTTTTGTGAAAAAGTTCACTAAATGTAAACATGACTCCGAGGCCTTAGTCGCATTCTTATGGACATTGGTTATATTCTTCGGAGCTATTGTATCATGATCCTAACCCTAGATTTGATGAGAAAGGTGTGTTTGGTGGAACCCTAAATTGTAAAGACCGGTTTTGTGAAGATGGCATGTGTGTGTGTGTGTCCAAGGAGGTGCTATCCAAATTTTCCTTGACCCCATGATGCTGTTTTCTCGCTAAGGTCAGTTTCAAAGAACTACGAACTCGATGATTCTGGGGCTGGAGTTAAGAAGCCCACACTAGTCGCTCGAATGTTCAGAAGAAATCCAAGAACTAAACCTACCATAAGGCCCCTTGAATTTGAGGGTTGAAAGTTAGACAAGTGATCGGCCTCGTTTCTAGAGCAAGCCTCGTTTTGAGTCCAAGTTGAAGAGACATCCAAATGGAGTGATTCAAAATCCTTTCTCTGGGGTGCCACATAGGGGCGTAACTCATGACGGTGTGGTGGCCAAAATTATGGCTCATTTGTTCATAATTTCGTCAGCAAGGGGGTGAAGTGAGGACATAGATCTTGGCCCCGTAGGAAATAATTCCTGGGAGGTCGAGTGTAAAAACTTATAACTCTTTGATTCCGAGGTCCTAATGACCTGATTTAAGAGGCTATGGAAAGCTAAGAGATAGGGGAACTTTTGGTCAGCAGACCATAGTGAACAAAAAACATGTATGGCAGGTCAAAATGGTAGTTAAGAAAAAAAGAAAAAAAAGGGGGTCTCAGATAAGTCAAACAAGGTACAAGCAGCACTGAGGGGTTTCTAAGCCATAAGCTACCCCCAATAAGGGAGTTGAATGTTGGATATTAGTAAGTGTGTGCCATTATATGCTCTTTGAAGGATCAAGGTTTATGTTGGTAGGCATAAGAACATGTGTGTGATCTTCGAAAGTGGTGAAGTAGTAACAAACCACAATCAGAATTTTATGTAACCTTGATTGTTCGAGGCCAAGAAATCTTACTTACTTGTTAACTTGCAGATCCTTCGAGTAGCTCCCTGGCTTTGACTTCTTGGGAGACTTGTGGATTTGAATTGATAAGAATTGATGGATGATCCGTGGGTATTTAGTGTAAGTCAAAATATATGGGTTTAGTAGAAGTTTCTTCGGGCCAAAATAAAGTTATGGACTAATTTTGAGATTTTCTGCTAAGAAAGGTGAATTTATGGTATATAAGGGAAATGGTATTTTAGGAAGGTTTTGGTAGTATGAAACAAGATTTAAAGTTTTGGGTTGAAATAGAAAATATGGTTATGGAAAGTTTAGAGAAAAAGATATGAGATGGTGATGGAAAAAGTAGAGTTCGCACAAGAGTGGTTACTTTTACCTGCTTAATTAAACATCCACACAAGATAATTTTATTTAGGCTTTAAGGCGTCACATCATCCATGGACGGTTGATTGATAAGCTTCTGGACAAAGACTACACACAAGGAATCCACCATATGAGAAGCTGTCACCACACAGCCCCCTCAAGGAATCCACCCAAGAGATAAGAGAACAAGAGAGAACTCTTAAAAAAAAGAGAAACTTCAAAATATTATTAAACTTGAAACTCCATTTTTTCTTAAAAGACTACATTAGGGGCAGAAGAGTAGTCTCATACTTTCAAATCAAAAAAGTAAATCTCTACTTTAACTAGAAAAGAAACTTTCAAATTACAAAGAACAACTTCTACTTTTAACCAGAAAAAGAAACTTTCTAAATTACAAAGAACAACTTCACTTTAACTGGGTTAGAAAAGAAACTTAAATTATAAAAATCAACTCCTAAAAGAAAACTTTCTAACATAACAAAGAACCTTTTCTAAAATAAATAAACCAAATCTTTCCTAAAATAAATAAAGCAACTTAAATAAATAAAGTAAATATTCCTAAACAAGAAGCAAACTTTCTAAAATTAATATGGCAAATCTCCATTACCGGTGGGTTTGTCCAAGTCCGACCACGTTTTTGCCTTCCAAGGCCCAAATGAGGTCCAAAAAAGGAGTTTTCACATGATTCACGCGCCTCGACCTCCCAACTAATTCCTTCTCAATAATTAAAAATGCACCTCTAACAGCCCGTGTGTTTATGGCTCGTAGCATCATGAATCCAAGGAAGGTGTAGGATCTTGTAACCTCTTCCCCTGAGCAACATGCGAAAGCCTGATCGAAATTCCTCGGTGAATACCCTCCATGCTTTCGAACCTGCATTTTCTTAAAAGACAGGCATAGTGCAAATGTGAGCAGTTTTTATATATCTATGGAATTCCTTGAATATCGGGACATGATGTTTTTAAATATCCATGGTGAATCGGCTGTGAGTCTGTTTTGAAGCTACTTGACAGGCTGGTGGCGGACTCCAGAGAGTCCCTGATTGATAGTGATCGACCGACACCAGGCGACCCGAAGTCCCCTGAAAGCCAAAGTCCCGGCAGGGTGCCAGTCGGCCAGACATCTTGACGCGGGCACATCCCCGGGTGCAGTAAGTCCCAGAGCCACCCCAGAAACAAGCATACCTGGATGTAAGATATCCGGGTAGTGTTCTCCCATCACTTGTCGCACTGGGATGATCGCCAGTCCTCGCGAAAGCTCAAAAGAGTCATCGATGAGGGTCGAGATGGTAGGTATTGCATCCATATCAGCTTCATTATCAACCTATTAATCAAATGCTCATGTTTTCGAGATGTGCTGGAATTATTTGTATTTCTGAAATGTTTTTTATAAGACAGTTGTTGCGGATCAATATCGAAGTCGTCTTTAACTCGACTCCCTTTACTGAAGCTCCTCTCTCAATCTTATGTGCATTTTATATTTTTCGCCGGCATACTCAGAAAGCTGATTCTCTGTGTGTCTGTGGAGGCGGGGTCGGGGAATGGCAAGGCCGGCCTCTTAGCATCTCCGTGGCTGGGCACATTTTGAGGAACATCTAGCGTTGTTCTTTCAAAATGGGCATGCTCCAACCACTGCAAAGATATGTCACGCACACTCCTCAACCTGAAACCCCAGGCAGTCAGTCCAAGTCATGTGAAGGCCTATCTCGTACCCGGCATCTAAGGTGGAGGAAATAATGGGGGGTGAGTTCGACAACCTCAAGAGGAATCCCACAACAAGCCATGCTTATAAAAACATTTCAAATACAATAATTCAACACATCTCAAAACATGAACATTTTCAATTAATAGGTTGATGTGGAAACAAATGGATGCAATACTACCACCATCTCGACCTCATCGCGACTTCTGGGCTTTCACTCAGTGGACTTCAAATTCCGATCATCCCCTAAACGGACAAATTGATGGACTTACTACTCCGTGATACCCACATCCCGCATAACCCACAAATTGCCGGGACTTACCACCCAGTGATATGCCCACATCCCGCATATCCGTGACCTTTCGGGGACACAACCTGTGGACTAGTCACCATAGCCCCATGTCTACTACATCAATCCGATTCCTCACATAAAATCTCCCATACCTTACGTGCTATGTTTAAAACAATTTCATCGTTACCCACCACATGGCTATTTAAAAACATCATAACCGAATAATCCAAGAATTCCATAGATATAAAAATATACACATTTATATATATCACAGAAATAACACGTCAAGCATGGAATGGTACTGCACTTCGTCAAAACCATGTAGAGGAGCAGAGAAGGTCATCACAAGATCCCCTACCTTCCTTGATTCAAAATCCACAGTCTCCCAAGAAAGTCAAAACCGAGGGGGTTACTCCAAAGGGATCTCGGTAATTAACAAGTCATAAGATTTCTACTTCGAACAACCGGTTACATGTAAATCACCCAATTCGGGTTTTATTACTACTTCACCACTCGACCGACACATTATCTCTTATACCTACAAACATAAACCTTGATCCTTCCTTAAGAGTTACCCCCTTTTTACACTTACTAATAGATCAACATTTAACACCTTATTAGGTAACAATAAATAGCACACAAATACAACATCTCTTGTACCTTCTTTCAAATTTTATCTCAAGACCCCTTTTTTCTTTTTTCTTAAATCTTCACCATTTTTTGACCTTAGCCATACACGTTTTTGGTTCACTATGACCTTCTTATCCGGTAGTTGTCCTATCTCTTAGATTTATAGCTCTTAAATCAGGCTGCCCAATCCTAATCAAGAGTTATGGTTTTTACACTCGACCTCCCGAGACCATTTCCTAGTGACGTAATCCGTGTCCTCACTTCACCCTTACTTGACGAAATTATTGAACAAATGAGCCATAATTTTGGCCATATAATTTTCACATGAAGTTACGCCCTTATGTGGGCTTACTTTGAGAGGGATTTTGAATCACCCATTTGATCAATATAACTTAACTTATGACCTCAAAAACAGCCAATCGCTCCGTAACATGGGAAATAATCGTATGACTTTCAACCTCAACCAAAGGGTCTTATGGTAGGATTTGTGTTCTCGTTACTTCAGACATTCTAAGGGCTAGGTCTTCGGGGCTTCTCCAACTAGAATCATCTGCTCGAGTTCTTTAGGCCAACCACGGCCAAACATTGTCAAGTGGGTCAAGGGAGCCGACAAGATTCTCTCGACACACACACACACACATGCCATTCACAAACTCATTTTTTACAATTCTAGTGGTTCCACCCAAACACACACCTTTCATCAAATCTAGGATTAGATGTAATCCCCAACAAAAACCCTTAGAATATAACCGAAAAGTCCATAAGAAATACAACTAAGGCTCCTAAAGATCATGTTTACATACCTTTGAAGTGAATCCTTTTTTCCTACCTCAAAAACCAAGCTTTCCTTCCTTTTGCTAAGCCTTTTCTTTTCTTTTCCTCCTTCTGCAACTCTCTCTCACTTTCTAAATTTCCATAATTTTCCACTTCCTAGCAAGAAGTTGGTCTATGATGCAAGGTTGGGACCGTGATGGATGATCCAGAAGTTTAGGTAAGTCAAAATATGGATTTGGTAAGTTTCCTACCAAAATAGGCTATGACTATAATTTTTGAGATTTTATAAGTTACAGAAACAGAATTTATGGTATATAAGGGGAAAAGGGTATTTATAGTTGCCTTAGTAGTACGGAACAAGATCTGAAAGTTTTGGGTTGAGGTTGAAAATATGGTTATGGAAAGTTTAGAGAAAAGATGAGATGGTGATGGAGTAGAGTTTGCACAAGAGTGGTTACTTTCACCGGCTGAATTAAACCATCCACACAAGATGGACGATGAAAGAAGGCGCCACTAACTATGGGATCTTGTTGATTGATAAGCTCCACAAAGACTTCTGGCCACCAAGGAATCCACCAAGGTATGAGAAGCCACTAACTCGCCCTCAAGGGAATCCACCCAAGAGATAAGAGAACAAGAGTAACTCTTAAAAAAGAGAAATCAAAATATTATTAAACTTGAACTCGATTTTCAAAGATTACATTAGGGGTATATAGATAGCCCCATACTTTCTAAATCAAAAGCAACTTCTTACTTTAATCAGTGAAAAGAAAACTTTCGTAAATTACAAAAGAACAACTTCTTACTTTAACTGGGAAAAGAAACTTTCTAAATTACAAAAGTAACTCCTAAAAGAAACTTTCTAAAATAACAAAGCAAATCTTCATAAAATAAATAAAGCAAACTTTCTAAATAACATATACTTCCACATCGAGGTTCATTCAAGTCTGACTATCAAGCATTCTTCTCCCAAGGCCCAAATGAGGTCCAGCTGAGTTTTCACATCAGATTCAACGCGTCGACCTTCCCAACTAATTCTTCACACACTAGTGGCTGAATTCTTACCGTTCGATGTGTTTATAGATGTCCCTCGCGGATCGTCTAGAAGCATCCGAAAACCAAGAGAAATTGAGCCGCTTTGGCACATGGCAAGCTTTTTCTCATGCACTTGCCATGTGTCAAGATCTCCTTACCATGCATATAAGGAGGTGTCATGCCCTCGTTGGCTGATGCCACATAGTCACAAGGATATATGCTATACTTTGTCTCTCCACTAACAAGTTTTTCAAAGTGGTCCTTCAACATACTAATTACAAACCCTAACAAACCATTTAAACTTCTGCCTAATTGCATAATTGACCCACATGCCATAAAAATGCAATCTAATTACACTTTGCTAATCCTCTAATTAAACCAACCATTAAGAGATGGCTAATCTTAACTCACAATTTAAAAATCAGAAGTATAAGTTGCATTTCAAGCCCCAAAAATCCTAGCTTCTGAATATAACAAAACATATACTTGAAATCTTACAGGGAAAAACATATACCGTGTGTTACACAAATAAAGAATTTCTACTGCAATTTTAGAAAGAAACTAAATTACATAAAGCAACCTTAAAAGCTAAACTTTTAAAATAAATAAAGCAAATCTTCCTAAAAGGGATAAAACAAAATCTTGGAGCAACTCATAGCAAATCTTTCTAAAATCAATATGGCAACACATCAAAGGGCTTGTCCAAGTCTCATCACGTTTTTTGGCCTTCCAAGGTCTAAATGAGATCCAAAAAGGAGTTTTTCACATGTATTCACGCGCCCAACTCCCCAATCCAATTCTTCAATAATTAGGGCTGAATTCTGTAATGTTTGGTGTGTTTATAAAAGCTCCCGCATCACTGGCAAAGGGAGGTGTTGTCCAAATTTTCCCCTTTGACCCCATGACAAAGAAAGCCACAGTCAAGGCAGCACCCGGAATATGATGAGATTCCAGCGCTCGAGGAAGTTAGTTTAAGACCTAGCCCCTTCAATGTCGTGGTTGAGCAACTGGAAGAACTAAACCCTACCATAAGACCCTTTGAATTTGAGGTTGAAAGTAAGGGTATAGATTTGTCCCCCGCTCGAGCGCCTCGCTGAGTCATAAGCTGGAAGCTATACGATCCAAAATGGAGTGATTCTAAAATCCTTCTCAAAGTAGCCACACATATAGGAGTAATCTCCATGAAGAAGTATGGCCAAATTATGGCTCATTTGAACCCATAATTTCATCAAAGTATAGGAAGAGAGGGCAATGCACTCAACCTTAGGGAAATGGCCTCGGGAGGCTCCATGAGTGTAAACCATAACTCTTGATTTCGAGGTTCAATGACCCGATTTAAGAGGCTGTGGAAAGCTAAGAGATAGAGAACTTTTGTCGTAAGACCACAAGTGAACAAAAACATGCATGGTCGGTAAAAATTAGCCGAACATGAGCAAGATTTGCGCTTGGCGCACGTGCATCGAGAGAATCGCTTGTATGCCAACCAGAGAAGTGTGATTTCTTGTTACAAGAACCAATCTTGGGTGGCACATGGTGGTCGTACATGAAGGCATTCGGATCCTGCAAAGGTCGAGCCTCGTGATGAGGTGGAGCGACCTAAGAGTGTCTTGAGACACGCAGCCTTCTTTGATCAATAAGTTATTACCGTACGATTTATCGGGAACTTCCAGATCGAGATGTCCAATGACTAGACCGACACGCAAAGGAGCGAGCCTTTTGGCCGGAAATGCAGACAAGTGTGAGAGTTTTTCCTGTGAGCTGAAAAAGAGATGACCACATGCAATGGCCGATGTTGATTATCGGAGTGGGGAAAAGCACACTGGCTTTCTATGCCGCTCAAGGGTCAGGGTTTCTGCGTGTACTTCATGCAGTGCGTAGAGTGGTTGCCCATGCCCTTAGGGCACTGGAAAATGAAACACGACGAATTCACCCCCACGATGATTTAGAGCTTCGATGCAAGAATGCTCGCCTAGCTATGGCGCGCACACTACTTGTATGGTGAAAGTCAGTGCTGCCCTTCCCCACCACAAGAGTTTGAAGTATATATTTAATGTTATAGAGATTTGAACAAGTTGTAGTAGAAGGTGGGATGGAGACACTTGAAGACTTTGACTTTTCTTTGCAATACCATCCCGTAAAGCAATGTGGTCACGATGCCTCGAGAAAATCAAGGAGCATCTTTCTAGTTCTTGACGGCTTTATGTGAGTGGAAGATGTATGATTACATCAATGAGTTCCACCCGTTCTTTGATGGGACTTGCTTCAGGCTTGCTTTATACGCTGTAATGCCTGGTCAGCTTTACTTTAAGAGTCATCGAAGCTCGAGGAGTGATAAGAAGTCAGAGTGCACACGTCATATGGCCAGGATACACCCCAAGGTTTGGAGATTCACAAATGGAGGAATCTATTTCTCACCGCATTGTTTATGTCCTGATGAAATGCACAATAGAGAGGGAGGTGATGAGGGAAGCTCATCACTCTGCTCACCAGACATCCCTGGTGAGACAAAAGATGCACCATCACTGAGGCGCCATAATTCTCGTATGATAGAGAAGAGAGACGAGCGAAGCCTGGTCTCTTAGCAAAGGTCGACGGGCCAACAAGTGAAAGCTGAGCACCGACCAGCAGCACATAGTACTGGCACACGCAATGGAACAAAGGATCATGTGACGACGACATCGGGATCGGCTTGCCTAAGACCACTGGTAAAGACGGTGTTTAAGGGTTGTTGACCTAGCTGACTAAATCAGCACATATTTTTGTTAAATAAGGACCACGACTCTATTCTGTTTTGACAAGTTGTAATGGAGGGAGATTGTGAGGTCAGTGATGGTGTACCTCTCTTCCATCAGGTCGATAGGACTCCTGGGCTACGTCTGATTCTCAAATACTATAAACTTGGAATCCGACCAGATTAGAGTAATTTAATTTCACCTCACACTAATCCAGTAATCCGAGATAGTGATTCAAATTTAGAAGATATGTTTAGAGCATGTGTTTGACTTAGGGAGTTTGAGAACATTTGCCTCTCACTGAGCTTCCTCTTATATAATAATAGTTCCAGAGCAAGATTAGGGATGGCACCGTATGAAGCTTCCAGCTGGAAGGCCATTTAGGATCGTCTGGGCGTGCTGGACTGAATCAGTGAGAGGCTACTTTGATTGGTCCAAGAGTTAGTAGGAAACGATAGAGAAGATTAGGGTGGTGATTTAGACAGTTCCGAGAGGCTGGGAGAAGAGAGGGCACGTGATTCTCGGTCTCCAGGAAATGGGGCTCCCGAGGAGTGTCGTAGCCAGTAATGTAACCACAATCCCCACTTCGATCCGGAACGACCTGATTTAAGAGGTGTCATGAGTTTTAAGATAGGGAACTTTTGGCCTAAGACAACAAAGAACAAAAGGCGTATGGCTTAATGTAATCAGAAGAGAAAAAAAGCGGTTCAGATAAATAAAAAGGGTACAAGTGTCAGTGGTGGTGTTGCTCCTTGCGGGTTACCCTAATAAGGTGTTAAATGCTCGATCCTAAGAAGTGTAAGAGAGAGGCACTGGGGACTGGGTTTATGTCGAAGGTATAAGAATATATGTGAGTGATAAAGTAATACCACTTGAGTAATTTCTTTTTATGTGACACCTGACAGAAAGGCTGGCGAATCTTTATGACTCATATTGCATCCTTCGAGTAACCTTGCTCGACTGGGAGACTCACATGGATTGAACCAAGGAAGGTAGGATCTTATAAACTTTCTCCCGCTTGTACCGTGGTTTGATGTCAGAGCATTCTACTATCTGCTTTGACTTATGATTCTAAAGGATATATGTAAATGTATATTTTTATATATATGGAAAATCTTTTTGAATTAACCGGGTGGCTACGATGTTTTTAAATATCCATGCAAGTTGAATGCTGAGAAATTGTTTTAAAGCATGACAAATGGGCATCGATTGCGGACTATGAGAGTCCTAATCGCATGAACAGGACACAGATCTTACGATTCTGAGTCCTCGGTCAGAGTCCCTAGTTATAGTTATACTTGATGTGCATGCCCTGCGGTAAGTCCCAAACACTCTGTTTTTCTCGATGATCTACTAGTCCTCAGGTGAAAGCCCAAAAGAGTCATCTACGAGGTCAGATGGTGGGTAGTATTGCATTCATGTGTTTCCATCATCAACCTATTATTTGTAAAATGCTCATGTTTTGAGATATTTTGAATTATGTATAAATTGAAATGTTTTTTATGAGTATGGCTTGTTGGTGGATTCACTACCAGTTGTCGAACTCACCCCCATTATTTCCTCCACCAGTAGATGCGTACTAGACCCGCCAAGGTGATAATGAAAGCTTTGACTCAATGTGGTTTTTGAGGGGAGGAGTAGTTTGTGGGCTAACTCAGCTTGTTGGTGGTTGAGCACATTTTGATGAATACTAAAGATGTGATATTCACACCGAGCATTCGACAAATTTGGTATCTTCAGATCATCATATATTCGCCTATGTAGCCACTAGTTTTGGAACTTTGTGTAAAAGTTATTGATCGAAGTGTAAGTGTATAGTTTTGGGTACATTGAGGAATTAACTCTGTACCGAAGGTGTGTATGCTTGAGACCGAGTAGTGTTTTATTTACGTTTCCAAGTGATTACCCAAGTGGAGCTTAGACTCAAGTTGTGAAAAAAACTCCGTGGTAAAATAGTAACATAAATCAATCGTGGAATTCGGTGACAGTAGACAAGATTCACCAACTGAATCTGTCATGAATGTCAACTTCTATAGTCATATATGAGATTGCAATATTGAATGTGAGATCACATTGCTATTGAATGACAAATGCAGTGACGTGTGATTCACCAATCAATTCGCTGTGGAATGTTGACTCTATAGCCATATGTGAAATCACAAACCGAAAAGCGAAAAATGATATTAAAAAGTGTATTTGTATAAGTATCTTTTACATTACACAGACATTGTATAAAGGCATTATTTTGACAAATGCATGAATCATGAACTCGACCGAATAGAGTGGGAGAATCCACTCTTATGGGTACTGCCAACAAGGGAAAGTCCTTCACTTCATTACAAGGAAGATTGCGTAAGGGTGCTACTATATACCACTTGTGGGGCCAATGGAAGGAAGAATCTCAAGAGAACAACTATGCTCCAAATTCGACACTATTTTTCGCCATTTGTGATGATGTTAGACTCGATTTCCCCGTATCTCGTAAAGTTGTTGATAGTCCCAAAAAGATCAATGTGTGAGATGGTCCTTCCTATTAATATTTTATCTCATGGTAGGTTGGTTGCTTGATTTGTGATCATAGCTCTGCCTTGCTCCTGGGTTGTGTTTCATGCTTTGTTTTTTTGCCCTGGATTGTGGGCTTGTTTTTTTGTTGGTGGCTTGTGTTACACACCTGTATATGTTTTTTTATATTCAAGTAAGGATTTTGGGAGCAAATGCAACTTATGCCCTATGATATTTTAAATTGTGATTAAGATTAGCCATCTTAATGGGTTGGTTTAATTAGAGGATTAGCAAAGTGTGTTAGATTATGATGGCATGTGGGCCAATTACAAATTAGGAAAGTTTAGTGGCCTTGTTAGGGTTTGTAATTACATGTCTTGGAAGGACCACTTGAAGAACTCTATAGTGGAGAGGGACTAAAGTGCAATATCCAAGTGAGCTATGTGGCATCATGAGGGCATGACACCTCATACATGCAAGGTAGGAGCTCTTGACACATGGCAAGTGCATGAAGAGCTTGCCATGTGCCAAGCAAACCAATTCCTCTTGGTTTTGGATGCTAGACCAAATTCTTGCTAGGAAGGAAAATTCTGGAATTTTAGTGCGAGAGAGTTCTAGAGAGAAGCTAGAGAGAAGAAGGAGAAAAAGGCTTGAAGTGAAAGCTTGGGTTTTGTGGAAAAAAAGTCTACTAAGGTATAAAACATGGGATCTTTGAAGCCTTAGTTGTATTTCTTATGGACTCTGGTTATATTCTAGAGTTTTTCCGTGATTATCATATCCAACCCTAGATTTGATGAAATGTGTGTTTGGTGGAACCCTAAATTGTAAAAAGACTGCTTTGTGAAGATGGCATGTGTGGGGTATGTCCAAGGGAGGTGCCATCTACCTTTCCCTTGACCCCATGACAGTGTTTTGCCATTAGTTGGTTTGAAGAACTCCGAACCTGGATGATTCCAAATTTGAGAAGAAGCCCAAGACCTACCCTTCGAATGTCTAGAAGTAACCAAGAACTAAACCCTACCATACCCTAATTTGAGGTTGGAAAGTCAGATATAGATTCTGTCCCCTGCCTGGAGCAGCCTGCTTTTTGAGTCATGTTGAGTTATATTGATCCAAATGGAGTGATCTAAAACTTTTAATGTAGGACATAGGGAGTAACTTCATGAAGAAAGTATGGCCAAAATTATTGCCTATTTGTTCCTATAATTTCTGTCAAAGTAAGAGTGAAGTGAGGGATACGATTCTGTCCTAGGGAAATAGTCCGGCAAATGGGTTGTTTAAAACCATAACTCTTGATTCCAAGGTCCGAATGACCTGATTTAAGAGGATATGAAAGCTAGATAGGGGAACTTTTGGTCAGAAGACCATAGTGAACAAAAACATGTATGGCGTGTCAAAATCAGAGTTAAGAAAAAAAGGAAAAAGAAAAAAAGGGGTCTCTGAGATAGGGTCAAACAAGGTACAAGTGTTGTGTGTGCTGTTTGTGTTACCCTAATACGTTAAACAAGCTGATATTAGTAAGTGTAAAGAGAGGGTCTTAAAGGATCAAGGTTTATGTTGGTAGGTATAAGAATATGTGTGATTCGAGTGGTGAAGTAGTAATAAACCAATTGGGTAATTTTATAACCCTTGATCAAGCTTGAGGCTAAGAAATCTTATGACTTGTTAATTGCGCATCCTTGAGTAGCCTCTAGCTTTGACTTCCTTGGGAGACTTGTGATTTGAATCCAAGGAAGGTAGGGGATCTTGTAACCTCTCCCCGCTTATACCATGGTTTGCTGAAATTTCACTATCTCCATGCTTGAACTGTGTGATTTTCTAATGATATATATAAATGTGTATATTTTTATATCTATGGAATTTTGAATTAACTGTACATGATGTTTTTAATATCCATGTGGATGAACGCTTTGTGAAATTGTTTTAAAGCATGATATGGGTATGGGACTCCAGTCCCGGATTGATGTAGGGATACCTGACTATGACTAGTCCTCGGTTGTAGTCCCAGGTCGTATATACGGATGCGGCATATCCCCCGGGGTGGTAAGTCCCAAAGAATTTGTCGTTATACGGATGTGGGCATATCCTCGGGTAGTAAGTCCGGAATTTGTCGTTGTTCGGGGATGATCTACTAGTCCCCGGTGAAAGCCCAAAGAGTCACTGGCGAGGGGTCGAGATGGTGGTATTTGCATCCATTTGTTTCCACATCAACCTATTAATTGGAAAATGCTCATGTTTTGAGATGTGTTGAATTATTGTATTTGAATTGTTTTTATAGCATGGCTTTGTTATGAGATTCACTAATGAAGTTGTCGAACTCAATTTCCATTATTCCTCCACTTTAGATGCGTACGAGACCACCGCATTGATCGAGAGTTTGACTTGCGTGGCCTTTGAGGCCGGGGAATTGTACACTTAGCATGCCGGTGGTTGGGCATGCATTTTGAGGAACATCTAGTGTTGTGGAGGTTCACACTATATATTTTAATACCATGATCATCATGGGTCATTGTATATTTTTAAGCCAAGTGGGCCATTAGTCTGGGACACTCAGAAAGTTTCTGGTGCATTGACTTACCTCAATACAGATATGTATATATGTTTTGAGATCCGAATTGAGTTTTAATTACGTTTCTAGGCGCATACCCAAGAGTTTTGGACTCAGTTTCGAAGAAATACAAAGCTGATATATATGGTGTGTATTAGTGGTAGCTCCCTTTTTAAGCAAAGTGTTTGGATTTTGAGAGTCCTATGTTAGGGACTCATGATGAAAAAAAAAAAAGATGGTAAAATAACATAAATCACACCGTGGAAATCAGGGTGTGACAAGCTGGTATCAGAGCAAAGGGATAAATCCTTGGGAGATTAAAGGAAAATTCAATTAGGTACAATATTAGACCTAGGCACAATTTCGAGCTTTCATGATGATGAGAGCTTGCTTTAGTGCTAGGATTGTGCTATTAAGCATGATATGATTGCTACATGGTATGGTATAAGGCTTCCTAGCGACAACTAGTGAAGGGTATTTCAGATAACATGTTACCCGAGATTATGTGATAAATATTGGTGCGTGATTGCAAGCATGATATAAATGAGTTTAGATATTATAATGCTTCACGGATTTTTGCCATAAGATCGCTAGTTGTGTAATGACTTTTATACCATGTGCAATTGTTATGAATCATGCAAGACAGTTAGGTCAATAGCGGTAAAGATTGCATAGCTATAATAAATTGATGTTGAGAACCCTAGAGTTATTAATGGTTCTTGTACCATGACATCGTGATAACTGATTGTCTATTTTCTTATATATATAGACAATGAGTAGAGGAAGAAGGAGTGGACGACAAAGGTCGATACTGCGGATCTCTTCACCACCAAGAGGATGGGGTCGAGAGAGCGTGATGCTACCTCCGAGGGTCATTCCCGAGAAGATGGACGGCGCTGATCAAGGATTTCAAGGCAATTTACCCCCGCAGCCGCGGTGTCAATTTCCTGAAGCCGAGCATTGGCCAAAGGAAGGAAGAAGATTCTGATGTCTTGAAGTCCCCGGGAGCGGAGAGTTTCTCTAGCATCCTTTATGTTGAGGGACGAGGCTGACAGTTGGTGGGATATGGTTGGCACACCCATGATGTGCCACACATGGGGTGGACTCAGTTCGAGGAGTTACTCTTGGCCAAGTACTTTCCTGAGGCCATGAGGAGACAGAAGAGATCGGAGTTTGTACACCTGCAGCAGGGGGCTATGACTGTAGCTGAGTATGCCTCCCAGTTTACTCGTTGCTCTGCATGTACAATATGTGGTGGCAAGAAAGCAAAATGAGAGCCAATGGGCCAGGAGGGCTCGAAGTTGAATATCTTGCCTGTGGCTCTTCATGCCCCGCACCTACAGCGGAGGTGGTGGCACGAGCCCCGACATTGAGAGGGAGCAACTCGAGGCATGTATGAAAGAAATAAGAATTCCAGTTTGCGACTTGTGTCAAGGGATAAGAGGGCTGTTTGCCAAGGTTGAACTGGCTCCACGACAAACTTGCCCATGCAACAGGCAAAACCAAAGTGGGAGTACATTTGGGACATGGGGCCCGGACGGTTATGAGTGTGGATCTACGACACTTGAGGAGGTGGTGCCCTAAGTTACAAAGCACGAACACCTGAAATTCTCAAGGTCACACCAAGAAAACCATTCGTGTTCAAGGAGGACAGCCTCCAAGGAGTGAGATTCCAGAAAGGGAAGATCACATCTACTGGGCCAAGGGTCCTGCAGCGTAGTTCGCCGTGACACCGTGATCCGCAGCCTAACGTGTTAGCAAGGTATGGTTTTGTGCTAGCACTCGTGGCACATGTGTTGTTTGATTCGTGCATCACGCTCATTTATATCTACTTTTTGCTTCATTTTGACTTTGAGATTGCACCACTCTCTTTGTCCTTTGTTTGTTGAGACACCTATGGGTGGCATGATGGAAGCCAAGTGGGGATGCAAAGTAGCTGTGTGTTTAATGTCAGATACGAAGTCGTGATTGACTTAGTAATTCTACATATGGCGTTGTTTGATGTGATTGCGGAATGGATTGGTTAGGCCCCACATCATGCGCTCCCGACTGTTTTTCAAGAAGTGCACCTCCGTGATTGGTCAGGTCACGTGCCTTCATGCGGATCTAGGCTGGTCACCACCTGATAGAGATGAGAAAAGGTCGAGAAAGAATGGTGACGCACTTCCTTTTACTATGCCGGGGAGAGTAAAAGGAAGGTAGGGCTCGATCAGATCCCCACAAGCAGGTGACTTTAAGAATACTTCGATGAGTTGCCGTGATTTACTCCCATAGAGAGATGGAATTCTCCACGATTTGTATCCCAAGATCGATCCTATTTCAATAGCCCGCTTAGGATGGCTCCAGCTTGAGCTTAAGGAGTCATAACTTACAGCCGCAAGAATTGCGGTAAAGGGTTCATCCCAGCACTACTGGGTGCCCTTATTGTTTGTGAAAAGAAAGACGGAACGCTACGGTTATGTGTGATTACCTGGTTAAATAGGAGTAAACTATGAAGTACCCACTTCCTGATCGAGGGATTTGTTCGACTACTGAATCTGTACTTGTTATCAAGATTGATCTAAGATTCAGTATCATCAACTGAGAGTACGACTCGGGATATCCCGGGACTGCCGCACGAGGTATGGACACTGAAGCTCATGTCATGCCTTTGATTAACTAATGCCCACCGCCTTTTATGGATATGATGAATAGATATATCGTCCGGTGATCCGGACTGCCAGGGTGGTGTTTCAGGACGACATCCCATATTCCAAGGGTCGAAATAACATGAGCAAAGATTTGCAGCCATGCCGCAGTACTCGAGAGAGAATCAGCTTGTAAGTCCCAAAGAATTTGTCAAGACTGTGGATGATCGCCAGTCCCCGGTGAAAGCCCAAAAGAGTCAATGACAGGGATTGAGATGGTGGTGATTAATCCATTTGTTTCACATCAACCTATTAATTGAAATGTCTATGTTTTTGAGATGTGTTGGAATTATTGTATTTGAATTGTTTTTATAAGCATGGCTTGTTATGGGATTCACTAATGAGTTGTCGAACTCACCCCCATTGTTCCTCCACTTTAGATGCGTACGACCAAATGTTAGACTCGAGAGCTCACTTGGTGGCTTTGGAGGTCAGGGAATCGGTATGCTTTCACTTTGCATGTCGTGGTTGGGCATGCATTGAGGAACATCTAGTGTTGTGTGGAGGTCACACCGATATTTTGGACAAATTATACGATCATGGGTCATTGTATATTTTGCTTCTCAGGCCATTAGTTGGGGACACCTTGTAGAAAGTTTTTGGATTTTGTGTAAATATTATTTTGATCAAGTGTAAGTGTATACCTTGGGTGCATTGAGACTTACCTCTAGCATTTATATGTGTATATATGTTTTGAGATGGAATTGAGTTTTAATTACGTTTCTAGGCGATTACTCCAAGTGGAGTTTTGGACTCAAGTTTTGAAGAAATACAGGTTGATATATATGGTGTAGGGCTAGTGGTAGCCCCTTTTTTACGAAGTGTTACCTTGAAAGATCCTGGCGTGGACTCAGATGAAAAAAAGATGGTAAAATAAGCAGCAAAATCACATCGTGGAAATCAGGTGTGACGAGTTGTCTGGGTCACTGCTCCTATTTATAGGGAGGTGTCATCTCGCTTTTCTTTGCTGCTTCTCGCCCCGCTCATTGCTTTGTATTCTTTTGGTCGGGCGTTGCCCCTTCGTAATAAATTTAATTATCCAAAAAAAAATCGGAATAGAAAATCGTGATAGAACCACTAAGCATGAAAATGCTTACGTATTGTTTTTATCAATGCGCAGCATACCGAAAGGATAGATACAGTTTTAATCTTAAGGTCGAGGAGCTTAGAGTCATTCAGGTCTACGAAGTATGTCTGGCCACATGCATCCTCAATATATATTTTTTTTACATGACAGGTTTGTAAACAAAAAGGAGTTTAACTTTGAAATTATTTTTGTACCTATAATTGAACTCAATTTTGGATATTTTGTTGTAAATGGCATAAAATGCCACCTTTGGTTAAATGCATATTTTTTTTTGGATAATTAAGAATTTATTACCAAAGGGGCAACGCCCAACCAAAGAATACAAAGAACGGAGGCCCGAGGCCACAACTAAAGTAAAGAAAACCTGACAAGACCTCCCTATAAATATAGGAGTGTGCACTCGAACAACACAAAGCCACCAACAAGACACAAGCCCACAATCCGCAAAAAACAAGACAAGAACCCGCCCCACACCCCGCAAGGCAACAAGGCCCCAACAATCACAAATCAAGCATCCAACCTACCAGGAGATAAAATACTAATAGGGAAGGACCATCTCTCACACATTGATTCATAGCGTGACTATCAACAACCTTCCTGAGACCAAATACTGAGTCTAACATCATCACAAAATGAGGTGGAAAATAGTATCACTGGAGCATATTGTTCCATGAATCTCATCATTCCGATGACCCCACAAATGTAGATAAGAGCACCCCACGCACCCTCCTTAGAGCCGGTTATTGCCAGCTAGTGGACAAATTTCATGGTCCGAAATCTCGAGCTCGCCGTGCTAAGATCAATCAGTCAAGGTGTCTTCCAAAGGAGGAGGGCGACGGGGCCTCACGCAGCTAAAGACCTGAATCATTCAAATGTTATGAAGCATATCCGAATCCGCCTACAAGAAGGGACTCCTTATGGGCAGCGGGTGCGGAGGTTTTATCTGCGGCAGGGGAGTCTCTGGAATGCAAAGGTCCCTACGAAGGTTCATGGAGTTGGCGGAAAATCCTTCAACTTAGAGAGAGGATCAGAACCCTCATAAAGCACAAGGTGGGTGACGGAAGGCGACCATTTTATGGCATGATTTCTGAACCCCGATTGGTCCTCTCCTTCCCTATTATGGTGAGCGGATCTTTGTATGACTCTCGCACCATTGTAATGCTCGAGTAGTCGGTTATTGATGAGGGGTGGAACCGTCTATCGCTAATTCAGGGACCTTATTGCTATCAAGAACAGCTTGTGCCAATTACTATATTATCGATGCCTCTAGAGAGGATACTATCTCTTGGACCCCAGATCCTTCTAGGTTTTCACCGTAGCTTCCGCTTTGGAACCACTTTAGGGCTAAAGAAGCCACTAATCGCACTATTCGACCGTTCCCCAAGCCATCAGGAGGCATGCTTTCTGTCCGGTTGGTTGCTCGTAATGCATTGCCACTCCAGAGAAGTCTCAAGTGGGGTCTCACCCACCCTATATCTGTGTATTTTGTCGTGGCTAATGTTGAAGATGTGAACCATCTATTCTTCAGTTGCCATTTCAAAGCTGGTATTTGGCAGAGGATTCTATGGTTGTGTGGGGTCTCTAGAACTCCAAGGTATTGGGAGAACGAACTCTTATGGGTAATTTCCATCAAGGGAAAGTCCTTCAGCTCTATTACAAGGAAGATTGCATGGGGTGCTACTATATTACCTGTGGGGTCATCGGAATAGAAGAATTCAAGAGAACAACTATGCTCCAAATTTATTACTCATTTTTCGCCTCATTTGTGATGATGTTAGACTTCCTCAGATTTCGGTATTCGAAGGTTGTTGATAGTCCCGCAAACAGATCAATGTGTAGAGATGGTCCTTCCCTCATTAATATTTTATCTCATGGTAGGTTGGTTGCTTGATTTGTGATTGTCAAATTGCCTTGCCCTGCCAGGTTTCCGTTTTGTTTCTTTTTGCCCTGATTGTGGGCTTGTTTTTGTTGGGGGCTTTGTGTTCGGGTCATGTCTGCTCCTATATTTATAGGGGAGGTGTCATCTGTTTTTCTTGTCTGCTCATGGCCTCGGGCCTTTGCTTTGTATTCCTTGGTCGGCGTTGCCCCTTTGGTAATAAATTTGACTATCCAAAAATAGAGTCAAGGACTTTCCTTTGTTAGCAATTACCCAATAAAGAGTTCACCTCCCACCCCTGGAGTTCTAGAGACTCTACACAAACCATAGAATCCTCCGCTAAATACCAAACAGGAATGGCAACCAAGAACAAGTGTGGCCTCGTCTTCAACACAGTACCACAAATACACAAGAAGGAGCCGGGTGAGACCCCACTGAGGTAAAGCTTGGGTCCTAAAATCAACTGCCTGCACGGTCAGCCGCATAACAGAGCACGCCGCCTCCCGCGATGGCTCTCGGGGAAACCACCACTCCAATATGCCACCAACAACCCGCATCTTTGGTCTAAAGTGGTTCGTGCGTAGCTTATAAAAGTGAAAAACCCCGCATGATCTAGAGTCCAAGAGATAATATCTCTAGAGGATCACACGTGAATTCCGTACAACCGTTCGGATAGCAATAAGGTCACCTCGAATTAGCGAAAAGAGCCAATTCCACCCCCTTCATCAATAATAACTGCTGGGCCTACTCGAGCATAAATGAATTGCAGAGTCATACAAGATCCGCTCCATAATAGGAAGAGAGAGAGGACCAACCAAGTTCTAGAAATCATGCCATAAAAGGTCGCCCTCACCGGGTCACCCACCAGGCTTTGGTGAGGGGTCCCAATCCCCTGTTGGCTGGGATTTTCCGCCTCAACCTGTGAGAAATGACCTCAGAGGGACCTTGCATTCCGTAGGCTCCCCGCAAGTCAGATAAAACCCCTCCGCACCCACGCCCACCCACAAGGAGTCCTTCTTGCAGAACGCATTCCACATGCTTCATAACATTTGAATCATTCAAAGCCTTAACACGTCTCGAGGCCTAAACCGCCTCCTCCTTTGAAGACACCGATTCATTTGATCTTAGCACGACGAGCTGCCCCGAATTCTGCACTATAGTTAACAATGATCGTCAACTTGGGAGTATAGTATACTGGGATAATAAAACAGCCGCACCGCACAATTGTATACTCAGGAGAAGACCAAGCAATCACCGTAATTCAAGATAAGATAGAGATTTGCTTGTCCAAGACTCGACTCGACGAATTTTGAATAAGAGGCATACAATCACCATGAGTGAGCTCTCAGAGAACCGCAGGGACTCCCTAAATATCCATAGGAAACCTCGCCCCAGATCAACCCCGTATGCTCAACAAGTCATTCCTAACTTCTTCGTAAACTCCTAAGAAGAAAATGGCACTTTTCGCTTGTTCACTTGAGCCCCGAGAAGCACGCAGAACCTCGCTTAATTGGCCCATGAAGACTAACACCGGAATGCGTCCCACCGTAAAATAAAACATATCATCCGGCAGCTATTAAGTGAGTGCTAGGTTGATTTCTTCATCCGTGAAATCAAAACCCCTTGTCTATCGCGCCACAAATTTCTAAGGATCCGGAAAAGGCCTCCATTGCAGGATGAATAAAAAGATGATAATGGTCGGGCCTTAACCCGCAAAACTCCCGCAAGCCTACCATTTATCGAAATAGAGAAGGATGGGGTAGTGATGCGCTTCATAATACATTTCAATAGGTGAGCAGGGTTCCCATACAGAGAGGATACCAAGATACAACCCCAACTAATCGCGGTCGTATGCCTTCATGATGTCAACCTTAGCGCACACCTGGGAGGACCAATACCACGATGGTAGTTTAACATAAGGTCTTGAGTTATAAGGACATTATCGGCAATGCTCCACCTTGTACAAAAGCCGACCGTGATGGGTCGAGAATGTCCGGGAGACACCGCTAATTCTCAAAGAATGATCTTCGAGATGCACTTATAGATGGTGTTGCAACAAGAAATAGGCCTATAATCGTGCATGGAACCAGGATTGGGAGCCTTAGGCACCAAAGCTATAATTTTACAATTAATCTCGCAAAGCATACTTCCATATTCAAAGAAGGAACTCATACCAAGCAAACGTCACTCCAATACCCTGCCGCCTTGAAAACGCGAGGAAACCTACTCCGGGCCGTGAGCTGGAATCATTAAATGCATATTTTGTAAAGGAAATTGCATTGAATTTGTAATTGCTTACGGCTCGCCTCTATAACAATCAAGCCCAAGAAGAGTTGGAAAACAAGAACACTTCAATGAAATGTAATTGTTAAATGGATTTGATTAATGGCTTCGGCCCAAGGCCCCCGGGTTTCACTTGATCTAATAACTGGTTAATAAATGAGGGTCACTACAACAATACAAGAAGGTTAGTGGGTGTTGAATTGTCTTCTTAGTGTTGTATGTGGACGACATCTTACTCAATGGAAATGACATCCCTACCTTTTAGAGATAGATCTCGCCGTTACTCCTACTGAGTCAGCGGTACATAGACAAAGTGTCACATGCAAGATTCCAAGAGAGGCTTCTCTTGCCAATGTCCATGGCATTAAGCGGTAAGTCTCAATGTCCAACCACGAAGGACGAGAGAGAGCGCATGATAAATCCCATATGCTTCGCGATCGGGTTCTATCATGTATGCCATGCTCGCACCGACCGATGTCTCCTATGCCTTAAGCCCGACAAGTAGATATTCCAAGAAGATCCGTGAATGTCACTGGATAGTACCAAGAATATCCTTACGCATTCTTGAGAAGAAACCAAGGATATTTTTTGATCTATGGTGATGGGCATACAGCTTAGTTATAAGTGGTTATACCTCGATGTCGGGTTTTCTACCCGACTTGGGGATGATTTAGATCGCAGTCTTGACTTTAGATCGCACTCTTGTTTTGTGTTTTGTTTGAATGGATGTGCTGTGAGCTGGAGAAGTTCAAAGCAAGACACTGTGGTCAATTCTACTACAAAGGTCGAGTACACAGCCGCCTCGCATGCTCTAAGGATGCGCTTGGATCAAAATTTCGTTTACTCAGGTGTTGTCTCAAGATTACAAACCCGCTGGACGGTATTGTGACAATAATGGGGCTATTGTCAAGCCAAGGAGCCCGCATCACACATCCAAACACATTCTAAGCGCTTTCCACCTCATTCGGGAGATCATTGAGAGAGATGTTAAGATATGTAGAGTTCATACTGATGACAATGTTGCTCATCCTTTGACTAAACCTTTTCCACAGTCAAAGCATGATAGTCATACTAGATCGATAGGCATTCGATTTATGCCTAATTGGGCTTAGGGCAAGTGGGAGATTGTTAGTATATGCTCTAGCCCAAAGGGCATATACATTGTCATTATATGTTTATATACAGAGGCATTTATCATTTTATCTTGTTATTTAAAGAAGGGTTTAACTTGATAAAATTAGATCCTTGAATAGTTGGCTCCCGCTTTATGTAATTAAGTATGTGACTTGATAGTAAACCTTAAGGCATAAGAACATTTATTCTAAATAGTCCATAGCTTCCATCATTATTGTGGGAATAATAATGAAGCAAGATCTATTATGTTTTTTGAGAAAAGACCACGCTTTGTCGGTCAGCGAACATAAGATGTTACTCGTAACATAAATTCATGCTAAGTCTATGTTATTGGATCACTCCACTCATGAGAAATACTACATGGATTATGTCATCGCACTCTCATTGCAAAGAGTGGTACTTGAGTCTTCTCGATTTTGAATTCACCTCGAGACGTAGCTTAATGACATCTTTAATGTGATGGTAACATGCCATGGTCACATGCAATAAATCATGGAGGAATGTGAGTGATAGTGAAGAATTTAACTCGCTCTTAATTGAGTGAGATGTCTATTGGCCTCTTTGATAAGTGAGTGACTAAGAAATGCATGGCCGTGCTCGAATGAGAATGATAGGAGTTATCAATATCATTTGTTTAGTCACCTAATGGAGAATCAAGAAACGATTGTTGTATAAAGATGACTTCCATCCATGCTTTGTGCTTAATCGGGACATCGTGTGACAAAGGACTAATATCATACTATGGTAAGGTTTTCCAAGTCATCGAATTAACTTGATTTGGGTAGTTATAATGTCTTGCTAAAGACCAATTATAACTTGTGGGCTTGGAATATGATTTGGGCCCGCTGCCAACATTGAGTGAACCTATAGGGTCACACATAAGAATGAGCTACAATGGGATGTTAGAAAGGTTCTCTCTTTATCCCATGATTAAGCCCAAGCCCAAGCCAATTAATAGTTAATGGAATTTGGTTTAAATTCGTTTTAATAAAAGGGTTTGGGAGGCTTGATATAAATATGGGGTTTATCATCTAAAAGTAGGTAGTTCTTTCGAAGTGGGCGTTTTTTAGAGAGAATTCTTTTTAGAGTTTTGGAAGACACTAATGTGTCTTTGGTTTTGTGGGACAAAGACCTATCATAAGGTGCTAGCACATCCATCCCATCCATTAGTTGTTCGTATGGATACCTTTAGAGGGCGTTTGCACCGCATCACCTCGCTCGTCGCCGGATCAAGCTTCCAAAGAGTCTGCTTGTGTTTCAAATGCAGTGATCAAGCAAATCAAGACTAGTCAAAAAGGATTCGTCTTACAAGAGGTAAGATCTGGATTTCCTTTGATTTCATTGTTTAGTTTCATCAAATAGCTTGGATCCCGATGCGCCAAATAAGAATTTTTTTTATTTCCACAAGGTTTATCACGATTCCAACAGTGGCCATAGGAATGAGGTTTCTTATCTTGAAGCATTCTTATTTATTTCATAATAGTTGGTCAACGTTTGAACATTGGTTATATTATCAAGGAATCACATGGCAAAGATGTTGTGAAAGCAAACTCGTGATTCTACCATATGGACGCATTATGACCAAAGCATCTAAAGCATTTGGTATCAGTTCAATTTTTGATGATGAAGTCGATGAGCCATCACCTGATACTTATAATGATATGTCCATGGGGCGGATGAAGTTCTAGAAAGCTGCCAATGGTTCATGGGTTCATCTGATCGATGATGTTGTTGATGATGGGGAAGATACAAAGTGTAACATGGCTAGTGTTGGACTAAACACACCCCCCACTTCATACATATAATGAAGAAACATATGCACTAACTTCTGGTGATGAGACAAGTTTGACTTCCCAATTTAAGCAGCAACACTTAAGGATTGATTGATTTGAGAATAGAGTTTCCTTAGATATTGCACAATTATCCAATCAGATGAACCAATTGTCAGCTCATCATTCGGAGCTAATTACCTTGGTTCATTCTAATTGTCCTCCACCACCGCTATTGGCTTGAGTCGCTTATGAAAATGTAGCATTTGTTAGTGTTATTTTTATGGCAATTGTATAAGATTATTGGAGCCATGGCGTATTTTGTAACATTTATAACTATAATCATTTACCATAAAAACTAACACTATGATAGACCTATATTCCTATATTTTGGATAAAAAGTTGAGATAACTTGAGATGTATGTCATTTTTTGTTTATTTCTATCTTTTGAATTATTCACATTATGTGGCCGACCGGTTAACATGTTATATAAAATAGGGAAAAAGACAAGGGATTTGGTCAACCGGTTAAGTAATAAAAACTCGATCAATCGACCTATTGACAGCGGAGACAAATTTTGATCTACCGACCTGCTGACGCGGATGAAGCCTCGACCGTCGACCAAGACAATGATGAATTTTTGATCACCAACTCACCATTATTATCTGGCGGTGGACAAGGCTAATGGTCGACGGCAATCGATTATACATGTGTTTCAGAAACCAAAATCATATGAAATTCGCAAGTAATGTCGATTTTTTTAGTTAGCTTTAACTTGAGCAATTAACGATATTACATCATCTACAATTTAGTAAACTAGTTATAATCGGATGGATTTCGCTTTCAACAATGTAATCACAAAGCAATTATGTTAACAGTAATCCATATTACACTATAGTTTGATCGCTTCACTTTTTTTTTTTTTTTCGATAAGTAACTTATTTCCAAAAGTGCCAAAGCCCAACAAACAAACAAGAACATTACAAGAAGCCAAAGGCCATTAGGAAAATCTAAAAATCCGGCAAAGACTCTCCTAAAAACATAGGAAAAGGGCAAATGTACCAAACAAAAACCAATTCGATAAAACAAAGATAACTAAACCAATTCAACCTACAACCCAAAACAAGCATTACATCAAATAAACAACCAAATAAACCATAAGCCCACATCCCGCACAAACACAAACAAAAACAACCCCAACTCCTCAACCCGGGAGCAAGACCCCAAAACCACCAAGGCACTCCCAACCGAGAATGGGCCACAAAGAAATGTAACCAAGCAACCCACAACAAACCACATAGGACACAACCTGGGACAGGCAAGAACAACACCACGGCCCACACCTAGAGCGAAGAAAACCAAAAACCAACTAGCTGGGTCACAAGTCATGAGGTCGATCCACAAGGGCCAAGGATAGAAAGAGGGAAGGACCATCTCTCACACCAAGTTCTGTTAGTAGGATTATTATCTACCTTCTGCAAACCTGATACTCTGAGTCTGACATCATTACATATGAGGTGAAAAATACTTCCTAAGAATAGATGTTTTCGTGATTCCGCCGTCGTTGTTCCATAAGATATAGTAGCACCCCCACGTAATCCTCTTAGTAATAGAGATGAAAGATTTACCTCGGCTCCAATTACACAAGAATTCATTCTCCCGCTCCTAAGATTCTGCAGTTCCCACGCTCTTTAAGATCCTCATCCAAATACCGCGTGAATCAAGTAACCACAGTATGTTCCGCCTTCAACGTCATTCTGCCAGAATAATACTGTGATTATGAGTTGATAAGGCCCCATTTGAGAAGTTTGTCTTGGGTATCCAATTTGTCATGGATGACCAACCAAACTATAAAAGCGTGTCTCCTTATAGCTTGGGGAAACCAAACCGAATAGTGCCAATTTACAACCTGCATTCTTGGTCTAATCTGGTTCCATGTCGAGTTAATGCAAATACCTTGGCGTGTCCAAGAAATAATATCCTCTTGATTCATCTAGAGGATAACTCGCAGCCTATTCTTGATAGCAATATGTCACCGAATTCTGTAATAGGCCAGCTCCACCTGTACCACCACCAATAACCTTCGCTATGTGAGCTGCTCCTATGAATAAAGATAACCAGATAATCCGTTCTCCAAAGCAAGGTAGGAGGGGGCCAATCTGGTTCCAGAAATCATGCCATAAGAATGTCCTAACACCGTTACACACCTTGTGTCCTTTTTTTTTTGGATAAGTAAGAATTTATTTCCAAAAAAGGCCAAAGCCCAACAACAATCAATACAATATAAGAAGCCACAGCCAATAGAAACCAAAAAACTGGGACAAAGACCTCCCTAAAAAAACATATGAAAGGGCAACAATTAAACACCCACCTCGATGTCAAAGAAACCAAACTAATACAACCCACAAACCACACAAGAGAAACCCCAAATAGAACACCAAATAACCAAAAGCCCACATCCCGGGCACAGGCCACATAAACAAAACACCCCTATACCTCACCCCGGGAGCAGGACCCCAAACCTCAATGTAGGCCACACTCCGAGAACAGCCATGCCAAACTGAGCCAAAGCAACCCCACAAACAAACCACACAGGCCACAACCTGGGACAGGCAAGAACAAGAACACCACGCCCACACCCCGGGCGAAAAGAACCAAACACCCAACTAGCAAGGTCATAAGTCAATAGGTCAATCACTGGGCCAGCCTAGATAGAAAGAGGAAAAGACCATCTTCGCACTACAAGATCTGCGAGAAGGTGATTATCATCAACCTTCAACCCCGAGACTCTAAGTCTCGACCTCATTACATAAGGATGTGAAAATAGCCTCCTATATAGACAATTTCATGGATTCGTCAAGGCTGTTCCATAAGTGATATATAGCAGCTCCCACGCAATCCTCTTCAGAATAGAGGTGAGTGATTTACCCCTGGTTCCAATTACCCACAAGAATTATTCTCCCAAAGCCTCAAGATTCTAAAGTCTCTACATAACCTTAAGATCCTCATCCAAATACCCGCTGAATCAAGCAGTCGAAGAAACAAAATGGTTCTTTGCCTTCAACATTAGCCCTGCAGACGATACACCATAGAGTTGATAAGGCCTCATTTGAGGAGTTTGTCTTAAGTATCCAATCTATCATGGACTTAACAACCAAACTATAAAAGCATGCGTCTCCTAATAGCTCGGGAACCACACCAATTGTGCCGCTACTACCCGTATTCCCGGGTCTAATCCGGGTTCCAAGCCGGCTAACAAGAAACCCCCCGAGGGGCTAGTGTCCAAGAAACAACATCCTCTCTAGAATCATCAATGGGATAGTCCCTGCAGCTGTTCTTGATAGCAATAAGGTCACCGAATTTGCACAGCCGCCTCCACTCTACCACCAACAATAACCTCTGATACATGAGCGTTCCTATGAATAGCAGAATCATATATAATCCGTTCTCCATAACAAGATAGAGAGGCTAACTAAGTTCTTAAATCATTAAGCAAGAAAGTCCCAAAGACTACACACTCAGGTCTTATGAAGGGTCTGACTCTGTCTCTAAGCTAAAGAATTTTCCTCCAACTCCAAGAGCATTTCGATGGTATCTTTGCACACCACAAACTCCCCTGTCTCAGATAAAGCCTTTGAACCCAAGTGTCTTATGAAGGGTCTGACTTTGTCTCTAAGCTGAAGGATTTTCCGCCAACCTGTGAGCACCAAAATGGGATCTTGCATACAACCCATCAGATAAAGCCTCTGAACCCATGCCACCCATAAAGAGTCCTTCCTATAGAACAAATTCCAAATGTGCTTCATAACACTAGCATCATTCGAATCTTTAACACGACGCAGACCCAATCCGCCCTCTTCCTTTGGAAGACAAACAGATTCCCATCTTACCTTAGCACGACGAGCATTCCCCAATTTACCAAACCATAGAAAGCTGCTGAAAATTTGCTCAATTTTAGCAATAGTGTACTTTGGAATGATGAACATACTGCACCAGTACATTTGAATGTTATACAGTATTGAACATACTAGTCCACGCCTGGATCCTGGCCAAAAGCTTATCAAGGAGCAGTTGACAATCACAATGAGAAAGTCTTGTAGATATGAGTGGAACTCCAAGGTATTTCATAGGTAAACTCCCCAAACAAAAGCAAGTAATGTTCAAAGATTACTTTGATATCCCATTGAACCCTCGTATGAAAATAACACTCTTCTGCTTGTTCACTTGGAGCCCAGAGAAGTTCTCAAACTTGTTTAACTTGTCCATAATAACTTGGACACTGGAAGACGTTCCACCAGCAAATAAAAAAATATCATCCGCAAAGCAAACGTGAGTCAGGTTGACTTCTTCACATTTAGGATGAAACTCAAATCCTTGCCCTTGGGCGGCCACAGATAAAGACCTAGAGAAGGCTTCCATTGCAATGATGAATAACAATGGGGATAAGGATCCCCCTGCCTTAAACCACGTTTGCTAGCAAAGAAAACCCGCAAGCTCACCATTTACAGATACAGAGAAAGAAGGAGTGGTGATGCACGCCTTTATACATCTCATAATGTAAGCAGGAGTACCCATTCTTGACAGAATATCAATGATGCAACTCCAACCAATTGAGTCATAGGCCTTCTTTATGTCTATTTTTAGTGCACACACCTCGACGACCAAGGCACACATAATTGCACATAAGATCCCGGGGTAATGAGAACATTGTTGGCACACCGACCTTGTACAAAGTGATCGTGACGGACAATGCTTCCGTGGAGACACTGCTTAACTCGTGAGCAATAATCTTCGATATGCACTTGTATATTGTATTACAACGGGATATTGGCATATAATCATGCATAGATTCAGGGTTTGGGACCTTGGGCACCAATGCAATAATAGTGCAATTAATTTCCCGAAGCATACAACCCGAGTTGAAAAAGGATTCCACTGCTTCAACAACATCACTACCAACAATACTCCATGCTTTCTTGTAAAATAGGGATGAGAAACCATCTGGGCCCGGGGCTTTGGAGTCATTCATGGAGAATATGGAATTCTTGATCTCTTCCTGGGTTATCCTACTGTTTAAAGAGTCCAGGTGTTGAGGAGACCAAGTGAGACCATCTAGGTTATCTAAATAATGATTATGGTTAATGGATGGACCATCAGAACACATTATATTTTGGAAGTGGGCAACGGCTTCCTGCTTGATAGCCTCCTAGTCTTCAATTCCTGCACCCATTCGCCAAAGTAATGACTTTTATAACATTCCGAGCATTCCCTTGCTTGACATGGCTTTGTGAAAGAAACTAGTACTCTCATCTCCAAGCTTAAGCCACCGACTCTAGATTTTGTTTCAGAACCCTCCTGCACAAGCTAAGTCGTGGAATGCCTCAAACACCTCTTCCCACATCCACCCTAAGGGATCATACTGCTGTTTAACGCACCACCCGGTCTGTGTAGTCCCCTTAGCATCCACAACTCGCCACGCAAGAATCCTCGCAAAGAGTGGAAATTAAAAGCCTTAAGAGCTGTGAGCCCTTCACACTTTTTAGCTCATGTCGATCTATACACGGGTAAAAGGAATACATCACTATTCCATGCGTCCTTTACTAGCTCAAGGAAAGCAAGATGGTCAGCCCAAAAGTTAAAAAATTTGAAGGGGTAAAGTTTACTGCACCCGGAATCCGGCCTAAAATTAAGGCTGGTAACCAGAGGGCAGTGATCAGATAACCCAGGATGAAGGACTTCTGTCATCGCATTGGGGAACACATCCAAACAACACTCATTTTGGAGACATCGGTCCAACTTCCTTGCTATGAAATTCGCCTCCCGACGGTTCATCCATGTAACATAGCCCTAAGAACGGAATATCCGCACCAAGATTGAACAGACACTGCGGAAAATCAGTCATGGCCGTGTCATACATCATGTTACCCCCAGTCTTTTCATTGACAAACCTGGTGGTGTTGAAATCGCCCAACACAAACCACGGATTATGGCCGACCATGGGCTCACACCAAAGAAGATGGCGCCAGAGCACTCTTCTGTCTAAGTAGTTATTCGAAGCATATATAGCCGAGCACCAAAAGGAATAAATATCCTTTAAAGTCAGAAGGACACAAAGATAGCTCGTCCATGGGGCATGGACAACACCACGTCGACCTTCTCGTGGATTAACACATATCCAAATTCTACCAAGGCATGATCATAATTATGAAATAGTCTCCAACCCGGAAGTAGAGAATTGAAAATTCTGTCCTTATTAGAGACCCGCACCCGAGTTTCCAAAATACACACAAAATCAAGATCATGGGACATAACAAACGAACGCACTTCTTTTTGCTTAAGGGAGTCGTTCAATCCCCTTATGTTCCAAGAGGCAAATTTAACCATTGGAAATGTGGATAGACCCCCCCTACTACTGATGCCTGCTTAGAAGCTTGGTTTTGTTTTTTCAATTTCTTGAGCTTCTTCTTTGATAGCAAAGAGATAATCCAACTCACAATCTCTTTATATGATTGAAAGTGTCAAAAGTGGGTGAAGTATCAGAGAAATCAGCACTAACATTGGGATCTGAAATGGACACACCCAAATTCTTAGCAACCTCACTTGGACATTCTTCCTCACTTTGAGCAAGACATTCGAAAGTATTACCTGTAACTCAAGTGACAAGAACACCCGCCGTCAGACATTAACCTCACCAAGCATTAATATGGCACGTTTTGCAGCACCCCTACTCTCTACAATACTGTCAACCACATTGTCAGTAGCATCAACACCCATAACACCAGGCGGATCCTTCCTAGAGCCAACCCCCGTAACCTGTGTAGCCTTCCTTTCATCAGCCATAATAACCTCTTCCCCGGCCTCCTTCACCCTGTTCCCAGATTTTGTGGTTTGTTCCTTCATGATATGGCAATGTGCCAGGTTATGGCCAAATAGCTTGCAGTTGGAACAACACTGTGGAGCCCAAGGGTAATTAATTCTTATCGTGGAATACTTGCCATTACCCATGTCCGTGAGAATGTGACTGTGGAATTCACAAATACCCCACCTCTATTCATATCCTAGCAAAGGATAATTTTGACTGGTTCTCAGTGAGAGCATCAAGATGGAGTGGATTACCAACAACACTTGCAATATACCCAAGACTTGTGTTAGTCCAATATTCCAAGGGTATATTATAGAACTTAACCCAGATTGGAATAGAGGTGAGCTGAGTGTTTAACATATCCATGCCTGGCCGCCAAGCACGTAAAATAAAAGGTCTCCTAGAAAGATGCCATGGTCCAAATTCCATAACCCAATCTTGGGCATCCAGTCCTCGACCAAAAAATAATAAACCATTCTCGGGCCGCGGATATATCCGACATCTCCTTCTTGCCCCACAGTTTGTTAACCAGCGAACGCACCACCGGAAATGGAAGTCGCTTATCCAGGAATTGACCAACCAGACACCCCTTCCACATATCAATACCTTCCATCACCGACTCCTCAGGGGGTTTAACCACAAACTTTCCACGAGTTCTATGCGGCCTGGAAAACTACAGCGGACCATTAGTTTAAAAAAAAAAAATAGACAGAGAATGTGTCTCTTCCATGATTCACTAGAGCCTGGCTCACCATTGCCCATTGTTTCCACCCAACCATTTCCCCCAAAATTCTTCCTCGATACCTCGTCCAATCCGCTCCAACCTCACACTCAAACCTCGATCCTCCTGGATCAACATTCAACAAAATGCCAAATCCCACGGATCTCCATCTGTATACCACCGTGAACGACTAGCTTCCCCGAAGATTCGGCCGCCGACGCCGACCCACCACTTTCCACTTCCACCGTTCCGACACTCGGAGATCCAGAAACAGAGCATCAGACTCCGTTCCGCAAGAGTTCAGCATCGAGGGGCGAGTGGCATTACACCACGTCACGTAGGAAGCTGCCTGAGAACTCGAATCGTGAAGAATGTGATCAGCCGCCACGAACGATTCGCACCAAAAGGAGACACACCAGGAGGTTTTTGGCATCGCACTCCGCGGCGACAACGCCAGACGACGGCGACCGACGGGCGATCTGGGCACCTGGATCCGCACAAGCCATTCCTCGAGGCCCGACACACTCCTCCTTTGTCATGCAAGTGTGAGGAGACACTCCACCATCTACACTCCTCCTCGGGAGCACGCATGTGCTGAACCCGCTTACTGGGGTGGCTACCCCGCGTGGTCAAAACATTAAGGCCATCTGACCCCACCATAGTCAAACCGGAATATTTAATGCTAAGACGAAATCCTGAACTGCCCTAGAGAGCATCGGAGAGCATCCTTGGGCTCAGATTTTTTTCCGACAAAGTCCAAGGTTGAGACGCTCTAGATTGCTTCACTTTTAGCTTAACTTTACAATAAAACAATCCACAATATCCTATTCAAATTGTAACACATACAAATTGTCCACAAAATAACCATAACATCATCCAAATATGCCAAATTCACAACAATTCTTTGAAAGCATCAACTTTAGGAACGTATTTGGTGAATGAACTTGTGTATGTGTTTGTTCTGTGTATCTAAGACAAACTTCACTACAAGTTGCAATCTGTAAATGGATATTTTATTCTGTTAACACAAATATAACACACAACAATCAATAATATATCAAAAATTGCTCCATCGACTATAAATACATGTATAGACTAGTGTGGGCTTACTGAAAGCAATTGATTCCTACGAGTGTCACCCATTCCACATTCCCGCATACTTTATAGCAAATATGCCATTACCGGTACCATTTGTTCTCAATCGACAACGTCAAGATACACATGACGTATCGATGAGACGCGGCACTCGAAATATACCCACAAGTTTACATGTTTAGGGTATTTTGTTACATAATTTGAATGTTTCGTGATTTGGGCGAAACATGGAAATTGAAAAACCCTAAAGTTTCATAAGACATTGCACAAATTTTCAAAAAGGATATGAAAGTCATAAGCGTAGAAGAGTGTGGGCTAAATTAGAATACAACATAACTTTATTTGCAAAAAGAGAAGAACTTAAAGACTAAAGGGAAATAAATGAAAACTTAACCCAAAAAAATGGGTTTTGGGAGCCAAACATGGCCTAAGGAGAGATCCTTAATTTAAGACCAAATTTGGCCTCATTTTGGGGAGAATAAACCGTGGAGAAGGGAAGGAGAAGAAGAAAAGAAAAGGAAAAGCAAAAAGGTATGGATTCTAACATTAAGTATGGAACTTTTTATAGATTTGTATGGAATCTAACATTTAGTATGGATTACTTGGATTTTCTTGTATGGATACATGTTTTGGGTTGTGGGTTGTAAGAAACCTAACCTCGTGAATGAATTCTTATGGGATCAAGAGTATGAATCCTCCCTTTGAGGTTGGATTCATGGTTTACCTGGGTAAAGTAATGAGTTTGGGTTAGAACAAACCCTGTCCACTCTTGTGTTTGGTTTGTGTATGGTTTATAATCTATATTGAGTTGTTTTGGGAGTAATTCATGAAAGGTTTTTGAAGAAAGATATGTATTGAAAGGTGATTTGAGTATAATTGAGGTTACAAGATGGATATGGAGTGATTTTGATGTGTATATTGATTATTGAGTTGATTTGGGTACCAAAATATGGAAAAAATGAGAAAAACCACCTTTTCTCGGAAATTTCGAGGGAGGCACCCTGCACTCAAAGTGAGTGCATCAGAACACTGGTATATGTTTTGTTATATTCAAGTAAGGATTTTTGGGGAGCAAATGCAACTTATGCCCTATGATATTTTAAATTGTGATTAAGATTAGCCATCTTAATGGTTGGTTTAATTAGAGGATTAGTAAAGTGTGTTAGATTGCATTTTTATGGCATGTCAATTATGCAATTAGGTGTTTAGAGGTTTTGTTAGGGTTTGTAATTAAGTTTGTGTTGAAGGACCACTTTGAAAAAACTTGTTAGTGAAGAGGACTAAAGTGTAATATCCTTGTGAGCTATGTGGCATCATGAGGGCATGACACCTCATATATGCATGGTAGGAGACTCTCACGACATGGCAAGTGCATGAGAAGAGCTACATAGCCAAGCAAACCAATTCCCTCTTGTTTTGGATGCGACCAACTTCTTGCTAGGAAGGGAAAATTCTGGAAATTAGAAAGTGAGAGAGTTCAGAGACAAGCTTGAGAGAAGGAGAGAAAAGGCCTGAAGGAAAGCTTGGTTTTTTGTGGAAAAAGTTCACTAAGGTATAAACATGATCTTTGAGGCCTTAGTTGTATTTCTTATGGACTTTGGTTATTTCTAGGGTTTTGCTACTACATCCTAACCCTAGATTTGATGAAAGGTGTGTTTAGTGGAACCTCAAATTGTAAAAGACCGCTTTTGTGAAGATGGCATGTGTGTGTGTGTGTCCATGGGAGGTGCTGTCCATTTTCCCTCGACCCCATGACAGTGTTTTGGCCATACACGCAAGAACTCCGAACTGGATGATTTTAGTTGGAGAAGAAGCCCAGGATCTAGCCCTTCGAATGTCTAGAAGAGACCAAGAACTAAATCCTACCATAAAACCCTTGAATTTGAGGTTGAAAGTCAGATACAGATTCTGTCCCAAGTTCGAGCAGCTCCCGTTTTTTGAGTCATAAGTTGAGTTATATTGGATCCACGGAGTGATTCAAAATCCCTCTCAAAGTAGCCACATAGGGGCGTAACCACAGTAGCGTGTGGCCAAAATTATGGCTTATTTGTTCCCATAATTTCGTCAAAGTAAGGGTGAAGTGAGGACAATGCATTCTGTCCTAGAAATGGTCTCGGGAGGTCGAGTGTAAAACCATAACTTGATTCCGAGGTCCGAATGACCTGATTTAAGAGGCTATGGAAAGCTATGAGATAGGAGAACTCAACAGAAGACCATAGTGAACAAAAAACGTGTATGGCTGGTCAAAATGGTAGTTAAGAAAAAAAGAAAAAAAGGGGGTCTTGAGATAGGCTGAAACAAGGTACAAGTGTTGTGTGTGCTATTTGTGTTACCCTAATAAGGGGTGTTAAATGTTGATATTAGTAAGTGTAAAAGAGAGTGCTCTTAAAGAATCAAGGTTTATGTTGGTAGGTATAAGAATATGTGTGATTCGAGTGGTGAAGTAGTAATAAACCAATTGGGTAATTTTATATAACCCGATTATTCGAGGCTAAGAAATCTTATGACTTGTTAATTGGTGCATCCTTCGAGGCTCCTGGCTTTGACTTCCTTTGGGAGACTTGTGGATTTTTAAACCAAGGGAAGGTAGGGGATCTGTAACCTCTCTCCCGCTTATACCATGGCTCACAAATTCAGACCATTCCATGCTTGAACCTGTGTGATTTACTAATGATATCTATAAATGTGTATATTTTTATATCTATGGAATTCTTTGAATTGAACTCGGTACATGATGTTTTAAATATCCATGTGGATGAATACTTTGTGAAATCGTTTAAAGCATGACATAGTATGGACTGTGTGAGAGTCCCATTGATGTAGTGGACACTCTGACTATGACTAGTCCCCGGGGTTGTACCCCAGAAGGTCATTATATACGGATGTGGGCATATCCCCCGGGTGGTAAGTCCCAGCAATTTGTCGTTATAATGATGGGCATATCTCGTAGTAAGTCCCAGCAATTTGTCGTTGTTCGAGGATGATCGGCCGTCCCCGTGAGCCTAAAAGAGTCACCGATGAGGGCCCAGATGGTGGTAGTATTGCATCAATTTGTTTCACATCAACCTATTAATCAAAAAATGCTCATGTTTTAGACGTGTTGAATTATTTTTATTTTGAAATGTTTTTATGGGTATACTTGTTATGGGATTCACTACTGAGTTGTCGAACTCACCCCCATTATTCCCTCCACCTTAGATGCAAGTACGAGACCAGCTACATGACTTGAGAGTTCGAATTTTGGTGGTTTCTTGATATTGGGAATTGTGCAAGGTCAAATTTTAGCATTACGTCGGTGGTCGGGCATACATTTTGAGGAACATCTAGTGTTGTGCAGGTTCACACTGTGATATTTCGACAATTCATATCGATCATGGGTCATTGTATATCATTATGATTAGTTCAAATAATTTTGTAGAAAGTTTTGGGATTTTTTGTGTTAAGGTTGTTTGATCAAGTGTAAGTGTATACTCTTTGGGCGCATTGAGGACTTACCTCAATACAGATATGTATATGCTGCTTTGAGACCCGAGTTGAGTTTTAATTACATGCTTTCTAGGCGATTACTCCAAGTGGAGTTTGACCTGAAGTTTTGGAAGAAAACAAAGTTGATATATGGTGTGTGTATTAATGGCAGCCTTTATGCAAAGTGTTGGATTTTTTGAAAGAGTCCTATGTTAGAGACTCGTTGTGAAAAAAAGAGATGGTAAATAACATAAATCACACCGTGGAAATCGTAGGACAGTACCGTACCATAAGTGTTCTGTCAACCGGTACGTGCACGGCATTCCACGCTCTATTTGACCAGCTGCCTCAGATTTTGGCCATAACTTGGTCAGCTTCTATCCGTTTGAGTGATCTGGTGGCCGTTGTAATAGACTTCAAGGAGAATAAACACCCTCAAATAGGTAATTTCAAATTTCGATTCTATTTGGCCCAAAATTCACTCAAAGTAAAGCGGGTGTCTGGGCCACTGCTTCAATTTTTACTGGCAGAGAAGTCCGGGTTGTTTAGAACATAACTTGAGATTCGAGCCTGATTTGGGTGATTCCAGTTGGAGAAGAACCCTAGCACCTTAGCTTCAAAGGAGTACAAAGAACCAAAGTATCGATATGGAGTTAAGACCCCCGAATGGGTATTTCAAACTGTCCCTAGTGTAAATGGCAAATGACTAGTTTGGCATGAAATGCCATAACTTGAGTTTGATGATTCACTGAATGACTCCAATTTCTGGGCGGGCAGATTCAGAGGAACAAGAATACATGAATAATGTGTGAATACATAAGTGTCATACTCAGACAGCATAAGGAAATGCCATATGTAGCCAGGCATGAAACAAGAAAGGTATAGGAAATGCAATATGTATAGATGTGTCTAGCGAAACATGAATATGATATGAAATATGAAAATGAACTAAACATGAACATGAACATGAAAGGCAATATGTCAGTGAACACATAATGTGGTTAAGTTATATATGATTATTATCACATAAAATCCAGAAAAGATAATGAATGATATGAAATACATGAATGAATGAGTGCACGTTCTAATCGGTGCTTTGGCACTCTTGCTAGTGCTACGACACTTCTATTACGTGGGCAGCACATTCTGACCTGTTCTATGTGAAATCACATGGCTACTAAATGATAAACAGGATAGGATTCAACAACTGAATCTGTCGTGAATATCGACTTCTATAGCCATATGTGAGATTGCAATGTTAAATGTGAGATCACATTGCTACTGAATGACAAACAAGACAGGATTCAATCATACCTCCCATGATAATCATAGTCTCGTACATACATACCTTTAGCTTTCTTGTGCCCCAAGAAACCTTATTTTTCCTCCTTAGCTTTCTAGCTGCAAAAGCTCTTCATAAAAATCATATTTTTCCTCCTTAGCCAGCGAATCCACCCAAACCGTATCTGCAGGATCTGCCTCTAGCATCAAGCACACCGCCTGGGCTTATGATCATCCATCAATCCATGAGCTCGATACCGCTTGAAGCAAAGTTGGGACCGTGATGGATGATCCAAAGAGTTTGTAAGTCAAAATATGGGTTCGGGGTGTTTTCGGGTCAAAATAGGTTATGGACGAATTTGAAATTTTTCTAAGTTAAGAAAGGTAAATTTATGGCATATAAGGGACAAGGGTAGCATTTATAAGGTTTTAAGAAGATGGAACAAGATTTGGAAAGTTTTGGGTCGAGGTTGAAAATTTGGTTATGGAAAGTTTAGAGAAAAGATTTAGATGGTGAGGATATAGAGTTTGCAATAATAGTGGTTACTCATCACACGAAACGATCCACACTAGATAGGTGATGGAGCCGAAGGCGCCACAAATCAACTATGGATCTGTTGATTGATAAGTTTGGACAAAGACTTCTCCAATTAAGGTCCACCTAGGTATGAGAAGCCACGAACTCGTCCCTCAAGGGAATCCACCCAAGAGATAAGAGAACAAGAGAGAACTCTTAAAAGAGAAACTGAAAAATATTATTAAACTTGAATTGATTTTAAAAGACTACATTATGGGGGTATATATAGTCCCATACTTTCTAAATCAAATATAGCAACTTCTACTTTAACTAGAAAAGAAACTTTCTAAAATTACATAAAGCAACTCCTAAAAGCAAACTTAAAATAAATAAAGCACCTAAAAGGGATAGAATAAAATACTGAGCAAATCTTTCTAAAAGAAATACGCCAGAATCATAAACAAATCCTCCAAGATTCTCGCAAATCTTTCTAAAATCAATATGGCTGCCCCGCACGTGGATTTTTTTTTGGATAAGTAAGCATTTATTTCAAAAGGCAAGCCCCACAACCAAAGAATACACGAGCCCAAGGCTCAAATTACAGAAAATCCGATTTAACCTCCCCTAAAAACCGAGGGGAAGGCAACAAATTAAACAACCAACAACAACCAAGGACAAAAGAAAACAAAAAAAATGTGACACTCCACCCACATCCCGGTAGTCACCACACCCCAAAGTCCCTACTTATAACTGTGGCTAAGACACCCCAGGCCCAACACAGATAAGGACCCAACCAGCAACGAAACCATCAATCAACCACATGAAACACCAATGTCAAGAATTTTAAGAGTGAAGGACCATCTCTCACACATAGCTCTGTTCACTGGATTATCCACCACCTTCCTGAACCAGATTCTCGGCCCGACATCATTACAATGATGGTCAAACCGAGAATAGATCCCGCCGTTCCACTATTCTACCGTTTCCACAAGTGATAAATGGTAGCACCCCATGCAATCCTCTTAGCGCATAGAACAAAAGGATTTCCTCGTAGCACAATTACCCATAAGAACTCATTCTCCCAATTCCGTGGAGTTCTAGAATTCCCACATAACCTTAAAATTCTCAACCAAATACCAGCAGTGAATTGGTAACCAAAAAACAAGTGATTCCTGTCTTCAACATTAGTCCGGCAGAAAACACAAGATATAGAGTCGATCATGCCCCACCCGAAGCTTGTCTCGCGACAAGCAATCTATCCCGAATGGCCAACCATACGATAAATGCATGTCTCCTCGATAGCTTCAGGAAACCAATCGTATAGTGCCGCTTGACCACCTGGCTTTGGTTCAAAATTGTTCCAAGTCGAAGTTCACGTGACTCATGATCTAAGGTTGTGCTGTGGTCTCTAGAACCTCGAGGAATTGGGGAGAACGAATTTTCATGGTAATTGCCAACAAGGGAAAGTCCTTCAGCTCTATTACAAAGGAAGACTATGGTGCTACGCATTCACCACTTGGGACACTGAATAGTAGAACTACTAGCAGCCCAAATCCATGTCCCTAAATGGACACTATTTCTTTCAATTCCATTTGTATAGATGTTATTCTATCTCCGTTCCGTATATGTTTGATAGTCCCTGAACATCATGTGAGAGATGGTCCTTCCCTATTAATATTCATTCCAGGTTTACTGCTCTGATCAGCATTGTCATCTTGTCGCCTTCCAGGTTGTGGGCGGTTCTTGTGTTCTTTCTTTGTCTGATCAGGGTCAGGTCTTGTTGGTATTTTGTAATGTTCTGGCCAGCAAACACCCATATTTGAGATAGTGGGGAGGTGTCGGTCTGCTTTTTCTTTTGTCTGCTAGGTCAGGGGCCTCAAACATTATATTTTGCCATGCGCCCTTTGGTAATAAATTTAATTATCCAAAAAAAATTCTTAAGAAGCAAGTGTCCACTAGATAAAATCCTCTTAGTACAGGTCTGGCAATAGTAGTTGCACAACTATTTTATAGTAAGATCAGAGTTCATTTGTCATTCCACACCTGCCTGTCATCATTTAACTCACTACACGAGCATTATTATGAATAGCTTAATCATATATGATACATCTCCATAGTAAGTGAAGAAGAGGGGCCAACCGGTTCCGTGAATCATGCATAAAAAGTCCCCTTACCATTTGAAAATTTGAAAATATGAAGGGCCTGACTTAATTCTCACTGGGCACTTTCACTAACTCACGAGCAAAATAAGGGATTTTAGCACATCAAAGAATGTCCCAAGTCCACCACGTTTTTAGCCTTCCAAGGCCCAATGAGTCCAAAAAAGGAGTTTTCTATTAGTTATTCACATACCTTGAATCTCCTAACTAACTTCAACAATTAAATGAATTCTCAATATTTGGTGTGTTTATAGATGCTCCTGCATCATATATATCAGAAATATTCCCAAGGGTGGGGCACAGATTCCTCGAAATATGGAAGCAATGGCTTAATTCTGGAACTCCACTATATTTGAGTGAGATTTGCTCCGTTCCCACTTGTGTCAGAATGCCTAGATCATACCACATTTGCAGACTAAGTTAGTCGGAACCCTGTGGTTTCAAGATCTAGGCGATGTATAAGATTCAAGCACGAGTTCACGAAGGTCTCAAGATTTCACACAAAGTCTCCTCCGCTGATTCAACATGCCAACGACGATCGCATCGAGCGCTGCCGACTACTAATGAGTTTGAGTGGCCATCCGCACCCTACAGGCTAAATTCAACATGTTTTCACACGGGAAGCCAGACGCCGAAGGGTCATCGGTATCATTATCTCGTAGAATGATATGCCGTAGTTGAATAAGATCTCGCCATGTCATAGGGTGGGGTATTGAGATGGATAAGAGATGGTATAGTCCCCCAGACAGATCGTAGGTCGGTGTAGAGACCTGATTCCAAATCTGGTAAGCTTCGCCAGATGTCCGTGATGCCAGTATTTCAAGATACCACACCGCCACCTTCATCGAGACCATTGCTAACAGTTAACGCCACCTTCGCGCACGTCGTTAGTTCAACGCCCAAGTCCACTGGAAAATGGGATCCGTCGGCGATGAGCTACCAATATGGTGCGAGTTTCCAGAAGGCATATTAGTTTGGCAAGAGGCTTCCCATCTTATGGTCACACGCTGTACCTTTCCCGGAGTGATGCAAATTTTCCCAAGGATGATAAAAGTGGAGTGTTATGAAGTTCGTCAGTATTGCCACATTAATCCATTTTCAAGAACACTGTCCCAGCTTTTCTTTTTCAATTGATATGGTGTTTGATTGACCCGCCAGTCGGTTTCATCCGTTTGGGGCTCGTTTCTTGAGCGCTAATTAAGGTGTCGGCCGGCAGGTGGGCTTGCCGGGGCCGCCTGGTTGGCTCAATGTCTCCCGAGGGCATCCGCAATTATTATTAGCTCTTCTTGAATTCGCCTTCTGAGCTACGTTGATTGCTTTTATTCGTCAGGTTGCAGGTCCCTGTTGTTCCTCATCGTTTCTGGCACGGCTCAGCGCAAATTTTTCTGCTATATCCCGAGTTGTCTAAGGCCTGTCAGGGCTGGCCATGGTTTAGTTTCTCCTGCCCGGGTTGTGGCCTGTTTTATGTGGTTATTTTGATCAATAATCCATATCGGGTCCTGGCTAGGATCACTCTCCTTCGCCCAAAGCATTGTTTAGTTGGTCGGCTCCATTTGATGGTATCTGCTTTGAAATCATATGGTCGATGCCCTCTCCATTTTTAGAGGCATGTCCGGTTTTCGCATTCCGTGGCCTGGCCTCAGATTTTCTTACAGTCGCTGGGGCTATGCCCTTTGAATAAATTCTTAATATCCAAAAAAAAAAAAAGAAATATATGACAATAAATTTAAAAACCAGATGGGGAATATAATCTAATACCATGCGAAATCATTGTATTTAAGGTGTGTTTTCCAGCAAGGCCTTGGCTCACTTCCTGTAATGAACTCGAAGACGTAAAGAACTAACTTATTAACATCCTTATTTTCTATTATGCTAATAGTAACATATATGGTAATATATGTGTGTTAGAAAAAAGCTTACTTCTGCACGTCTGTAGCTACCAAAAAATTTCTTTTCTTCAACTAGACAATGCTTGATCAAGTCATCCGTCCACAAAGCACCTACCGGACATGTCAAGGGCACTGTTCTGGCCGCTATGGTGGAGTATGATACATACGAACACCGCAGATACAGAGTGAATGAGTAAAGGATAAAACAAGTAACAACTTTAGTCAAACATCATAAGAAAATGAATCTCTTACCTGGAGGAATAGTATGCACCCTCGAAACCATGATCCTCCACCCGTTTGGATTTCATGGATGTTTGGCCTACAGATTTAAGGTTGGCTCGTCTGGGGCCTTCTTTGAACCGAGTAGATCACCATCCCAAATTTAGTCCTATATCTCAAATAATCTCTTTGTTTGGTATTCGGTACAAGCATTGTAAGCACATGAAAAATCAAAAGCTTTTGAGAATTGCTCCCAACAGGGTCGGTCCGGCAATCCTCTCGTATCTCAAACAATACTTCCTAAGTAGGGGCGATCTTCGACAGACAAAATTGATGACAATGCCTTCGGCGACCTCACATATCACCGACATCTCGGTGCGTGAATATTAACCGATTTATGAGGTCCAGTGCAAACCATGGCATTTAACATCATAGTAAGATATCCAAACGACATAAACGAACTGGACCTCTCTACATGGTAACTGCAATAATCCCCCAAAGCCCAAAGTTGTTATCGCTTCCTTTTTCTCCTCAGATAACATTCCCATGATTTTAAAAAAAAAATTGGGGAACATCATGATTGAGGCATGTCCACCTACACACACAAAATACATATACAAGTGAATGATATGAAGTTCCAATATAGACTCCTATAACAAATGAATGACATTGAAATTATAGTATAATATCTTGCATTTTTTTGGCTATATTGGTTGCCCATCCATCCTTACAAATTATACAGTGGATAAACACCTACAATCTTGACAATTCTCAGTTCAATACTTGGAATAACAATACAACAATAAGAAAAAAACAATATAATATATAATTAGGCATGGACAAGATTCATATAAATACACAAAACTCCACGTGGAAGGTTACAAAAAACAAAAAACAAAAAATAGCAATATTCTTTGCTCAAATTAAACAAAATATTTAATCACTAATTTAGACAGTTGTTTATGGTAATGGATTCTTGCAAGTTACACGATTGTGACGAGCTACATTACATCTAGAATAATACACAATCCGCTTGTCTTAGAATTGGGACTTTATGCGTTTTTTCCTTGGTCTACCAGGCGGTCTCTTCGTACATGGAGTTTTTAGAGAGAAAACAATATCACCAATTAAAGTCCTCACTAAGCCATCACCACTAATAGTTGGCAGGTCATGCGACTTTATCCCACAAAACTTACCATTATAAATAAGATTCTACTTTGAAAATGTGAAACATTGATCAACAAACCCAGCCACATTTTGTCTAATAGACTACATAATGGCACAAGAATGGTCACAAGGTATTCCAGACATTTTCCATGCCTTGCAATTGCATGTTCTATTGATTAGGTCCATAATAACAAAAACTCTCCCAATTGAAACACCAAACTTGCTATTGATGAATGGACTCACAACATACCCTTCACCCTTTGTGATATTTGTTATAAGTTTTTCCTCAATTTTGGGTCTTATAGGCCCCTTTCAATGCTTTAACTCTTCCTTATGCTTAACTAACATGCCACCGAGCTTAATAATGTGTTCCATCATAAAGGTATAAATTGAGTGATGACTTTTCATTTTTCAACCATGCATTGAATGACTCGGTAAAATTAGTTGTCATTTTGTCCCATCTTTTTTTGGTGAATTTCGACATGGCCCAAAGCTCAGGTGAATTTTCTTCAACCCATTTAGCTAAAGCTTCATTGTAGGTTCGTAACTCAGAAAGATTTGCTTCATAATATTCGTTCCTACGGGCATATGCAATACTATCAAGCCATTGAAGGGCAACTTCTTTACCTTTGTTTCCTCTTATGTTATGCCTTGAAATAAATGTACTGAAGCTCCCTTTCAGGTGCCGATAGTAACATGCATGATTATCACCTCCAAATATCTCAGGAACACTCCATAGAAGAGCAAGATGATTGTCTGAGATAAAAACAACTTCATTCTCTCCAACAATTGTCTCCAAGTTTATTAAAAACCAAGACCAATCTTCGTAATTCTTTGAGCTCATAATCCCAAAAGCCAGCAGGAACATATAATCATTAGCATCATATGCGGTGGCCGAGAGAATAAGGCACCACCATATGGTCCACTCATGTGGCAATCTCTATACACTCTATTCACAATAACACTATGCCCGAGTGGGTTCGTCACCAAGATGTCATACTCGGTTTCACTCCTCAGTAAATTTCCCAAACTAGGTATGTTAGTCCAAATATATGAGTGGGTTGACTCGGGGTCAATCAATGCATGCATAGTAGTATCAAAGATTTGGAAATTCATCGACTATCACATCCGAGCGTCGGCATCTTCCACGCCTTCATTGCATATGCTCGAGCTGGAGCACGTGCACCTGTCTACCCTCAATCTGAGTTACTTGGCCCTAATTCCTGTGATGCAACACTCTTGGCCGCCTTCCGTGCCACCGGCCGCACTCCTACCTGGGGTGGTGCTGTAAATGAACAAGCCTCTATAACACCGCCTATGCCTCGTTGGATCCATAAATCAAACAAGCACCTATAAGTCTCCAACATTCTCCTTTATGATTTTTCCCACAATGGGAGCAATGAGAAGCAGTCTGTCCTCTATAAGCACCTCCTGGTGCACTCGCAACTAATGGTGCCGGTAAAGTAGTATTCCTACCAGTAGCCTAAGCTGAATGGAACCCTGTGGTCCTCTGAATTTCTTCCTTTGCTATTGTTGCGAACTCGACTGATTGGGAATTTTCTTTCCCTATCTTTTATCTTTTCTCTCTTTTTCCTCTTTCTTGACTCTTTCCACATTCAATGCACCTGTCACGATTTTGGAGAAGTCCTCATGGAAAAATCTCGTGACATGGGCTCGAATATGGTCGTTAAGGCCGTCTTCGAACCTACGGCACTTTTCTTCCTCACTCACTAGTATCTCGGGAGCATACTTGCTTAACCGGGTGAACTCTCTCTGATATTCGATCACACTCATCTGTCTTTACTTTAAATTATGAAACTCTCGTCTCATGTTGCTCAGATAAATGCGACCCATATAGTGCTTTTTGAACTCATCTAAGAAGAACTTCCATGTAACTCTCTTTGATGGTGCGGTTCTGGTCATGGAAACCCACCACTGATAAGCCTCATCCTGTAATAGGGAGGTCGCACATTCCAAACTCTCATTCGGTGTACAATGCATCTGCACTAGCATTCACTCGATCCTTTCGAGCCAATTCTCTGCCATTGAAGGCTCATCTTCTTTCTTTCCTAGAAAATCTACCGGCTCCAGCATCTTGCCATTCTCAATGGTCGATCACGGAGCAATTGTGGCAATGAAGCTGTCTGGGTCTTTGCAAAGCCTAAGCTAACTGTTGGAGGATACCCAAAGTACCTCCTGCCACTTGTTCCGGTTCATTTACTGGTGGAGCATGAGAGGCTTGTCCACCTACCACACTAGTAGGACTATTAGGACGATTTCCCTGGTCACCTCTAACCCTATGAGTACCTGAACCATCCATGCTTACCTATTAAGACCAACAAGATCCGCGTCAGAGTCATGTCATCCTTTATATGCAAATGCAATGTATGCAATAAATAATTTCAAATTCATTTTAAAGAACCGCCTAAACCTAGGCTCTGATACCACTTAAATGTAGCACCCCTTCCCGGCCCAACTAGATTGGAGAGTTTGAACCAGATCTAGGATGCTCAAATAACACTATATCACTTTATCAAAATCATTTATCAAAAACGCGCGGAGGCGATTTCAATTTAGGGCAAGCCCATAAACATTTACAAATTCAATGCAATTCTTTTACAAAATATGCATTTAACCAAAAATGGTACTTTTATGTCAAGCATACCTATAATGTCCAAAATTGTATTCAGATATAGGTACAAAAATAATTTCGGAGTTGAACTCCTTTTGTTTGCAAAACAATGTCATGCTCAAAAATGATGAGGATGCATGTGACGGAGCATACTTTGTGAACCTTCCTCGAATGACTCTGTCGCCCCCGACCTTGGGTTCAGCTGCCAATCACTATCAATCACTCCTGGCATCACAAGACTACTAAACAATACACTAAGCATTTTCATGCTTATCGCCTTATAATCATTTCTTTGTTTCGCTTTTGAGTCAACCATGCAATTTTACTAAACAAAACTTTCAAATCTTTTTGGATGATCAATGTCAATACAATACATATACTTATTTCATATAGTAACATTTATGGTTCATTGATCATTCCAAATATACACTTTCATATGCAATAAATCATTTATAACCAAATCATGCATTTCACAATTCTCTTTTCATTTCAATTTACAATCATGCTTTTCAATATGTCAAAATCCAAAGCCAATTCGCTTATGCCTTAAACGAATTTAACTTTATGTTTTCTGTGATAATGTGATATCTAATCACCCTAAGACGGCCCCGTCAGTCGTAGGCCAAGATAAGAACATTTATTTTATAACACAAACTTGTCTCCGCCTGGTCGACCGGTTATTAAAATCAATTCGTGAACACTACCGATATTGTCCTACTGGGCTGCTGATCGGAGTGACACATCAATAGTTTGTTCGCAGTACTACTAATTTGACCCTTATTGGTATACCAATCTACCTCATTATTCTCAGCCGCTATGGTAGGCGTTGTCCCGGTGATTGATGGTTCCTGCTCGTGGGGCTATTCGTAGTCCCGTTGCCTACGCCCGGCCGTGGGGCCGTTGTGGTCATGCTTTCGTCCTGAATGTGGGTGTGAGCATCGCCAGTGTTCGCGATTTGTTGTTGGCCAAGCCGTCGCTGCCCCCCCTATGTTTTTAGGGAGGTGTCATCCGTCTTTTTTTCTCGTTCCTCAAGCCTCGGGGCTCGTGCATTTTCTGGGTTTGTATGCTCGCCTTTGGAAATAAATTCTTAATTATCCAAAAAAAAAAAAAAAGGGCTCAAACTTTAGGAGTAGGAAAATATAGTATAATATGTATACTTGTATAAATAGTTTAATTTCATTACTCATGTACTTTCTTATATGCAAACATTTCACAATCAATTGCCTCAAATCAATTATAACACCAATATGCTTTTCTCATACATTTAGAACAAACATTTCAAATCTTAAATGAGAATAAAGAGAAGATAGAACAAACCAATCTATCTCTTTCTTTTTGCCTTGCCTTTAATCTCGGTCCTAGGTTAGGTGATCCTCACCGGCCCCTAACAAATCACACACATCACATTTAATAAACTAACACTATTCACTCTTAACGAATATCGTTGAGGCGAAGCTGATGAGTGCAAAACTCATCTACTTTTTGAGTTCATTTTTTTTTTTTTTTGGATAAATAAGAATTTATTACCAAAGGGGCAACGCCCAACCAAAGAATACAATGAACTGAGGCCCGAGGCCACAACTGTGCAAAGAAACTGGACAAAGACTCTCCCTCTATAAATATAGGAACAAAGCAATGTACTCGAACAACACAAAGCCACCAACAAAGACACAAGCCCACAATCCGGGCAAAAAAAAAACAACACAAGAACCCGCCCACAACCCGGGCAAGGCAACAAGGCCCCAACAATCACAAATCAAGCATCCAACCTACCAGGAGATAAAATATTAATAGGGAAGGACCATCTCTCACACATTGATCTGTTTGCAGGACTATCAACAACCTTCTCTGAGACCGTAAATGATTTAAGTCTAACATCATCACAAATGAGGTGAAAATAGCATCGCCTGGAGCATAGTTGTTCCTCATGACCTCTACTTTATTCCGATGACCCCACAAGTGGTAGATAGTATAATCCCACTAATCTTCCTTGTAATAGAGCTCAAGATCTTCCCTTGTTGGCAATTACCCACAAGCACCCGTTTCCAATTCCTGGTTCTAGAGGACCCCCAAGACAACCATAGAATCCTCGCCAAATACCAAACGTGAAATGGCAACCGAAGAATAAGTGGTTCCCCGCTTTCAACATTAGCACGACAAAATACACAAGATATAGAGTTGGTAGACCCTACCTGAGAAGCTTATCCCTGGGTAAACTAACTGCTCTAATTTTACCAGCCGACAATAAAAGCATGCCTCCTGATGGCTTGGGGAAACCAAATCGAATAGTGCCAATTAACAACCAGCATCGTCGGTCTAAAGTGGTTCCAGTGTATTACGTTGAAAACCCTTATGATCTAGAGTCCAAGATATCCTCCCTGTAGGCATCGATATGGTAATTCGGGCACAACTGCTCTGATAGCAATAAGGTCACCCCACTAGCTAAGAGGCCAATTCCACCCCCCTTCATCAATAACTACAGCTACTCGAGCGTTACAATGAATTGCATAGTCATACAAGATCCGCTCACCATAATAGGGCGAGAGTGACCAACCGTTCCTAAATCATATGCCGATGCAAGGTCGCGCCCAGCCACCCACCTCAGGCTTTATGAGCAGGGTCCGATCCTCTCTCTAAGTTGAAGGATTTCCCGCCTAACCTGTGAATAAACTGGGACTTGCATTCCAGAGGCTCCCCGTCGCGCATAAACCTCCGCACCAGACGCCACCCATAAGGAGTCCTTCTTGTAGAACGTATTCCGCATATGCTTCATAACATTTAAACCATTCAGTCTTTAACACGCGCCCGAGGCCTAAACCGCTCCTCCTTGGCACACACTGATTCCCACTTGATCTTAGCACGACGAGCGCTCCCGGAATTTCCAGCACTATAAGAAGCTCATCGAATGATCAAGCCACCTTAGATATAGTATACTTGGGATAATAAACAAAGCCGTACCGCACAATTGTATACCTGTATAAGACCGGCAATCACCAGAATCTCGTCGGTATAAGATAAAGATTTGCTTGTCCAAGACTGAATTCTGGCCGTATGCTCGGGGACCAGAACTCCCCTAGAGTTCAGTGGCTTAAACTCGGGGACCAGAACACTAGCTTCTTCCACAAAGCTGTCAAAGCACGTAATGCTCGGAGTGCTTTAAAGGTTATTACTATGGCAAATGGTCATAACTCAGAATTCGTTGCCATCAAGGTGAAGTCAGAAGGCACTCTAAGGTATTTTGCGTTCTGGCTAGAACCCACAAGAAGGCCATGCTCCGGTATTTAGATGGATTGATGGCTTCAGGTGGTCCCTCAAAGATATGGATACGTCGACAAAGCAATTTCCTATGAGGAGATCATGGCCATTTTTTCCATCGATGATCCCAAGCCCCCGCCTGATGGGTTTTCTCGCCAAGGTGGCTCGGGGTATTACCGAGTGACGCTTATGCACCAAGTGAGTCTCTTTGAATTCACAAGTATGCTTCATGAGATTAATTACAATTATAGCTTGCGCCTAAGGTTCCTAACTCGTTCTATGCACGCGATTATAGCCTGGTTTCTTGTCAAGTAACACCATCTATAAGTGCATCTTAAGATCATTGTCGCGAGAATTAAACAAAGGTTCCTTATTATCCCATCACAAGCCAATTTTGTTCAAGGTCGGAGCATCAGCCACAATATCCTTATCACCCATGACCTTTACGTTAAACTACCATCGATATCGGGTCCTCCTGTGTGCTAAAGGTCGAGCATCATGAAGGCATACGACACGCGACGTTGTATCTTGAGTATCTCTCTCCTCGTATGGAAACTCTACTCATCTATTGAAATGTATTATGGTCTTGCATCACTGTCCCATCCTTCTATTTCGATAAATGGTGAGCTTGGCGGGGTTTTGCTAGCAAGCCACAAGTTAAGGCAAGTGGGACCCATTATCATCTTTTTTATTCATCCTCGCAATGGAGGCCTTTTCCGCATCCTTAGTCGTGGGCTAATAGACAAGGGCTCGCTTCACCCTGTATGCAAGGAAATCAACCTAACCTTACTCGGTGTTTTGCGTATGATATGTTTGTTTTCTGGACGATTCCAAAGTGTCTGTGTCTTCATGACGACCAAGCAGTTTGCGTGCTTTTGGGGCGCTTCAAGTGAACAAGCAAAAAGTGCCATTTTCCTAAATGAGTTTCGATGAAGTTAGGAATGACTTGTTGAAATGCCTGGCAGGTCTTCGGGCCCGGGGCGTGTTTCCCTGTGAGATATTTGCTGAGTCCCTCTTATTTCTACAAGGTCACAGTTCATTTCACATGCTATTTTGTGCATTTTGTATCCATATTCATGTAAAACCTTATAAAATTTCGTTTAAACTTGGTTTTGTAGGATTATTGATGAAAATCAAGTGATTTTGGCAAGAAATGGTAATATATCTGGGTAGAGAGTCAACTGGGAGTCTCACAATTTAACACTGGAAGATAAATTTTCTTGTACCATTTGGAAATACTTCAAATGGTTCAAAACTTCATGGTTGTATCTTACATTCAAAGAGCTTTCCAACGAGTACTCATACGCCTGAACCGAAGTTAAACGGTTAGTTATGGCCCCAACAAGTTGGAGAAGAAAACAAGTCATTGCCCGTAAACTATCGCGACCTTCAAGCAAGTTATCACTTAAATTCCAGAAACTTGGTTGCGACCTAAAAACTCGGCTGAGCCGTCGCGACAAAAAACGCTATAGAAACCTAAAAAAGGCCGAAAATTGATATTTTGACCTATTTTCAAGCCCATTTCACCCTAGGACCATATATATACTCGTTGTAAAGAGGGCGGAAGATCAAGAACCTGTCTTCACGGGGTTTCTCTCTAAACCGCCCATTTTTTCCGCTTTTCTATTGCATTTTGATTTTTTGTAGATCTTAGAGTAATTTTTTAGCGTATCAGATTGAAGAGATTTCGATGTTGTAGTACGTAGATCTCGTATTTCACTCAGTTCAAACAAAGATTGAAGCTAAAATCTGATTTTCTCTCTCATGGGTTTTCTCTCTCTAAACTCGCCATTTTCTTAGTTTCTTTTTGCCGTGTGTTTTTATTTTTATAGATCTTAGAGCCAAGTAGTTTTAGAGCGCATTTTTATATTCAATTTATTTAATGAGGCGAAGATTGAATCTCAAATCCGATTTTTCCCTTGGTTATCAAAAAAAAAAAACTGGATTTTTCTTCTTAATCTCTGATTTCTTTCTTCATTTTCTTTACTTTTGTTGATTCAGGATGATTAACTAAAGAATGGAACATTAAACACCCTAGGGTTGGGATTAATTGCTGAAATATCTGATGGTACTTCTCGCTATTTTGTGGGTTTGAATACCGAATTTATATAATTGGTAATCGCTCTCATATAATGAACTGCTTGGAATATTAGTAGCTTATACCCAAAAAGAGCTGTATCTCTTGCTCGATTTCCGTAGTCCTCCGAGGACACTGCAGATGGAGATTCAAGTATATAAATATAAAGAATTTAGGGGTAGAGCGGTTGAACTAAAGAGTTAAAGGATCATGATTTGAGCTTAGAAGACCATTAAATTCTATCTTAATTATGGAAAGTTTTCGAATGCGAGTCTCCATATTGCCGGCTTATCGTTTTATTTATTATTATTTGATTTGGAGTTGTTTTATTTTTAAAAGCATTTATTCTCCGTCAGTAGAAGTTGCTTATTCTAGAGTGTGTTTGGTGTTGATGCATTTCCAGATTTGTTCGATTTCAATATATTTTGAGCTGACTTGTTCCTCGATTGCGTTGATTTGTTCCTCATTTGCCGTTATTGACTGTTCCCCGATTTGTTGCCATTTTGGAGATTTGCTTCTGCCCCGATTTGTCGATTTTTATTACCAAGTCTTTGTCCTAAAGTTATCTAGCTCTTTCGCCTCCACATGTTTTTAAGACAGAAATACAGGAAAGATGCATTTCTTTTCAGCTTTCAAGAAAATATTTTAGCTTTTTTCTTCGATTGGGCCTATTTAAAGGCTTGTTATCCCTAATATGTTTTCCATGCTGCTGGTGCCATGCCGGAATAATGGTGGTAACAGAACAACACAACAACAAAATCTATATGACATTACGATTAATAAAAAGAGATAAAGAAGATGAAGATGATAAGAATATGATGAGGATAAGAAATGAAAAATAAATTAAATAAAATAATTGATTATTATAAAAGAAATGAAAAACAAGAATAGAAATGAGAGAGAGATAAAAGATAGAATTAAAAAATAAAAATGAAATAGAAAAAGAAAAAAGTAGATGAGAAAAGTATAAATAGAAATAAAAACAAGAAAATGAAAATAATAGAAAAAAAAGAGAAAAATAAAAGTAAATAAAAGAAGAAAATGAAAAAAAGAGATGAAGAGGGGAGAGATAAAAATAGATAACATAAATATATAAATAGAATTAAAATAAAAAAAATATAAGAGAAAGATGAAAAGATAATAAAAAATAAAGAAGAATGTGTTACTCTTACTTTTTTTTCATTCATTTTTATATCTTTCAAATTTTTTCATTTTATTTTTTTCCTTCAATTATCTACTTACCTCTTATTAACTGTAATGTGTGAATGTAAGACAACAAGCCTTTGGGGCCCAAAAATACGAAGAAAAAACTAAATATTTTGCCAAAAAACTAGAAAAAGAAACTAAATATATTTTTTCCTAAACCACTACATACTAAAAAAAACATCCATGGAGGCTAGTAAGGAAACTAGATAACTTTTTAGATATACATTCTGTAATAAAATCAGCAAAGAAATCAGAACAAATCACTCCAAAATAGCAAAGAATCAGAACAAATCAACAAAGAGCAGTAAATCAAGAACAACGGCACCAAATCAGGAAAAAGTCACCCAAATAAAGAATCAACAAATTATCACTAAATCAAGAAGAAATCAACACTAACTAAGCAAATCTTTTCTAAAAAGAAATAGAAACTCCTATTTTCCTAGCAAACACACTTTTCTAAATGAAACAAGCAACTTCTACTTTGACTCATGGAGAATAAATCTTTTAAAGTTGTAAAACAACTCAAATCAAAATAGTACAAACTCAAAACACTTGAAATAGAAATATATTCTACTGTGCTCCAAGGTTCTTCACAAATTTCTCGAATCTGAACTTTCCATAATTAAGATTGAATTCCTAATGAATCTTCTAGAAGCTCCTGCATCACGGATCCTTTGTGCTTTGATTCTCATCAATGTTAGACTAATATCTTGGAACTAATGAACTTTGAAAAATTACTTTGATAGATCACTAATTTACTGATGGTGTGAGGATTAATTAGATGATGTATCAATTTAGTTGATCAGAGGTTTCTCCTTAGTCCGATGAAAGGATCTTGATCCAGGGAATAGCAAAGGATTCAAGGAAGGAGAGATATAAAATCTTTATTAGATTTGAAGGGACGAGATGCCAATTCACACTGGTAGCTTGCATTATCCTGTCATGGGCAAGAATTCTTCAGACCTTAAGAATGGTTGCAAGATTAAAAGAAAAAACAACTCAATCTTAAAGAGGGGCTACCTTACAAGAAGTATTAATCATTTTTCCCTAAAATGAATATGGTGTGTTAGATAGTGAAATGTATAGTAGCCAGAAAAATCCAAGCTATACTACATTAAGTTTCGGACAAATCCAAGATTCAAATCACAAATGTCGCGCTTTCAAGAAATGCAAACTATTTGCAAATAATTATCCTCATCCTAGTCTCTCTCATACCTTTTAGAATTATGAAAGCGTCTATTTGGTAGATTTTTAGACAGTTTTAAATCAATTTTTGTTTCAATTAATTGATTTTATTCCATACATCCCATTTGATCGCCTAAATAGCTAAGCATCTCTTGTAATCGAGGGCACTAAATCTCCAATTAGAGAACCTAATCCTCGTGTACGATATCCGTAATTAGAAATCACTATTACTGTATGACCCAAGTGGCACTCGCGGAAAGGGGCCAGGTTGGTAGTATTTCATTTAGTTTTGCTACATTTACTTTTGTTTCAAATCAGTTTTTGAGTATTTACCACATTCACTCCCTTGACCATATTTTCACATATACATCATTTGGTCTTTACAGAAGCGAACCGGCAAGGTACGGTGTAAAGCCCCAAAAATATCCTAGAATTTTATAATAAAAATTATTATATATTTGTATAAACTGAGTTTCAACTGGGTATTTTCCTAATCGTTAAATCAACATTAAATAATGATCATATGGCTAAGAGCCAAATGCAACTATTATATGCCAAGTGAAAATTGATTGAACTCGAAATTAATCTAAGTAGGCAAGGGTCAGGACCTAAAGGCCTGGTCAGTCGAGTTTGTAGTTCGTGAATATCGAATTAGATTTATATGCTTAACATGATTAGTGGCAAACATGTTTGACATTTTTTGATAATCAAGAATCTATTTCCAAAAATGTTCCTTAATTATCCAAAAAAAAAAAGTCACTTATTCTACATAAGGCCTTGTTTCACACAAATGCATTCTCAGTTAAGTTCTCCCAATCTCACTATATAGCCCATAAATCTCTCTATAATTACACTTCAATTTTCAGATTCACTTAGACCTACAAACTCATTTATTTTCGACCTTTAGGTCCTTATTTTAAGAATTTTTCCTTGCCCTTTTACAATTTGGGTAGAGAATAAGTGACTTAAGACCAAAAGGAGAAAATGAGAAATGAATGGGTGTAGGCCAAACAAGGCCTTACACTTAAAGGGATTAAAGGGACCAAAGTGCCTAAGGAGCTCATTTAGAGCAAATCAACTTTTAGGGAGAGAAGGAGGAGAAAAGGAGAGAAAGCTAGTGTCTGCTAGAAGGAGTGATTTGGCATTGTTCCATTTTTGCTTCTTGTATACCAAGTAACATGGAAGGGAAGATTTAAAGAGATTCAAAGAAAACAGAACCCTAACTTCATCTTTTATGATTTTGATTTTAGGGGAAAAGCCCTAACTTAAGAGAAGAGGTTTTCATTGATTCTAAACCACTTTTAGAGTTTTTTTGGGTGGATTCCATGGTGGATTTTTGATATGGGATGAATTAGAGGAGGTTTGTGGAAGAAAAATGGGTGAAAATGCCAAAATTCGACATTTTCTAGGCAAAACCCACAAGTGGTACTGGTACCAAAGTGTGGTACCCACTCAACTATGCAATAGGAGGAAAAGGGTACCGCACACCAAAGTGGTACTGGTACTCCATTGGGCGAGGGCACTGCACAGTACCTGGCTCGTGGTACTAGTACCGTTGCTTCCTGCAACCCTATTTTTGCATGTTATGCACTTTTAAGTCCCGTATTCGTACACCGATTGTTTAGAGACCCTAATAAAGGTTTAATGGGGGTTCAAATAAGAATGAAACTAAGTGAAAAACGTATCGTACCTCGCCACCTCGACGAAGCGAATTGTTCATTATGACTCAATTCCCATTTCAAGTTTTATTTGTGAAATATATATATCGATTTGAATTATTAGTGACTTGAAACGCTTGGTTGGGCCATTCGTGATGCGTATGTATTTGAACTATAAGTGAATTTACTACATGAAAGTAAATTGATTTGAAATTTATTATTGAATGACCAACATGACGGGATTCACCAGCTGAATTCGTCATGAGGGTAACCGTATTTATTCAATGCGAAATCACATTGCTACTGAATGACAAACAGGACAGGATTCACCTACTGAATCTGTCGTGAATGTCGATTTCTATAGTTATATGTGAGATTGTAATATGGAATGTGAAATTACATTGCTACTGAATGACAAATGTGACTGTGGATTCACTAACCGACCTATCGAATGTTGACTTATAGTCATATGTGAAATCACAACCGAAAGCGGAAAATGATTTGAAAAGTGTATATGTATAAATATCTTTATATTACACATAGACATTGTATAAAGGCATTATTTTGATAAATGGCGATTCGTATTGAACTCGAAATGGAATAGAGAATCAGATAGAAACCACTAAGCATGAAAATGCTTACGTTGTTTTAATCAAATGCGCAAGTACCGATTGATGTGATACGACGAAAGTTCGACCCAAGCGTCGGCGAGCTCAGAATCATCCGTGAAGTTCATGGAGTATGCCCTACCACCGGCATCCCCTACCGTTTTAAACATGACATTGATTTGTAAACAAATGGGAGTTCAACTCCGAAAATTATTTTTTGTACTTATATTTGATTACGATTTTAGATATTATGTGCTAAACGGCATAAAATGCCATTTTTGGTTAAATACATATTTTGTAAAGGAATTGCATTGAATTTGTAAATGTTTATGCGCTTGCCCCATATTGAAATCGCTTCCGTAAAGATTTGAGAACGAAAAATGACTATACTTAATGAAATGTATTTGGATAAATGCATTTGATAAAAGGCTCGACCAAGGCCTACTGTATCGTCGATCCGCTAACCTGCCGCTCTAGGGGTCGCATACGTATACTTTTTCACTTAGTTTCATTCTTATTTGAACTCTCATTAGTCATTTATTAGGGTTCCTAAACAATCGGCGTCAAAAACTAGGCTTTTAGAACAAAAATCCAAATTTTGCACTCTATGAACAGTAGCTACTCCGCGGCGTAGCAAAGCTATGCCATGGTGTACCCGAGGGGTGCCATTTTGGCCCCTCAGTGAGGCATCCCACGCTGTAGACGTAGGTCTACGCTGTGGTGGGTTCCCTACGGTGCGGCGTAGGAGCCCGTTTTGCTCAAATTTTTCCAGTTTTCACTTTTGCGATTTTTCTCCAAAAATCCTCAAAACTCAAAACAAATCATGGGAATCACTCCCAATAACATTCTAATATTTGTCCAAACCAACCATGAGCAAAAACCTCTATGGATTGATTAGGCTTTTCTAACCCAAACATCATTTAAAGAAATCTAGGGTTTGTGTCATACCTTGAAATCTCTTGTCCTTTGAAGCCCTAGCCTTCTTTCTTCAACAATCTTAAAACTTTGCACTAAAACATGAGAGATTCCACAACCAACTCAACTATTTCCAAACCCCAGCTTTTCCCTCCTCCCCTCTCAAAATAGTTTCTGCACAAGTGAGGTTTTTTTTTTTTTTTGATAATTAAGAATTTATTACTAAAAGGGCAAACCCCACAACCAACTAAGAAATTACAAGGAACAAGGCCCACAAGCTAAAGAAAACAAACTGGATGCCACCCTAAAATAGAGGAGCGGCACGCCCGAACAACCCCTCAAACACGAAAAGGCATACCAACCAAAAAACAAGCCCACAAACCGGCCAGAAAAGAGAAAATAAAACCCATAACCCCGCCCACAGCCCGGGCAAAGGCAACCAAGGACCAATAAGAGACAAGTCCCCAGCAAACCAGAGGACCACCAATCACAGGTCAGGTAGACGAACCACAATTGCCAAGGAGATTAAGCGGGAAGGCCCACCTCTCACACACAACGCCTCACAGCTGATCGTCAACCTCGAATACCAGAAATTCTAAGTCTAACATCAATACAAATGAGGTGGAAAATAGCATCGAGGGAACAAAATGTTCTCATGTATTCTACTATTCCGTTGTTCCATAAGTGGTGAGTAGTAGCACCCCAAAAAATCCTCTTAGTAATAGATTGCCATTTTACCCTGGAAGCAAGCACCCACAAAAATTCATTCTCCCAATTCATCTAGATTCTAGGAATTCCCACACAACCTTAAAATCCTCATCCGCATACCAAGAAGGAAACAGCAACCTCAAGAAATAAGTGGGTCCCTATCTTCAACGCTTAACCCTAAGAAAAACACGTAGACCTAGAGCTGGTAAGGTCCACTTGAGTTATCTAGAGTAAATCGAATCCGTCCCGGATGGCCATATCCACACAATAAAAGACAAGGTTCCTAATAGCCTGGGGGAACCATATCGTAGGAGTGTCAAGCTACAACCCAAAGATTTCTACCTAATATGGTACCAAGTCGAGCCACCGCAGAAACCCTGAGCAAAGGCCCAGAGACAATATCCTCACTAGAGACATCAAGCCTGATAATCAACACAACTATCCTTGATGAGTAATATGTCCCACTTGAAGAAGGAGAAGGCCTCACCTACCATCACCAATAACCTCCCGCCTACATGAGCTGCTACTTAAGAATAGTATAATCATATATGATCCTTTCACCATAACAAGGAAGGAGAGGACCAACCGGATTCCAGCAATCATGCCATAAAAAGTGTCCAACACTACTGCACATTCCCAGCTTTATGAGAGGTCTGATCCTATCCCTTAACTCAAGTAGTTTACGCCAACCTGGGGGATAAATTTGCCTGGACTTTTTGCACACCAAACTCCCCCTTGCCTTAAGTACCATCCCCAGAACCAAGCCACCCAATGAGTCCTTTCATAAAACAAATTCCAAACAAAGTTTCATAATATTTAATGCTCTAATCTTTAACATGCCGTAGATTCCAAAACCACCCCTCCTCCTCGAGACAAACCCGACACCCAACTCCGACTCAGACGCATTTCCCATTTTACTGCACCACATAAAACCGGCCGAATACTGTCTTATGTAACTCGATGCAATCACCGCACCCCCGCGCATAAGATAAATGATCCGCTGGTCCAAAGTCCGGATTCCGCCAATTTTATCAAGGAGCACTGGCGCCACAATGGGAAAGTCTAGTAGAAATCAATGGACTCCAAGATATTTCATAGAAAACCTCCCAAACTCGGCCCGTAATGTTCAGAAATCATTCTTACGATCATCATTAACCCCATCAAGGAACATGGCGCTTCCTCGAACGCTCACTCAGTCGGCACGTGACCCACAAACCAACTGAAGGTCACCTTCTTCGAGAAACAACTAGGACCGCATGATGGTTAACTAATCCATTCCCACAATCACGTCAAACACCGCCATGTAGGAGTACTAAGTCAATCACTTAATTTCGTGATCCCCCAACATTCACACACAACCACCGATCCCCAATTAGCTTCCATCATGCCACCCATAGGTGTCTCAACAAACAAAGGACAAGAGAGCAGTATCTAAGTCCAAAATGTGGAAGAAAAAGAAGTAGATATAAATGAACGGATGCACCCGAATCAAAATGAACATGTGCCCAAGTGCTAACACAAACCATACCTTCCCACTAGCACATTAGGCTCGATCCCGAGTCAGTCACAAATAAGACTCGCTCCGAGACCCGTCCGGGCATGCGCCTTCCTTTCCTGAATCTCCTCCCTCTCGAGGTCGTCCTCCTTGAACACGCCGAATGGTTTACCTGGTCGAACCGACTGAGAGGTCGGGTGTTCCGCCGTCAGAATCCTAGGGCACCACCTCCTCAAGTGTCCCTGTCGCACCACCTATAACACGTCCGAGCCCCACACGGTCCCTTAATCAGACTTAATCGGGCTTGCCTCGCTGTACCGGCAATCGTCGTGGACCATTCATCCTTGGGCGCTTAGCCCTCTTATCCCTTGACCTGAAGTCACCAAACCTGAAATTCTTATTTCTTCCTTCCGTACCTCGTCGCCTCCCTCTCAATAATCAGTGGCTCGTGGCCACCACCTCACCGTAGGTGCGGGCATGAAAGGAGCCACCCGAGTCCGAATGTTCAAACTCTCAAACCCTCCCAACCTGCTCGCCTCATTTGCTCGCTTGCCACCACACGTCGCGGCATACCCCGACAAATGGGAGTAAACCTGGAGGCATACTGGGCCACAACCGTAGCCCCCGCCGTGTGCACAAACTCCGATCTCTTCGTCTCTCAGCCGGCCTCGTGAGTACTTCGCCAAGAGTAACTCGACCGAGTCCACCCCATGTGCGGTACATCATGGGTGTTCTAACCATATCCCACCAACTCGTCGCCCCCGCCTCAACATAAAGGACGCCAGAAACTCTCCGTCCTGTGACTTCCAAGACATCCAGAATCTTCTTCACTTTAGCCAATGCTCAGCCTCAAGGAAATTGACACCACCCCGAAACACTGGGGGAATAAGTGCCTTGAAATCCTTGATCAACCGCACGTCCATCTTCTCCGGAATGACCCTCGGAGGTAACTCCACGCTCTCTCCAGCCCCATCCTCTTGAACTGGTGAGGAGGATCTCACAGGCTGTCTGACCCTTTGTCGTCCACTCCTTCTTCCTCTATTCATTGTCTATATATAAGAAAATAGACAATCAGTTATCACGATGTCATGGTACAAGAACCATTAATAACTCTTGGTGGTTCTCAACATCAATTTATTATAGCTATGCAATCTTTACCGCTATCGACCTTAACTGCCTTACCCGATTCATAACAATTGCACATGGTATATGAATCATTACACAATAGCCAATACTATGGCAAAATCCATACAAGCAATATAATATCTAAACTCATTTATATCATGCTTGTAATCACACCAACATGTTATCACATAACTTCGTGTAAACATGTTATCATAAAATGGCCCTTCACTAGCTGTTGCCGCTTAGGAAGCCTTATGCCATGCCATGTATGAAAATCATATCATCAAATCTAACAGCACAATCCTACCACTAAAACCCAAGCTCTCATCATCATAGCTTAAAGTGTGCCTAGGAATCCTTCCTATGTGTACCTATTGAATTTTCCTTAATCTCCCCAGGATTTATCCACTCTGATACCAACTTGTCACACCACGTTTCCACGATGTGATTTATGTTATTTTACCATCTTTTTTTCATCCTTGGAGTCCACAACATAGGACTCTTTCAAATCAACACTTTGCATAAAGGGGCTACCAGCCCTACACACCATATATATCAGCTTTGTATTTCCTCGAAACCTTAGTCAAGCTCCACTTGGGTATTCGCCTAGAAACGTAATTAGAGCGAGGTCTCAGAAAACATATATATACATATACATGCGAGGTAAAGTCCTCAATGAACCCCGAGGCTATTCACTTACACTTGATCAAAATAATATTTACACAAATCCCAAAACTTTCTGAGTGTCCCAAACTAATAGCCACAAGCCAAATATCTGATGACATGATCGATATGAATTGTCCAAAAAATATACGGTGTGAACCTCCACACAACACTAGATGTTCCTCAAAATGTATGCCACCCGACATGCTAAGGTGCGCACAATTCTGACCTCCAAAACCACCGAGTCAAAGCTCGAGTCATGCATTGGTCTAGATCACTGAATCTAAGGTGGAGGGAATAATGGGGTGGGATTCGACAACTGATGAGTGAATCCCATAACAAGCCATGCTTATAAAAACATTTCAAAATACAAACTAATTCAACACATCTCAATACATGAGCATTTTCAATTAATAGGTTGATGTGGAAACAAATGGATGCAATACTACCACCATCTCGGCCCCTCATCAGTGACTCTTTTGGGATTTAACCCGGGGACTAGCCGTCATCCCAGTTTCTTGACAAATTGTGGGACTTACACGGGGATATGCCACATCAGTATAGCGACAAATTAGCTGGGACTTACCACCCGGGGATATACCCACATCCGTATATACGTGACCTTTGGGACTACAACCCGGGGACTAGTCGCAGATCCAGTGTCCACCCCATCAATCAGGACTCTCACGGTCCATACCCATGTCATGCTTTAAAACAATTTCACAAAGCATTCACCCACATGGATATTTAAAAACATCATGCACCAATTAATTCAAAGAATTCCATAGATATAAAAATATACACATTTATATATATCATTAGAAAATCACACAGTTCAAGCATGGAATGTAGTGCGAATTTACGTCGAGCCATGTTATAAACGGAGAAGGTTACAAGATCCCTACCTTTCCTTGGATTCAAAAATCCACAAATCTCCCAAGGAAGTCAAAACCGAGGCTACTCCAAAGGATATGCAATTAACAAGTCATGAATTTCTTAGCCTCGAACAATCAAGATTTTATAAAATTACCGGAATTGGTTCATTACCGCTACACCACTTTCGAATCACACATATTCTTATATACCTACGAACATAAACCTTGATCCTTCAAAGAGCACTCTCTTTACACTTACTAATATCAACATTTAACACCCCTTATTAAGGGTAACCTGAATCTTACCTTTAACACTTGTACCTTGTTTCAGTATCTCAGGAGCCCACTTTTTCTTTTTTTCTTAACTACCATTTTGACCAGCCATACACGTTTTTGTTCACTATGGTCTTACGTAAAAGTTATCTATCTCTTAACTCCACCGCCTCTTAAATCAGGTCATTCGACCTCGGAATAAGAGTTATGGTTTTACCTACGACACTCCCGAGACCATTCCTGGGACGAGTCGTGTCCCTCTTCACCCTTACTTTGACGAAATTATGGGAACAAATAGGCCATAATTTTGGCCACACTTCTTCATGAGTTACGCCCCTATGTGGCTACTTTGAGAGGGATTTTGAATCTCCATTTGGATCGATATAACTCAACTTATATTTCAACGAGGCTGCTTTAGAACATGGGACCCGAATACGTATCTGACTTTCAACCTCAAATTCAAAGGGTCTTATGGTAGGATTTAGTTCTTGGTTACTTCCTAGACATTCGAAGGGGCTAGGTCTTGGGCCTATTCTCCAGCTAGAATCATCAGTTCAGGGTTCTTTAGGCCAACTTATGGCTGAAAAACACTGTCATGGGGTCAAGGGGAAGGTTATGGACCGACACCTCCCCTTGGACACACACACACATGCCATGTACAAAACTGGTCTTTTACAATTTGAGTTCCACCAAACACACCTTTCATCAAATCTAGAGGTTAGGATGTAATCCCAACAAAACCCTAGAATATAACTAGAATCCATAAGAAATACAACTAAAGCCTCAAAGATCATGTTTACATACCTTAGTGAACTTTTTCCACCAAAAACCAAGCTTTCATGAGCCTTTTCTCCTCCTTCTCTCTAGCTTCTCTCTAGAACTCTCTCTCTCACTTTCTAAATTTCCAGAATTTTCCACTTCCTAGCAAAAGTTGGTCTAGCATCAAAATCAGAAATTGGTTTGCTTGGCACATGGCAAGCTCTTCTCATGAACTTGCCATGTGTCGAGATCTCCTACCATGCATATATGAGGTGTCATGCCTCGCGTTGCCACATAGCTCACAAGGATATTACACTTTAGTCCCTCTCCACTAACAAGTTTTTCAAAGTGGTCCTTCAACACATACTTAATTACAAACCCTAACAAAACCACTAAACTTACCTAATTGCATAATTGACCCACATGCCATAAAAATGCAATCTAACACACTTTGCTAATCTTCTAATTAAACCAATAAAATGGCTAATCTTTTTTTTTGAATGGTAAATTTATTACCAAAGACACTTGTAACCAAAATACAATGAACCGAGACATTTAACCGAGCAAAGAAAAAAAAAAAAAAAAAAAAACGGATGGCACCTCCTTTGTAAATATAGAAACGGTAGGCCGAGACAACCTAAAGCCTCCAATACGACACAAGCCCTGTCCAGACAAAAAGAAACAACCCAAGAACTCGCCCACAACCCGGGCAAGGCAACAAGGCCCCAACAATCACAAATCAAGCATCCAACCTACCAGGAGATAAAATATTAATAGGGAAGGACCATCTCTCAATCTTAATCACACAAGCCCCAATAATTAAGAGGGCTAATCTTAATCACAATTTAAAATATCATAGGGCATAAGTTGCATTTGCTCCCCAAAAATCCTTACTTGAATATAACAAAACATATACCGGGTGTTACAGGTTAATTTCCTTACATTTTGGATGAAACTGAAAATCTTGCCTATGGGCTGCCAGTGATAAGGATCTAGAGAAAGCTTCCATAATGAGGATGAACAATAAAGGGGATAAGGGGTCCCCTTGCCGTAGCCCCCGCTTGCTAGCAAAGAACCCCGCCAGCTCACCATTCACGGCCACAGAGAAGGATGGGGAGGTGATGCATGCCCTAATACATCTCATAAGGTAAGCTGGAGTACCCATTCTTGACAGGACTTCAAAGATGCAGCTCCAACTAATTGTGTCATAGGCCTTCTTGACGTCAACTTTGAGTGCACACCTAGGAGGACCATTGTCTCGATGGTAATTGATCATAATCTCTTGGGTGATAAGGATATTGTCCGCAATGCTCCGGCCCTTTTCATGACCCGAGAATGGCTTATAATCTCGGGTAAGCATTTTAACCTCGCAACCAATGAAGTCTTGAGATGCTTATAAATGGTAATTACCTTGAAATAGGCCTATAATCGTGCATAGAGGCAGGGATTGGGGACCTTTGGAACCGTCTGTATTATGCGGAGTTTATCTCTCTAAGCATACAACCAGAGTTGAAAAAAGAAACCCGCGACTTCCACCAAAACATCCTCCCGATAATACTCCACTTATTTGCCTTGAAGAATAGACGAAAAACCCGCCGGGGCGCTCGGGGCTTTGGAATCAGCAATAGAGAACATGGACTTCTTGATCTCCTCAAGGGTTATCAAGGCAAATGTGGTCTAATACCACTTATCCATTATAAGGCCATGTTTGGCACATCAAAAACCCATTTTTGGATTTAAGTTGCCTCGATTTACCTTATAGCACATATATCACTTCTATTTGCACTTAAACACATAAACATTTTCTCAAATGACCCTTAGGTCCTTATTTTACAAATTCCAAATTTGCCTTTTTACACTTGAGTTTATTTCTGGGTTCAATCAATTTCTCATTTTAGCATATAATATTTAATTATATGCTCATTTATTCATTTCACATTTCACAATTTATCATTTTTCTAGGAAAAACCCAAGTTTTGCTCAATTCATACCCGGAATATATAATAAAATTATTATAACAATTTTAGGGTATTTTGGGCGTTACATTGATAATCGATGTGGAATTATTACGTAATAATCATCTTGATACATATTTGGCTCACGATTGAGGGTTGGGAAAGGCTTTATCGTCAAACTATGGTTATGGCCATTCTCAAATGTATGAACTTGAACAACTTTGGTTGAACCGATTGCACGACATTTGATTCTCTAAGGACACTTTTCAATAGTGCAAACAACACTCATTTGCTTCAGATTATTCTTCTTGAGTCTATACTGGAATCTCCCTACTAATGACATCATATACACATCATCCCGAAACTCATTAACATTGCGAAATGCTTGTCCACTACCGATAATTTCATTTTGGATTGGCCTATATTGGATATCAGTAGGATGTGACTTTGCACATCTATATGAGAATCCTAATGACTCAACTCTCAAAGTGTCACTAAGCTAGAGAATCTCACTCGGGTTGTTATCATCATCCAGTAAGGAAATGATACATGCCGAATTTGATGCAACTATTGGGGTATTGACATTGGAATTTAACAAAAGGTACAAATTTAGTGACTCAATGCACAACAGGACAATTGTGTATAACATGACAATTATTTATAATCACATAGCTTTTGGGTAAGGAGATAATTACATCAAAGGTTCAAGGTAGTTAGAAGCAAGACATTCTGTTGAAGATACATAAACTCGAAAATAGACATCATTTCGTCTAAGCATGCTCGCGAATGATGCATCATCACATAATAGGATAAGCAAAGATGGATCAAATTTCACTATCAATTCACGTTTGACAAAATCTGATTGCAAGTTCAATGTACCACATACTCTTGATCTGAATTCATCATGCAACATATGCTTATCAATCTCAATACAAATGGTTCAACCGCCAATGTATTTGACGGCTCCATTATCACCATTAACCAATTCTCCCCCTTCATGGAATACATCAAAACATGTCAATGTCTATTATATGTTTGATACCTATGTTTTGCATTGTTCCAAAAAGCACTATACACTATTAGTCATAATGCAATACCCAATGATTGCTACATTGAAACATGCGACTAAGGTAGACATACATCGTTTTTAACTGACCAAAAATATTGCATGTTGTGCCTAAAGTTTAAATGGGTTGTTCCTAGATTGTATATTGGTTGTACCCAATGTTTCAATGACTTGTACCTTTGATGTGCTAAGTCATTTGCTATTCTTGTGCTTACTTTTTCTATAACTAATGTTTCGCTTTGTTGTACCCATGACCTATTTCAGTTGTACCTAAGGATTAAACATCATGTACCCAAGGATTACACAACATGTACCTAGGTAAAGTACCATTATGTGCTTCTTCATTGTATCCTTAAAGCGTACGGTGGCCTTCAACTTGATATGAAATCGGCTCTTGCCATTTACTTAAGTCCTGTACTTACTATTTTATTCAAGCTTTACAAATGTAATACCTTAAATTATTCATAAATAACCATTTATTATAAAACACACACAAAACAAACAACCCCACTGATGAAGATGAATGGACTGGAAGATGATTCACATCCATTCAAATATTTTAATAGAAGGAAAGATGAATATACGTATAGTTCAACCTCAAATATTGAAAAATATATGGGAAACTAACCTTCAAATGATTGTTCTCTTCTCCTAAGAAACATACAAAGGATTTTTAGATTTTTTTTTATTTTTTATTTTTACTAGAAATAGATTGAAAATGTAAAACCCTTGAAAATTTTAAATTTAAATTTTTAGATAAAGGGAACCACGGTAATTCTGAGAAATGATGCGGAGAAAAGTTGGGATTTTTCTAGATCTCGGATGATAAAACGGATTGCACCATTGGAATCGTCTCATGAAATCTAGCTACCCAGTCGAATTTCGTTGAATTCCAAGATAGTCGGAATTTTACGTATTTCGAAGAAACGCATGTCGGGCGACACATGGCGAGCCATGTGGTGACACATGGCAAGCCATGTGTCACAATGCATGGCAAAGGCATGCATGTGTGACACCATGCCATGTGTCACCATGCATGGCACCTTTGGACTCTGTATAAGGCCTTCATACATGGGGTCTCGGTCCGGTCATTAAGGAGCGGCAAGGAGAAGAGAAAGGAGGGAGCGGAAAGAGAGAGGAGGGAAAGGAAAGGAGAAAGGAAAGAGAAGAAAGAGAAGAAGAAAGGGGAAGAAGGAAAAGAAAGAAAGAGGGAAGAGTGTCGCGGTGAGCGGGACTCGGATGGCGAAGAACCGGGCTGCTTATTTCTGAGAAGTGGGATTTCCTCTACTCGGTTGGCCCACCCCAGGGGCCGTGTAATGGCCTACGGGTTTCGTCCGGTTTTCCGGGCGAATTTGTATGTTGTATGGTTTTATTTGTGATTGTGTGATGGTCAAAGACCAGTTTTACGGGGTTTCGGGACTGTCCGAAACCGAACACTGTGTTCTAGGATGGCAAAATCCCGAGTAGAATGGCAAACGGGGGTGTGCCCAAATTTCTTCACACCCTTGTTAATTGGCCGCGTCAACTTTGAAATGACCATAACTTTCCCGATCAAACTCAGGTCGCGCGTTCACGGACTCTGAAAGATCATCGAGTCTAGAATTTAACTCTAAGATAAATTGCTTTCGACCATAATGTAAATGAACATTGCAGGTTGGAGTCACGGACGGTTGAGGCATAGTCAGATTATAGTTTCGGAACCTGTTTCGGAACCGGTTTGTAACCGAAATGCTTGGGACTGCATATGGCCTGAGCAGGTAATTGCGTGTTGGATTTTTTGTGTGGTATTTACAAAAAATGGACTTTCTAGACTAAGTTCATATTATTTCTTAGGCCAAGCATGGCCGGATTTATGGTCGGGAATGGCTAATGTGTGTTATTGTCATAAATTCAATGACATACTGAATATGCAAAATTATGTGACATATGTGTGATGAAGATGGAAATAATTATATGCATTGGGCTGTATGATTGACACTATGTGTAAGACCCGAGAAATTCCAATTTCTGGAAAAATGGCAAAATCGTAATTTTGATTACAAAATTACAATTTCGGTTAAAAATACGAAATTTATTCTCTAGATCTTGGATGATGAAACGGATTTCACCGTTGGAATTGTCTCACGAAATCTAGCTAGCACGTCGAATTTCGTCGAATTCCGAGACAGTCGGAGTTGACATGTTTTTCGAGGGATCGCAGTTCGGGTGCCGTAAAATGATTTTCGATGTGACGAAAGTCACATATAACACGTACTCATGTTTCATAAGTGGCATGAGTAGAGGAAATGGTGAAATAGACCGAGATAGTCTTAGAATGTAGTGGGAAAGAAGGACGTAATGGTCGTTTTAGAATTTGTTTAAATGAGAATAATGCAGAAAAATTTCTGATGTTGTCTCTTTAAAAAGAGAAAAAGGGGCAGTGGCTGGAGGAAGCGCGAGGAGCGACGGTTGTGATTTTGAGTTTTTTAGAGAGAGAGAGACTTCTCTACAGTTTTAAAAGCAAATCCAAGTAGAGTCTTCGGGATAAGAAGGAAAGTGCTCTACGCGAGGAGTGAGCTCTGCAGTGGACAAGTTTGAGGAGTTTTGACAAACTCCGGGAAGGTGAGGAGTTTTCTCCTACTTAGGTTTTATTCCTTTTTTAAGTACTTTGGTAGATGTTTGAAATTTGAATGGGGTCGTGAGGGCAGTTGATTGGTCCCAAATCTTGGGACCGGGTGGTCTCGGGTACTGAAACCAAATGGAGCATCAGTATTTGCCCTTGGTGATTTGGGTTGTTAAATTTACAATTACGTAAATCATGTATTGGTTTGGAAAAGGCCGGAAGGGCCGTGAAACCACCAGTTCACTAAGTGAGCGGAGTAGTTATGTTTTAGGGAATAATGTAGGGGTTCCTTATTTCCCAGCAGTGTTCTAAAATAATTTTTGTGAATTAATATGTTTGGTCGAGTAATTCAAGTTGAATTGCTCGTGTTTGATCGTGCTTAGTGAGGCTAATTTGCTATGATGAAATGCGTAATTACATAACATGATTGTGTGATTTAATTTTTATGTGAATATATGCATGTTTATATATTTAAATGTGTATATTTGTAATGGAATTGGCATCATGCATTCCATATCACCTTTGAGGCACCATAGGACTGGTAGGAGTGAGTGCATGAGATAATTCTTGAAGAATGATTTTGGAGGAGTAGTCTAAAAATGATAATTATCGGAGGAATGAGACACTAAAAAGGCAAAATATCAATCGTCGAAGGCGGCTTGGTGTTATACATCGGAGGGTAGTCCGTAAATAATATCGATCGTCGAGAGGCGACCCGATTGATATATATATATATATATCGAGGGTTGTCACAAATAAATAAACATAATTCTCATACGAGGTTTAGGAGAGTGTGAGGGAGTCGGTGAGGACTCAGTGCAGGTGATTAGTTAGACATTCAAGTGGGATCATGCATTTGCTTGAATGTGTGTTTATTTTAGACATTGCTTGCACTTAGGTGGAGAGTAGCCCACTTAGGGTGATTCCACTGCGAGGCATTGGCTCACCTGTCGAGGATACTATTTTACGGTACGGGGAAGTGTGCGGGGGCGAGACTCATCTAGTAGAGTTTGTGGCAGGAGTTGTGGCTTTGATGATTTTTATACATGTATTAGAATTCTCTAATTTTAATATATGTGTTGTATAAGTAAAACCTTTGAACTCTTGCATTGTGGATATAGTTGGATTCATAGTTGGTATGTTTATGGGTATTGTTTATGGGCCCAGTGGCCGTTTTACTTATGTTGTGATTATGTTGAATTTGTTTGGGACGGGTTTCATCTACCAGGTGTATTTGGGTAGAGCTCCGTACAAAGGGACTACGCGATTTTACCTACAAGTGTAGCGTCGGGTAACCCGACATCCACTTGTATTCCAGCGAAGTTGACGGGTAGTCAACGCGGACCCGAGGAGTTTAGGCGTCTGGCAGTATCGAGCATTGGTATGTCTACGGCTACCTAGGGCTTGAGGGTTTGAGCTTAGGCCATGAGTCGGTAAGAACATCACCACTAGGTGTGGTTCGATGTTGAGTTTGGAAGTATGGGAATTACCTAGGAAATCCAAAGGGATGAGAAACTAGGACACTGCATGCATGTGTTTGTATGTTTTGTGTGATTTGATGAAATGTTGTGTGATCATGTATGTATGATGTGAATGTTTGTGTGCTTAGGTAGATAGCACATAAGCATGTTGGAAAACAAACCTTGGAGTTTATAATGTGTAAACTGGAACAAGAAAATAAATAAAATAAATTTAAGCAATTTATTTGGTTTGTTGGGAAATGAAAAAAATAATAATAATATAGATGAAATAAAATTTATAAAATTGTGGTGTCTTTAGAAAATGAAGAAAATAAATAAATATTTTTTTAATTTACCGAATTAATTTGGAAAAAAATGGGGCGGACTTGGGCGACTCTTGCCATTTGAGCATAAAATGGGGTGGCGTGAGTGAGCCGCGGAGCGCGCAGTCTTGTGTGAGGGGGACACGCCTGAGGCGATAGCACGAGCCTTGTGATAGCCAAGGGCTCACGAGCGCAAAACCTGAGGCGAAGCCCAGCGCCTTGAACTAGGCCTTCATGTAGAAGCCAAGCCCTTGGCCTGGCCATGAGGATCATGGCTTGTGTAGTGGGGCGCTCGAGTACTGGTGGCCTTCGGGGCATGTAAGCGGTAGGAGCGGAAGCGCCTGCTGGTATGACGGCCTTGGCCAGGCGTGAGGCGCCTGGCCCAGCGCGAGAGCCACGAGAACCTTTGCCCGGTACAGGGGCGGCAAGTCTTTGTTGGGCCGAGCGGGTTGTGCGCTCGGTGCACTCGGCTGTTGACCCGAGTTTCGACTAGGTACTATTCCTGAGTCAATTTTTTGGGAAAATTTTTTCAAAAAAATATTATATATTTATATATTTTTGAAAAAAAAATCAAATAAAATTAGACAAAATTTTCAAAAAAAATAAAATAAAATAAATAAATAAAATTTTCAAAAATGAAATTTTTGTTGATCTAACCAATTTGTTTAAAAATGAAATGATTGCCTTGCATTGCTTATAAATCACCCGAGGGGACTTGATATATATACCTTTGGTTTAAGTGTATGATTGGTATCTCGAGTTTGTGTTTATGCCTTCGAATCTTTGCATGGTATTTAAGCGTCATTTTAATTGTGTAGATGGCTAGTAAGAGGGCGAGGGGCGTGAGGGCGTCCGCGGGGTGCTAGTCGGGCACCACCGACATTTGGCCCGACCGCCGGCATTTGATCGACGAGGCCTTTGCGAAATTTCATGGAGTGTTGCAGCGGCTACTATCGCCACGGGGCTAGCATAGCGGGTGGTCGGGGAGGTCTGTGGCCTCCGGAGATTTTGAGCGCACCACCCTCAGGCATTCACGGGAGGAGACCCGTGGTGGCGGAATATTGGTTTATGCGAGATTGAGCGTGCCCCAGAGGCTATGGGATCACCTCCCGTCTGACCAGGATCGGGGTTAAATGCATTTCGGCTAGTGAGGCCGGGTATGGTGGAGATGGGCTAGGACTTCTGAGAGACTTAGGTTATGAGCATGAGGCGGGGTTTCGGGGAGTTGTTCATGGGTAAGTACTCCCGGAGGCGCAAGGCATGCGAGAAGGCTCGGGGTTCTAAATTTGAAGCCAGGGGCAATAGTGATGGACTCACTTAGGCTGGGTCTGAGAGTTAGCCCGATTTCTTGATGATTACGTGGCCCGCAGAGCTGGCGGCGAGTGAGGGAGGTCGAGAGTGGTTGAAGAGTGTCCCATTCGGGCGGTTGTAAGGACTCCAGCCTATAGGATGGATTCCATGGTTGGGACGGCCTAACCGTAGAAGTGGAGGATGCTCGGGCCTTTTCGGAATGCAAGTGTTAGTGGTAAGAGGACGGTCAGGTCTTCTTCGGTTCGAAAGAGGCGAAGAACTTCTGAGGTGCAGGGGTTCGAGTCGCGGCCATCCGGGTGCGAGAGACGGATAGGGGTGCCGGTCGGGGCGGGACGAGATGGTGTCTTTACCATTGTCGGCTGGACACATGAGGCGAATTGCCCAGACGGGGATCAGGGGTTTTGGGACGAGCGATCCGGTGAGTAGCGAAACGGGAGAGGATCTGATCACGTTATCGCGTACCTGGTACGAGCCCGGAGGCAGGTCTCGGTTTCGAGGGGAGCTGCGCGGGCACCCCACGGCTCTGGGCGGGCCGGAGGCCCGGAAGTATGGGTAGAGACCCCGGAGGGGCCAGGCCACGTACGGGGACATCGGGGGTGCAGGGCGTGTCTCACCGTCTGCTACTTGTTTGAGGCGATCGACGGATCCCGACCAGTTATCTGGGGTAAGTTTTGCTATCTCCTTTATAGGCTAGAGTGTTATTTGATTTTGGTACTTCGCATTCATTCATTGTTGCATCAGTTGTGATCGAGTTGGGCTTAGAGGTTGAGACCTTAAAGGAGCCTTTGTATGTGAGTTCTTGATTAGACCTTACGATAGAATTGTCCGAGGAATCAACAATATTTGTTTCCTACTCGCCCTCTGCTAGTAGTCAAGCTCTTTGTGGTATAAGCGATTCTAGGGTCGAACACGGGGATGGGTTTTTCATCCCACGAATGATTCCGTCAATGTTTGAAAATTGTGAGACTTTTTGTTTGGATTTTTTGGATTTGGTGAAACATGTGAGGTTTGTTCGGTTGCTTGTAATAGCTTAAATGAAAGTGTGAAATGGTAACCTTGAAGGCTTGGGTCACTAGATTGATAACATGGGGCTATTAAAGTGTCCTCGGGTTATTTCCTCGCATTAGGGCAAATAACATATAGTCAAAGCCCAAACCGGATCTTTGTTTATCTATAAAACTTAACCCTAGAACCACTCCTATTTGAGTCAAGAGCTAGAGTATTAAGCATTAGAAGTCCCATTCGGTTTGAAACCTAGCATTTAACCTCATTTTCCATGGCTCGTAAATGACATCTAAAATATGGTGCATCTACCATTAAGAATGCTTTGAACCACTAAAAGCATGGCAGTATTGACCCAGAAGGAAAGGAGCAATTAAATAGCATTAAACCCTAGTTTGGAAAGTATGGAGACAATAAATGCGTACTGTATCATTTTAAAACAAGGGACAAGCTGCGTGTGAGAAACCAAACCGCGACCCCTCTCTTCAAGGCTATGAGAGCAGCGAAGCATCCCTTGAGTTGTCATCCTCGAGGGGTGTTTGGCGGCCCAGAAAATGAGGAAAGATGAGAAGAAGAGAAGCCCGAAATAAACCTAAAATGAAAAGGCTGCTTGGGAAAAACTTACATAAATGGAATAATTAGGGTTACAAAGTTGTAGGGGAGCTTATATAGCCTTAAAGGTGTGAAATTACAAAAATACCTAAAATATGAAATTACATTAGAATGAAATGGTAATTTATCAAAACTTGGTCGTTTAGGTCAAAAATACCAAAAACACAAAATTGGGCATTTTCGCTATGCGAGGAATTTCGCTAGCATAGCGGAAATTTCGTAGCCTAAGCGGGAGTACAAGAGATAGCGAAAACCCGAAAATTTCGCTATGAAGGCAGTGAAAATTTTAGCTAGGCTAGCGAAATTTCGCTAACAAGCGAAAAATTTCACTCCTTGAAGAATTTCGCTAGGATTGAGGAATTTTACTATGATTCGCGAGAATTTCGCAATCCTTATATTCGCAATGCATGCTTGAGTCAAGTTTCCTCATAACACTGTCTTGCCCTTTGCATCACTTTACGCATGGTTTATTCATCGATTTACCTTCAATTCTTCAATTCATTTTGACATTTCATCGCCTCGGCTTGGTGAAATTCGCAGGGATTCTCACATTCGGCATCAATAGAAGCCAAGCTAAGCTAGCTGAAGTTCCCAGTCTATGAAAACGCTATCGAAACAATCTCGAAAACAAATTAGAAGCACTAAGTGGACATGCACATGACAATTGGCTTAATTCATATGATTAGTCATAAAGCACTCAAAACCTATCTTGAATGGCTCAAAATAGCACTTTTTGGGCACTAATCGAGTTCTCCACAGGGATTAGAGGCGAATAGGGATGATATGTCGAGGTTGCATTTGGAGATCTCGGGGACTCTCTTTACGAGTGGACACGAGGATCATGGACATGTCGGAGTTTGATGTCATCTGGGGATGGGTTGGTGGCTTGACTTCCGGGGAATTAGATTATAGATTGTGAGCGTAGGAGGGTTACCGCTGTGGGATGAGTACTCGTGTAGTGTTTCGGGGAGACAAGCATGACGGTTTTTGCCCCGAAGCAGTATATGAGTCAGTGTCGGGGGACCGATTGGTGGGTTGTTGCGGCGCTGCGGAGGGACGAGGAGAGGCGGGACTTAGATCTACCTCGGGTAGTATGCAGTATGTGGATGTTTTTTCGGATGAGCTACGGACTACCTCCATAGAGGTAGTAGACTTCGGTGTCGGGATTCACCTGGTACTTTACCCGTCTACATGTCCGCGCCCAGGATGGCACCGGTTAAGTTACGAGAACTTAGGTCAGTTATAGGAGCTATTAGACCAGGGTTCATTAGACGAAGCACTTCACCATGGGGCGCTCGGTTCTATTTGCGAAGAAGAAGGACAAGACCCTTCGTACGTGATTCACAAGCCCAGTTGAACCGGGATTACGATTCGAATCGATACCCGATGCGAGATTGGCGATTTGTTTGATCGATTGAGGAGCGAGTCTACTCTAAGATAGACCTTAGCCTTTGGTTACCGCCGGTGAGGTTAGGGATACGAGATATCCCCCTAAGGCGGCGTTTAGGGCGAGTTATGGGCACTTTGAGTTTGCGGTGATGCCGCCGGATTGACGAATGCACCGGCGGCATTCATGGATCTCATGCGTAGGATATTCCCGACCTATTTAGTCGATTTATGCATTAGTCTTCGTGGATGACATCTGGTCACTCCAGTTAAATTAGGAGCATGAATATCGCGAGGGTCGTTTTACGAGTTGTTGAGACCATCGGTTATGCGCGAAGTTCGATAAGTGAGTTAAACACTAAGGTGAGATTTTAGGACCGTGGTAGCCGTCGCGAGTGTCGGTGAACCAGGAGAAGGTTGAAAGCGATGATGAGTTGGGAGAGGCCGAAGTCGATCTTAAGTCATTAGTTTCTTGGGATTTCTTTGGGTATTACGAAGGAGATTCATTAGGGATTTCTCAAGATAAGCGACACCTATGACTAGGTTGACCGGAAGGAAGTCGGGGATTTGATTGGGATGACCCGATGCGAGGAGCGTTCCGGGAGTTGAAAGAGAGACTTACTTTAGCTCCCATCTTATTAGTTCGAGACGAGGCGGTACCGGTGTATTGTGATGCCTCGGGCGGATTAGGATGTGTTTGATGCGATCCGGGAGGGTAGTAGCTTATGGTTCTCGTCGGTTGAAGAATCACGAGCGGGATTACCCTTTACGACATGGGTTACTTGGCCGTAGTTTCGCCTTGAAGATTTAGCGCCGCTACTTATCTGAGGAGTTCGAGTGTCACTTTCGAACCATAAAAGTTTGAAGTATATTTTCACGCAGCGGGACCTCAATAGGCAACGCGGATGGATGGAGTTCCTAGAGGATTATGACTTCACTTTGCATTACCATCCGGTGAGGCAAATGTAGTGGCCCGTGCACTTTCGATCGGAAGTCACGAGGAGCGTTAGCTAGTATAGCTTCTCGGGAGTGGCGGATGCTCGAGACTATGGGACTGGTTTGGGCTCTGCGGTACATCGAGGCGGACTCAAGGTGCAGTGGGGGTTCCAGGTGGCTACCGTCTGTTGGCCAGTGGTTGAGTCCCGATGGCGGGACGCGAGATGGTGTCCATCGGGGACCGAGTCTGATCGGTCTCGCGGGTGACATTTGAATTTATTCCGCGGATGGTAGTCTTCGATATAGGGGATGGGTAGTGGTTACCCAGTTGACCGATTTGAGAGAGGAGATTCTCAGGGAGTTTCACTGCTCTTGATTTTCCGTGCATCCAGGTGGCACGAAGATGTACCAGGATTTTCGTCGCCAGTACTATTGGAGTGGAATGAAAAGACACGTAGAGGACTTTGTTCGACGATTTCTCACATGTCGGCCAGGTTAGGCGAGCACCCGAAGCCAACGGGGCTACTTGGCCATTCAGGTGGTTGAGTGGAAGTGGGGCTGCGTCGCGATGGACTTTGCGACCCACTTGCCGCGGGCCAGCGGCGAAGCATGGCGGTATGGGTGATAGTGGACGGCTCACGAAGTGACACATTTTCTAGCCGTGCGGATGACCTTACGCCTTGGAAGTGCGGTTATACATTCGAGAGATAGTCTGGCTACATAGAGTACCAGTATCCATAGTGTCGGATAGGGACGAGGTTTCACGACACTTTGGAAGAGTTCCAGGCTGTAAGACACAGTGGCTTGATGATCTGTTCCACCCTCAAACGGAGATGGTCGATCCCGAGAGGACTATAGGTATTAGAAGGGACATGCTCTGAGCATCGTCTGGATCATAAGAGCGGTACGGGAGGAGCATTTGCCCTTAGTGGAATTCGCCTCTGACAACGGTTATCGGGCGGTATACGGATGGCGCCGTATGAGGCCTTGTATGGGAGGCCATGCGGAGTCACCATTATGTTGGACCGGCGAGGTGAAGAGAGCTCCATCAGTTACGATCGATTAGAGACACCTCAGGAAGGTGAGCTTGATCTGACGGCGTCTTACTCACGGCTCGGGCCGACGGAAAATTTATGCGTGTGCGACGTCATTTTAGAGTTCGAGGTTGGAGATCATGTCTTCTTAAAGGTGATACCTAAGAGGGGCGTGGTTAGGTTCGGCAAGCGTGGGAAGCTATCGCCGAGATTCATTGGGCCTTTCAAGATACTCGAGAAGGTAGGCACTGTAGCGTACCGGTTGGCTTTACCGCCTTGACATGTCAGTTATTACGAGGTATTTCACGTCTCCATGCTGCAGGAAATATCATAGGATCCATTTCGTGGTGGATTGAGACGGATGAGGATTGACCGCGGATGGGACCTTGGGGGGTTAAGTGTGCATTTTGGATAGCCATTGATCAGGTTTCTGACTCAAGGCCCAGGTGAGGTTAGTGAGAATGCTTATGGAGCACTATGGGTGGAGGTCACGTGGGAGCGCCGAGACACGATCACGGGCCACTATCCTGCTTTCTTGTTTAGGGATGAAGGTCGTGGTTTAGTCGTTTAAGATTTAAATGGCTGTTTACATGCATGTAGTAGAGTGCACGTTGCATATGCGTGTGGTAGTTATGATTGTCAGAATTTCGAGACGAAATTCCTTTTAGAAGGGAGAATGTAAGACCAGAAATTCAGGTATTCTGGAAAAAGGGTAAAATCGTAATTTTGGTTACAAAATTACAATTTCGGTTAAAAATCCAAAATTTATTCTCTAGATCTCGGATGACAAAATGGATTTAAATGCGTTGGAATGCGTCTCGCGAAATCTAAATTGTGACGTCGAATTCGAGACAGTTGGAGTTGACACGTTTTTCGAGGCATTGCGGTTCGGGTGCCGTAAAGCAGCGATTTTCCATCGACGAAAGTCATACAACCTGCGTACTCATGTGTCATAAGTGGCATGAGTAAGAAATGTGAAAATGGACGGCGAGATAGTCTTAGAATGTCAGCCCCAGGAAAAGAAGGACATAATGGTCATTTTAAGAATTTGTTTAAGTAGGAATATAATGCCAAAGCTACAGTGTCGTCTCTTTAAAAAGAGAAAAAGGGGCAGTGGCTGGAGGAAAAAACGCAGGGGAGCAGCAGTTTGTGATTTTTGAGTTTTTTAGAGAGAGAGACTTCTCTCTAGTTTTTCGGCAAATCCGACCGTCGGCAGTCTTCGGGACAAGAAGGAAAAATTTGCTCTCACAGCGGAGCGGGCTGCAGCGTGGACACGGGTGAGGAATTTTGACAAACTCAGGAAGGTAGGGTTTCTCTACTTGGGTTTATTCCTTAACTTTAGAATTAACTGTCGATGTTTGAGCTGAATGAGGCCGTGAGGGGCCGTTTGATCGGTCCCAAATCTTAGGACCGAGTTGTTATAAATTTTTGAAACCTAAATGGAGCAGCGAAGTGATTACTTGCGGCTGATTTGGGTATTAAATTTGCAATTATGTATTAAATCATGTATTGGTTTGAAAAGGCCGGGAAGGGCACGTGAGAGCCGGAGTTCACTAAGTGAGCCGATGATTGTAGATATTAGGAATAGGAGCGGGGTTTAACTATTCCCGAAGCAGTCATTCTCAAAATAATTTTTGTGAATTAATATGTTTGGTCGAGTAATTCAAGTTGGTGCTGAGTGTTTGACTCATTAACCCATGAGCTAATTTTGATGATGAAAATGCGTAATTACATAACATGATTGTGTGATTTAATTTTTATGTGAATATATGCATGTTTATATATTTGCATGTGTTATGAAGCTACTTGATAGGTGCGTAAGTGCGTTCATATGCAACTACAGGAGCACCTAGGATGGTAGGAGTGAGTACATGAGGTAATTCTTGAGAGAATGATTTGGTAGTCTAAAAATGATAATTATCGGAGGGTAGTCCATACTAAAATAAAATATCAATCGTCGAGACGGTGATTGATATATATATATATATATATATATCGGAGTTGTCCACAAATAAATAAACATAATAATTCTCATACGAGGCTTAGGTGAGTGTGAGGGAGTCGATGAGGGACTTCAGTGCAGGTGATCAGTTAGACATTCAAGTAAGATCATGCATTTGCGAATGTGTGTTTATTTTAGACATTGCGCGCACTTAGGTGGAGAAGTAGCCATAGGGTGATTCCACTGCGAGCATTAGCTCACCACATCGAGGATACTATTTTCACAGTACAAGAGCGTTCGAGACGGCTCGATCCACAAAGGCCGAGTTTGTGAAGAAAGCGGGTTGTGGCTTTGATAGTTTTTATACATGTATTAGAATTCTCTAATTTTAATATATGTATTTGTATAAGAGTTAAACCGAACTCTTAGAACTGTGGATATAGTTGGATTCGCCAGTTGGTATATTTTATGGGTATTGTTTATGGGCCACAGTGGCCGTTTACTCATGTTGTGATTATATTGGACTGGCCCGGGACGGGTTTCTATGCGAGGTGTTGTATTTGGGTAGAGCTCCCAGTACAAGGGGCTCTACCCGGAGTTTTCCTAAAGTGGCGTCGGGTAACCCGACATCCACTTGTATTCCGCGGGTTGACGGGTAGTCAACGGACCCCCGGGTTTAGGGCGTCACACTATGTCTCAGCCTGGGAATATCAATTATAGCATTACTTTCCTAAGTAATGGTTGGAATTATGTTAATACATGCTTGAATGATGTGTTGACATGAATGAACTGAATGATAGAAAAGATGTAGTGCATGCTTATGTGATGTACTGATCTGAATGTATGGAATATTAACATGACTGTATGTATGCGTGTTAGTGACGGAATATATGGAATGTTGTGTGCATTAGACATGAGTGTTCATAGCACACACATAGTGTATAGTGTAAAATGTCCATGTAAAGGTCTTCATACATTGGTCATGAGTTTGAGTGCAGTGGCGCAAATTGCATTGCATTGGTATGCGGTAACACCGCATTACATGGGTGTGTGTACATGGTACTGGTTTGGCTAGCTAGCGTTTGGTCTGAATCGTGTGGGCTTGGAAATGGGACGAAGTCCAATTGAGTTCCACAATGTTAAATGAAAATGGAAAAATGAAATGTGTCGGGCGTAGCAAGTAGGGGATAGATACCCCTCTCAGGTGAAAAACTGAAAACACGGTTGACAGCCCGTATCCAGGTGGCTTCCGAAAAATGTCGGAGGGTGTAAGAGACCGCGGTGAGACCGAAAGTTACATTCTTGCGAGAGCCAGCGAAATGATTAAATAAAAATCCATATAGACTACGGGTTGTGAGATGGGGTCGGGGCCCGACTCGGTATTGATTTCCCATTGGCACTTGCATTGGGTGGTGGGTCGGAGGAGGTTGACCGGTGCCTTGGGGCGTAACTAGAGTGTCGTCTCATACATGCATAGTTTTCCATGATAGGACAACATGTATGCACTGATTGGTTGTTGGTTTGACTGTGAAATGATCATTTGCATGTGCACCTAGGTGGGGAATAACCCTTATAGGATTTATCTCTATTGGGAGTTAGCTCACCCCGTCGTGGGACCCCTGTAATGACCCGTACCAAATAATACAAGTTTTTTAACACGTTTAACCAAGTTTGACTAAGTTTGACCAGATTTGACCAGGTTTGACCAACACTTAGTATGTGGACCAAAGTTGACTTTTTCAAGTATGAATAATTTTGGGTTGACTAAGACACCATTTCGTAGGCCTCGTCGATACGAGTTCATGGAAGCGGGTTGAGCGTCGAGGAAATCCGACTTACAGGATAGAGTTATGACCACAGGGGAGTTCAAAGCGTGACATTTTTATCAGTGTCCAAGTTGTCTTCAATGTTTTACCTGAAAGCGACCTGAAATTGCATATAAAACGTAGTTTGCGTGCCAAAATAGAACCCTAGCCCCAACACACTCATTTTTGAGCCCCAAAACTCGGAAAACCCCGAAAACGAAAACTCGGGCAGGTCGTTTTGACCCGTTTAAGAGTGATCGGGTTTCAGCCGTGGGAGCGATTCAGCCACCACCATTAATAAGCGCGCAGGCCAGGGGAGGAGGAGGGCGACCAGGGCGACCATGTCGATAAAATTTCAGGCCGGTAGCCTCCGGATCTGCGGATCGGCCGGCGACGGAGGCGAATTTTGCCACTTTGGGTCGCCGGTTGCGGGTGTTTCCGATCGTTGGTAGATCCATAACTCCTCACCATTTTTGGACCCTCTGAACTCGTTTATGGTCCCTTTTGCGATTCCTCACTTGTTTGAAGATCGACCACAAAAACAAAGTTGTTGATGATGGATCGAGTTTTCGGCCTACGGGAACCTTTGGACCAGGTAAAGGTCTTGATGTGTTCACGGTCTCTTAGGATTTCATTGATATGTGGTTTGTGAGATTTTGGACGTCGTTTAGGTTAGTTTTCCATTTTTGAATTCATTTAGAAATTACCGAGAAGGTTGGTGATTAGTACAATTGGTCAAGTTAGGAAAAATTGAGAAGATGGATTAGTGAAATTGGATGTTTTATGAAGTATTGGATAGTTCTGGGAAATTAACTCCCAGGGTAGAAAAGCCCAATTTTGAGTCACCCAGGTCTGTGGAACCTGTGTAGTGGACTGTCGAGTCAATTTAGATGGTTCATAGTTCTAAAAGTTATTCTAAGGCCTTGAGGGCATCCTAATGTTGTTGGTTCGATTATTGGAGCTAAGTAGTGTTTTATTTATATTCTGACTGTTTCGCCTTAGAAGCGGGAGGCGATCCTGCGGGAGCGGGGCGGCGTCACATGTGAGTGCGTGAGTGGTTTACATGTTTTAAATGTTTTGGGGCATTATATTGGTATATAATTATGGTTAATTATTTAATAAATATATCATTTGATCGATTGGTTGGTTATGCATAAATAGAATGATCTGTTTTCATATAAATAAGTTATCATTTCATGTGAATTTTGTCAACATTTTAAATATTTGGAAGTTTCTTGAGTTCATGGATTGATCTTGTAGTATTTAAATATGTTGGGTACGTGGAATTGAGGTTTTAAACCACTTTGAAAACTTATTGTTTTAAGAAAGAGATTTTGAGATTTTGTGAAATGATTATAATATAGTATCGTTGGAAAGGTACATGTGAGTAAGGAAACGATTATATATTATTTCCACGGCCATGATGTCGGGATTACCCGAAGGTTTATTAGTTGCCACGTGATGGTCGGTTTTACCCGAAGGTTTATTAGTTGCCACGTGATGGTCGGGTTTACGAAGGTTTATTAGTTGTCACGGTGTCGTGAGATCGGGTTTACCCGATGGTTTATGATGGGAATGTAATTACGATTACATTTGTTGGTTTACGATTAAAGGTATAACCATTTCAATATTTATGGTTATGGTACTTTCATGATTATTTTTACGACATGATGACTATACATATTTATGCTCAATTTTAGGTTGTGAACAATTTAGGCTATAATTTTCTTAAAAATCATGTCGGTTAAATTTTTGGCTTGCATTTCACTTTGTGTGGACTTGGGTAAAGTTGGGTTTTGTGAAATGTTTCTAAACGGGAAACCTTACAAAAGAGTGGATGTGAGGTCTTGAGAGGAGAAATGTTCGAAAATAAAAACATTATTTTCCTTATAAATAATGCCACTCACTGAGATTTATTATCTCACGTTTATTTTTTTTTTTTTGTAAAATGCGGTTCCACATGTCCGAGGCGGTTCGTAGAGACCTACCTCGCGCGATTCAATGCAGCTCTTTTACGCTACGGTACAACGATGCTATCTCATCTGCACAATACGGTTTTATTGGACTCATTTATCTTTATTTGTACCCCCTAAATTCGCAAATACTCTTAGAATGCTCTGATATTAGTATTGAACTCATATGAGTCCTTATTATGTATGTTTGTGGTTATGACCTACATTAAGATAGGTCGGTCGTGGATTTAAGCTGTCGTGGATTTTTCTATATAATTGAGGTATTGTGGCACTGCATGTGTTTACATTGTGTATTCCCTATGGATTGTACAATGGGACTTCACTAGGCGAGGACCGCTGGAGAGATTTTTGGGAGGGTCTTGTCAACCCCCTTTCGGTGCGAGACGGTACGGGCGGACGGTGCTCCTTAGGCGGGATTATGAAGCGGGCATGGTATGGCCTTGATTCTTGTTTTGTGTATATATTAGAACGAACTAGTTTAATATATATTTTATGATAGGAGTGATGTAATAACTCTTGGATCTATAGAAATGTATGGTCTTATGCTTAAGTATGGACGAGAGTATGGATGATGGGCCCTATTAGGTCATTTTACTTTCAGTATGGGTCTCATGATATGAGACACACAGGATTTTCCGCGAGGTTGACGGTGGTCAGCGTGACCCGGGTTTTTGGGGTGTCACGGAAAAAGAGGCAGAGAGGTAGAGGCGAAGAGAGAGACCAAAGAGATATAGAGGCGAAGAGGTGTAGATAGTGGTTATAACGTGAGCTAATAACGCCCAAAGATGGATTCGCCGGTGAAGATCGGGGTGAAGACGGAGTCTTGGTGAAGAAGCTTCTTTTGGAGGGAAACTTCAACGAATTCTTTGGCTTTTAGAGTTTTTATATTTTGATTTAGGGCTTTTAAGATTAGGAAATCAAATAGGGCTAGGTCACGTGCACAATTGATGAAAGCTTCTTTATCAATTTTTAGTAGAGTTGGTAAACGGGCCAACCCAACCCATTTTGGGCGGCTCATTCGGGTTCTGCTGAATTTAAAGCGGGTTAGGCTAATCGACTCATTTAGATTGGTAGTTTTTATGAAATTTCAGTGCAAGCCGTACGGGGTTGCGAGGCCAAAAGCAGGCTAAAAACGGGTCAAAACCTTAAAAAATACTAAAAAAATTAATTTCACAAATTCATCATTCTTCAAATAAAAAAAAAAATACAAATGTATAATAATAATAATTAATATATAAAATGATTAAATCTAAACAATATAATAATAATAAATAAGCTTAGAAATAAATAAATAATCACTTTGAAACGATATTTATAACCCAAAGTAAAAACTAATTAGTTAAATAGTACCAAAATAATAAAGTAACAACTTTAACATATCTCAAAAAAACTCCAAAGTATCAAGTAAAATCATATGCATAATTTTTCGTCGTTATCATAATTTATATCATTAATAACATGTATTAGTATTAGAAATATGTATATCTTCGATGATGGTTGAGTTATTAACATCTATTAATTAATTTAAAATGTTAATAACATAAATTTCATTTATGTTTGGAATAAAAAAATAACCGTATAATATAAATACTAAATTATCATATAAATGATATTAAAAAGATACATTTAGAAATTGAAAATAAAATAGTTAAAACAATAAAGTTTAATATATTAATCATATATTATAATAATTATTACTTTAAAAACCACTTATCTTTATAAAGAGATAGCCAAAATATCCGAATTTATCACGAATGTTTGAAAATCACCGATTCTTAGTTAGTAAATTAAAATTAAATAAAAATTTGACAATCAAATTTAATAAAGGTGGCAGTCAATTCGCGTGGTATGGGGCAAAGCGAGTGGGAATAATTAAGGCGATTTATTTGGATCTTAAATTTAATAGCTGGCCTTAAAATTACATTTAAAGTGGGAGGGTGAGCAAATAAGGCTCGGCCGTATTGCAGTTCTAATTTTTAGTTTTATTTATCAAATAATCTTTTAAAGTATTGGACTGGCCTCAAACAAAATTATTTGAACCTCATTTTTAAATAATCTCATATTACGACCAGATAGTTTTCCCATAAATATTTCTTTTATAAAAAGTGATATTAATATGTAATATAGTTTTCCCATAAATATTTCTTTTATAAAAAGTAATATTGATATAGGCCAAAATAGAACACTCAGTGTTTGACATCGAAAATTGAAACCGCCCTCATAGCTCTCACCTTCTTTACCTTTTCACAGCTTCTTCTTCTCAGCCATCTGCTCTGCATTTTGCCTTCTCCCACACTGTAAAGTTCTCTGCTTTCTGCTTTTTCCTACACTGTAAAGTTTGAGGGAAGAACCATGACACTCAAAATGCCTAAAGCAGCGAAGAGGCCTTTGGATGAATCGTCGACCACCGATGTGATTAGTTTGACAGTGAAGAGCCAGGTGCGTTGCCCCTTCTTGCTTTGTTTGATTTCTCCACATTTCTTTGATTTTCATGCCCCTTTGGGTTTTCCGACATGGTTTTTTCTTTTTCTCTTTTTTTTTTTTTTTTTTTCTGGTTTTGTAGCTATGAAATGCTGTTTGGTGCTCATTGTTTTCTTGTTAATGAGCTTGTTTTGGTTTTTTCTGTGGATGTTGTGTAACAGACGTTAAACTTGTGGCTTTGGATTTTGTTTTGGGAAGGACGGCCTGTTTGGTGGGCCAGAAAATATTGGCGCGACTTTCGAGTTGGACAAGCATGTGAAGTTAACAAAAAAAAAGTGAGAGTCTGAATGAATAGTCGGGAAAAAGATTTGTTTCGGAAATTGCTCCAGGAAGCCATTTCCGTACGGGTGGGGTATGTGTTTATTTATTTAGGGTTTTGATTCAGAGATAAAAATTTAATTGTAGTAACTTTTTTTTAGTAAAAGATTAAGACACTAGGGAATCACATTAATCATCAAATTACGAGATGTAGGGAGACACATTGATCCTCGAACCACGTTAAAAATCTAGTCTTTTTTGTCTTTACATTAAAGATCGGGATATGGAGAAACTAATACAACTGCTGATTGTCTTGGAAAAAAAAAGGGCTTGGAAAAAGGGTAGTTTAGATTCAAGTATTTAGTGGTCAAATTTCCTTAAAACATTAGCTTTCATGATTGTTGTGGTCCTCTTGTAAGTTTTTTGTTTGGTAGTCTTCTTTAATCAAAAAATAAAAAGATTGGGATATGTTCTTGGAGTAAAAATGCATCTCTGTTTAATTGTTGGAAAAGATTAGGCGAAACTGAAGCTAAATCTGACCAAGAAAACAAAAACTTAAAATTTTTAATTAGTGATTAAGGTTTTTCCTTCATACCATATTTCTGTTTTATTATCTGAGCGACGTCTCAAGAATGAAATTTAATTTGAGTTGGCTGAGGTTGTAGGGGCAGCCCTCTCAAGGTTTGGTGTGGAGCCCCTTAAATTCTCTTTTCTTGGGTGATAGTACAATCTTTTTGTTTCTCTGCATTTTCCATTTGGATTTATTTTTATTTTTTTGCAATTGATTTATTGGAATGAGAAGCCTAATTTTTCTTCTTGTTCTTGATTGGAGTTTCCTATTTTTTTTTACATATATTTCTCATCTAGTGAAATGAAGAAAATTATATCCATTTTGGTAAGCTCTTTCCCTTAATGTTCAGCAAATCCAATAGTCTCTGAATCAAATTTTGGAATTTAGAGCCTTGCCCAGGAAAATTACAGACAATTTTTGTGCTGACCAGTTGTCCAACTAAAACTTGTTGGTAATTGAATAAATAAGAAGAGCTGGTCTAAGTTTATTGGGCATTTTGTCCCCTTTATCAATGGATTGATGATGGATGGAAAATGGTAAATTAATTTGAAATTCAAAAACATTGGATGTATACTTTGATTTTGATGTTGAAGTAGGCTTGAAAAAAACCCCAACTCCTTAAGTTTATATTTTGTTCCAAAAGTACCAAGGAAAAAATGCCTATCCTGATGAAAATAAAATTTTTTTTTGGAATTGGTTATAGTGAAAAATATAAACAAAAAATCAAATATAATTAAATTTGGTCATGAAATTTTGTATTTTTGTACTATCTAATTTTTATATCTAATATTTAATAATTAAAATATAAAATAAGTTTAAAAGTAACATATAAAAATAATTATAGGGTCATATTAGATATTTGATTTAGTCTTAAGAGTGGATAAAGATAAAATGAGGCATTGGATTTTTGATAGAGGCCTTGAGAGAAGAGAAATAACTTAATGTAGACTAAGGCACATCAAGTTTCTTTGTTGTACCATGCTCAAGTTGCCTGTATTGTTAAGAGATTTAGATCTTATCTTTTTCCCTTTGTTTTCTTGTAATTGTAATTGTATTAGCTTTTGTTAGATGTTGATCTTGTCTTTGTTTCTTATTAAATATATTTAGTTGTTTTGCAATTTTTTATTAGATGATTGTCTTATATGTATGGAATCTTCAGTCTTTTGGTATTTGGATTGGAACTTGGATAATATATGATGAAATTACCATATTATGAGTAATTGCCTATGGAGATTCACAATATTTTATAGAATTGACATTGGGTTGTGCCTTAGGCCTGTTTTTCATCTTATTGTCGGACTGAATAGGGGCATGGACTATATGATATCCTTACATTGGATTTTCTTGTGATAAATGTTATAAACAAAATATCTTAATTAGATTTTGTGCTATATGATTAAAGATTGATATGTAATTTTAGACGATTTTACTTGAAAGGTTCAAATTATTCCATTTCAAATATAAAATAAAATAAAATAATATAGATTGTCTAGTAGCCCATATTTCAAAGGTTTCGCCTCATCCATAGGAGAATATTGGAAAAATGATTTTTGAGAAATTTAATATTGGATATGCATGTTATAGAAATTGAATAAGTACATATTTTTTACTCTGGGTTATGAAGTTTGAATTCGTTTTGTAAGGCATCAGTGGTTGAAGAGTGCACTGTAGGTTAAATTGGGCAATGTTCTTTGGAGAATATCTTGTTATGTGATAATTAACGAGTTTACCCTAGTTATACATTTTAATCCTTTTATATTTTAGTGTTTTATTTTTTTAGATAAAGTATTTTTTTTAAGTGACAATCGATGATTTTACTCTTACTATATACATTCTAACCCTTTTCTGTTTCACGGTTTTATTTCCTTTTTAGAGAATTTTTTTTTTATGTGATAATTAATTAGTTTACCCTTATTATATATTTTTAACCCTTTTATGTTTTAGGCTTTTATTATGTTTCAGATAATGTTTTTTTCTTCTTCTGAATTTTATTATTATGATCGTTGTGCACTCCATCCATGGATGACATCAACCTATTTGAGTTGAATGTAAACTTGATTAGGTTGATATTTGTAAGGAAGTTTAATTTAATATGTAAAGAAACTTAAGAGTTCAAATATGGAGTTTTCCAACAAGTTCATCTAGTCAGTCATTTCATGATCCCTCGAGATAAACAACCCATTTTTTCTTACTAATTTCAGATAACGAGAACAGTTTTTAGAAAACACAAAAATAGTTGTTCTATGTGTTTTAAAAAACTGTTCTTAAAAACAATTTTCAAAAACAAGATCTAAACAGGCTCCCAAAGATTCCCATTCCTATTGGATAACCGAGGGTATTCGGATCAACTTGTATGCACATTGACTAATCCCATGACCGGATAAATCTCCCGTGGCCGTGAGGGGACTCGAACTAGTCACCATTAGATAGTAAACCTAAGGCTGAACCAACTGAACCACCACCCGTTCCATTATTGTGTTGTGTATTGTGTTTATTGATTTGTAGTCTGATCCTCCTTCCTTTTCTCTGCCTGCTAGTAGGACGGGCGGCAGTTGTATTTCAAGATCAATCGTCATGTCCCATTTCAGAAGCTCTTCACCACATATTGTGAGAAAATGAATGTTGATTACAGGTCTATACAGTTCGTCTTCAATGGTGCCCGAATCACTGCCAAACGAACTCCCCAACAAGTATTTTTCTCAATTTTTAACATTTATCTCCTATGCATTCCCAAACCTATATCTATTTAAACATGCATAATACATTTGAGAGAAGTTAATATGACATTATGAATGCGAATACTGTATATATCTTAGGCTCAGTTTAGCAGTGTTTCTAAGGTCTAAAAACCTTTTTTAAGTGTTTGGTAGAATTTTGGAAAACAATTTTGAAACCTTCTAAAAAAACACTTAAAGAGTGTTTTTTTAAGTAGCAAAGTTGTTTTTTTTTTAAAAAGCACTTCAAATTTTTTTTAATATTCCTATAACACCTATTACATTTATTTTAAAAATCTAATTTATCATTAATCATTAAATCTAAAAGGTTGAATCCTAGAAAATTCATAACACTTTAGATTTAGTGCTAGTTTTCTGGTAACGCTTTTATCATAAATGTTTTTATAGGAATCCAAAAAAATGATTCTATAAAAGTTTTTTGTAACATGTCGCTATTTTTATAGGAATCCGAAAATGTGATTTTACAAAAGTTTTTTTGTAACATGTGGTATATGTATAAAAACGTTTTTATATCATTAAAATGATCAAAAAAGACATTTAATATTTAATTATAAAAATGGGATATCATAATAAATAAAAAGTTTTATTACAAAAGTATATAAATACATATAAAAGTTTATATTAATAAAACCTAAATCAACTATTTTTATGATTTTAAATCATTTATAGAAATAAGTGAATTAACGAATAAACATATATAGTTATAAAAAGATTTTAATTAATTAATAAACATATGTAAAATTCTGTATAAATAAAAAATTGAAATAATTATTTTTATAAAATATTTTTGTATGATTATAGAATTTTTTTAAATATTTATAAAAAGATTTGAATTGTTTGAATTTTTAAAAGTTTATGATACGCATTTTTTAAATAAAATAAATAGATGTTTTAAGGAAAAGTAAATAAATATTTAAGGATAAACAAGTAGATGTTTTAGGAATATCTAAAAATTATCAAACAACTTTTTTTTTTGTGTCATAGAAACACTTAAGTGTTTTTAGGTCTAAAAACACTTTTAAGAAGCAATATCAAACCTAAAAATAATTATTTAGGTTTTTATTAATACAAATATTTATATATGTTTATTCATTCATTCAAACGTGTGTAAATATTTTTAAATTTTTTATAACCATAAAAATATTTATTTTATGTTTTATTAATATAAAATTTTATATGTATTTATATATTTTTTAATAAATTTTTTTATTTATCAAGATATCCTATTCTTATAATTGAATATTTAAGAAATTAATTCTGTCAAAGAATTCTATCTGTACAATATCAGCGTATGGCCGTTTTAACAATCCTACTCTAATAGGGTGTATAAAATAATTAGGTGTAAATAGAATCTCTCAATATTTAATGATGTAAAAGCGTTTTTATATTCATGCGATATAAAACCGTAATTCCTATAAAAAAGCGTTTCTAATAGAAACATTTTTTCAGATTCCTATAAAAACGTTTTGTTAAAGAAAACAAAACATTTTTTTTTGGCTAGAAGATGCAGTGGCAAACTAGCCATTAATTACATTGCCAAGACATTCAAAATTTATTTGGTAATTTTGGCAATGGATTCTGATGTTTGGTATTGATTTGAATTGTGTAGCTTGGCATTGAAGACGGTGATGAAATTGATGCCATGACGCACCAGATGGGAGGTGGTGGTTGCTGCTGCTGCTGGTGGGTGGTTATATACTCGTACTAATGAGTAATGAGTAATGACCGACCACCCCATGCAGACAACAAAACAAATAGATGGATAGACAGACAGACAGACTGACTGACTGACTAAAGATTAAATAGAAAGAGGTTTCTTTGCACTCTCTCTCTCTCTCTTAGAATTTGAGTTAAACAAATATCTGATATGGTAATATTTTGAAAACCCCTTCAAAAAATTATTGGGGTTTTTTAAAGATAATATGTCAAGTTGATATATTATCCATTATCGATGGAGGGTGATATTTATTTTGTCATCTTTCCTATCATTATGAAGTATACGTATTTTATCAATAATTTCCCGACTTCTTTGATATTTGACCAGTGCTAACTTCTAGTCTGCTACCTAGAAAACTAAATTACAATCCCATGGTCAAGTCCGCTAAATGTTAGACTAATAAGTTAAATACATTTTTCTATCTTATAGTACATTTTAAACCCCATAGTTTTGAGAAATATTTTAATAAACTAATAAATTCCTTTTTTTTTGTTTTAAAATATATTTGATTAATTTCTAAATTATAGAAAACATGTTTATAATCTTATGCTTTTTTTTATTATTATTTATATGGTGATTTATTTTACATTTACTATATATTAAATAAATTTAATTTTTTAATATATATATATATATATATATATATATATATATATATATATATATATATATATATATATATATATATATATAGTAATGTTATAATTTATATTATCAAGTTATTAATTATTAATTTTAATTTTTTTAATAATGTTTTAAATAAATTACGGCAAATGATGGAATTTGAGAAATTAAATCTTGAAAATGATTAAAACTTTTATTTTAAAATTTTAAAATAGATAAATATAAACATAGTGAAAAAATTAAGATAGTTTTTAAAAAATTATTAAATATTATCTTAGTCATACTTTATTTAAATTGTACTTATAAAAATGATTTTAATAGTATGTTTTACTATTTATTATTTTTAAAATTTTTATGAAGAGAAAAATAATTTTATTGATTCAAATTAATAATAATACATCCATAGAAACATATAATCAAAATCGTTCAAAATCATAAATGATGAAATAAAATCTAAGTTAATTGTATAATGAATTGGTTCAAAGACTATATATTTAATAGTTGAACTTACACATTTTGTATTATTGTTGTGATTAGAATACTTATGATTATAGTTTTTTTTTTTAAAATGTACTTATGATTACAGTTTTTGCAATGCAATGAGTGGTTTGATTTCATATCGTTGATCGGATATCTTTCTTAAATGCGAGATCGTCATCACATAAACTAAATGTTGTAGAGCAGCGATGACAAGCGAAGCGCCCAGCGTCAAGATGAAGAGATAAACAAGCGCCGGCAAAGTGATGATAAACAAATGCCGCACCAAGATGATGATAAACAAATGCCGCACTAAGACGACAACAAACACAAGTCTTACCAATATGACGATTAAAATACAAAAAAAAAAAAATGAAAACATAGATATTATGAAATAACCACTTTATCGTGGAAGAAAACAATGAAGAAAAGTGTAGAAGGGTGATTTCAAGCTAAAAATAACAAAAAATCACCTCATCGCTTATAAAAAAGAGACTAGCAGAGAAAAAGTTATTAATTTTAAAGTTTTAAAAAAATGTTATCATGAATTTTAAGTAATTTACATCTTAATGATATTTTTGTCAAGTCTATTGATATTTATGATATTTTCCAATATACCCTTAAAATCGAATTACCCTATGATATATCAGTGTTTACCGATATTTTCATCGTTGCTTGGAGGTTTTTTTTTTATTTTTTTTATTTTAAATATTTTAATATTTTTAAAATACCTATTTATCAATCCTTTTTTTGAATCAACCTATTTATTTATCCTTAAAATATGTATTTATTTTATTTAAAAATTCATAATAATATGATATACTTTTAATCATTAATTCAAATTTTTTTGTAAATATTACAAATGTTTATATAAATTTTTGACATCTAAATAGTTTTATTTTTAGTTATAATATAGTAAACTGTCCGCATTGGGACTCGAAATCGGGACACCACGCCTTCCTATGTCTTGATTATGTTTGTTTACTCATTAATTCAAATCTTTTTGTAAATATTTTTTTAAAATTTTATGAATATAAAAGATAATTATTTATGTTTTTACTAATATATATTTATGTATGTTTATTCATTAATTCAACTCTTTATGTAAATATTTAAAATTTTGTTATAATTATAAACATAATTATTTTAGGTTTCTTAATATAATATTTTACAGAGAATTATGGGTCGTGGATGGTAACCTAGAGGAAATCACACCGACCCCATGCCAAACGTACAGAAGATAATATGGCAGGCAACAGGAGTACAAAAGGAAGGGGTAGATATTCCCATATTTGAGAATCCATTGGGAAACAATCATCTAGGAAAGAACTCAAGATATGCAGCACTGTTCGTGGAGGGAGAGGGGGACGTAGCACCTATTGAGGGGACGAAGATCTTGGAAGATTATACTAGAGGAGGAGGAGGAGGAGGAGGCAAGGGCAGAGATCACGCTATGGCCAGCAGCACAAGCAACCAAATAATGGGAGGCATGCGGACGCCTTGGGAAAAAATAAATCACACATGGAAAGGTACGAATCGTTTCCAAACAAGACTGCGAAAGAATCAGAACATTGGGTGGTTAGGGGGAATGCCAACTCATCAGAAGTATTCAGAGAATTAGTTTACCATACAAGGGAGGGCCAACGAAACCTTCACACTGAAATTGGTAAGGAGAATTATTTCTAAGATCATCACCAAGACCCGTTGGATTCATTGAATCCTGAGCCGGAAGGTATGCAAGGAGGAATAGGGGTACTCGAAAGGGGATAGCAACAGGAGCATCAGGATAGAAGGGGTGGAGAAGGATAGCTGACATACTTATGTACCAGAAAGCTTAACCCCATTTAATCCATGAATACAATTGTCTGGAATGTTAATGGAGCATCTTCTAAAGAGTTCTTACGAACAATTAAAGAAATTATAAGAGTGAATAACCCGCTGATTTTGGGTCTGCTTGAAACGAAAGTCAACAGAGGTAGGTAAGGCATATGATATTTGTAAGAAGTTAGGTTTCGACCATTGGTGAAGGGTGGAAGCTATCGGCTATAGCGGAGGAATCTGGATTTTTTGGAATAATCGAGTGCAAGTAGAAATTCACAAAACTCACTCGTAATTCATTTTGTTGGAGGTGCATGCCGCAGACTGCCAGAAGAAATTGACTTTCGTTAGTGATATATGGTGGCCAGGCCGTTCTTTGAGGAAGTTCTTGTGGCAGGAGCAGAACAGAAACAATTTAGATCTCTTAGAACCTTAGCTTGCAATGAAGATTTTAATGCAGTGATTTTAGCAGAAGAGGTGTCCAAGTCGGGAAAAAGTGGATAAAAGGAGGTGTTCTGGGTTCATAGACTCGATTTAGGGCCCATGAACTTATTGACATGGGATTTTTAGGTCTTGGCTTCACATAGATGAGAGGTTTATCCACTACTACTTTCAAAGGGGCTCGGCTAGATAGAGCCATGTGTAGCCTAGATTGGAGATTTTATTTGTAGAGGCCTCAGTTACTGATTTACCCAAGCTCAACTTCGACCATTCGCCCCTCCTGATTAATTTGGATGGTGATCCCTCTGGAAGAAGCAGAACTCCTTTTCGCTTTTAGGCTGCCTAGTTGACGGTTCTGGGTTTCAAGGAGATTGTGAAGGAACTCTGGGATAACACGCGACCTTTCCATGCAAACATCCCAGGTATGACGTCAGCCCTTGAAAGGTGGAGTTATCAGAATTTTGACAAAATTTTCAAGAGGAAGAAAAGGCTATGGGCAAGATTGGTGGGTATTCAAAAACATCTCTCAATCAGAAATTCCCCAAATCTGATAAAATTGGAGAAGAAGCTTCAACTAGATCTTGATACCGTGCTCAAATAGGAAGAGTTATTATGGTTCCAAAAATCTAGAGAGGATTGGATTATCTCAGGAGACAGGAACACTAAGTTTTATCATGTGTCTACCCTCATTCGTCGAAGTAGAAATAAAATTGTGGCGCTCAAAAATACAAATGGCAACTGGGTCTCGGAGCCTAGTGAACTGGAAGAGATGGTCTTGTCTCACTACAGAAACTTGTTCTTGGAAGATGGGAGAGCGCAGCAGATCAACGATACCCACTGTAGGTTCTCGATCATTCCCGAAGATAAAGCTCTTATACATAGGAGGCAATTCTCGAAGGAGATTAAAAGAGTCCTGTTTGATATGGCACCCTTAAATCGCCGGGAGTTGGTAGTTTGCATGCCAGCTTCTATCAAAATTTGTGAGACACAGTAGTGTTAGAAAAGTGTTTTAAAGGCAATCACCTTTACCACTTATTGTATATCTTATATTCATTTATAACAAATACATCTTCATTTCTTTGATGTTAATTTAATATATGAATTGATAGTGATCTTAAATCAAATTAATGAAGTCCTTGATACATTACATAGCACAAAAGAAATCATGATGTTGATCATGATAATGATATTCATATTATGTGTAATTATGTATTATCTAAACTATCCATAGTCATAGGATCAACAAGATTTGATATTTTTGATCCGGACAAACTAACGCATTTGTATTCCTTGATTTGATCAAGCAGTTGATCTCATAAGCTGTGATCATCATGATGATTAGAGTAGACATGTGGATTCTTGTTAAGAGAAGCCAAATACATTGGATACCAGCTATGAGACAATCATATGGATTATCTATTTAAACATAAGTGATAGTCTCATCATAGCAATGGTGCAAGTATCCTTAGACTTGAGGTGCTCAATGATATTTTGGATACTGATTCTATACTTTGGCTTTGATCCTTGTTGCCTCAAGAAAGGTTGCTTGTAGGGTGTTGACTGGGTATAGCTTGAGGTATTGGAAGGTAATTGACTAGCCAATAAAGGATTCACCACTCCAGATAGAAGGAGGGTATACCCTAGACTTCTTATAGAGATAATTACTCGAATCTCTAGCTAGAGTGATAGTGCCATGAAGAGAGTCTTCAATGGCATACTTTATAAGTAATGGATCTCGGAGAAAAGATAAATACACTTAGGCTAGTTCATCTAGTGAGAGCAGATGTATAGTCCATACTCTAAACCAAGTCTGGTATAGTATGGAGTGAAAGGATAGCATTGCACAATATATTGCATATGGAAAGGTTTGCAGTCAAACCTTTGACTATCCAGTCAATTAGGGGTCATGATGTGTTGCTAGATACACCTCATGACTTGCTCGAATCAAATTCAAGTGGCCAACATAACTGGAAATCTAATGGGTCACACACTTAGAAGAAGTGTAGAAGAAGTAATTTGGTCTTGGATTTGCTCCAAGTTGAAAGGAAATATTTGGATTAGATCCAAATGGAAAGAGAGAACTCTAAAGATGGATAATCTCAGGATTAAGTTAATCTCGGGGTCTTATGGATGAGTCCATGGGTCATTGGGCTCGAATATGGTATAAAAGCCCACAAGGAGCAAGCCTTAATAGGCTCAAAGCCACATGGCCAGCCACCCATCTTTAATGAGGTGTATCTTGGTCCTTTTGATGGGATAAAGGTTCGTATAAAAGCTCCACTTCTAGCCTTAGCCGTCAAATAACACCTTTTGCACAATAGAGAAATTGTTTCTCTCTAGTTCTCTCTCTCTCTCTCTCTCACGTTTCCTCTCTGTGATTCTAGGTTTTAGCTAGCATCAAAACCTTGAATCAAGCCATCCCTTGGAGGTATTCTTCAACCTTTTTCATGTAGATCACCATTGGAGGTGTTGCACTTGGAGCCCTCATGTTTGGATGTTCTCCTACGCCATTGATTCATCACCTACTCACTCCAATGGAGGCCAAAAACTATAAAGTAACAATTTCTTTCCCTTCTATGGAATGGATTTTTCGATTTTGATGAACCAAGGGATCCCTTGGGCTAGATATCTTGATCAAAGTTTAAGTTTTTCCGTTGTGCAATATGATATGATGTTGGATCGAGACCCAATAGTTGTATCAGAGCGTGGTTAGCATGGTGATGCAACATTATCAGGGGTTCTCATGATGGTGATTTGTGACGAAGCTTCGATTATTACTCTAACATGTCCTTTGGGAGGTTGTGTTTTTTGAGAGGCACCATGTGAAACACGTTCGTGAGGGACCCGTTGGTGTCACTGCATAGTGATGCGAATGACCCAATAGTGGTATGAGAGCCTTCTTGGCTTCATCAAAATTGATTCTTGTAATTTTTAATGTTTTTGATGATTCTAATGAAAGATAAATTGGTTTGGATGCAATCCAAATGATAAAAATCATTTTTTAAAGTGATTTCCAATTTTTTAGGGTTTGCAAAACCCTTACTGTGCAGTTTTCGGTCTTTGATGATCTGACCAATTAGCTTAGGTTTTTCTCATGATTTCTCTATGAGATCATAAACTAGACTCCTTAAGGAAAAATTTCCATCCTTTTGAGTGATCAGATCTGTCGCCCGCCACCTTCTGACCCGACTGGCTGACCCAGGCCCGACGGTTGGGCCGGACCAAGGGCGTGAGCCACTAAATCCATTTATCACATCAAAAACACATTTCCTTATACTCAATTTTGATGGGATATTTAATATCATTAATCCCTATTTATATATGTGAAATATAGTCTCACTATATTCACATTCATTAATATAAGGAGTATGCATTATATCTTTTCTAGAGGGCTCATAATTATACTTTAGTACAATATTAATACAAAACGACATTTCCATGCCATTTCCAAATCATTTACAAAATATTTGTCAGAGTTCACCTCCTATCTATGAAAATATAATCTTCTTATGAAGATATTTGCATCTTTTGATTTCAATACAAAGTAGTCACATGATATCATAGAATAAAGTGTATGCATGAGACGGAGCATTTACTTATACTCCGCACGATTTGACGATGACTCTGGGCTCTGCAATCTTCGGTCCTGCTACTATTTACTAAGTACCTGTGCGTGGAAAGCCAATGCGCTAAGCATTTTCATGTTTAATGATTCTTTGCATTTCTATTCTCATTTCAAACAATTATACCACATCTATATGTAGAACAATTAACTTTTGCTATACGCATCACTTAATCATGTGAAAAACATTCAACATATATATATATTTTTCCAAACAACCTACTAACATACTACTCATGTGATCCATGAAATATTTATAAATATACCATTTTATAGTAGTTTAACATACTTTCATTTTGTCTAAAATATAGAAATACAATAATTCTCATCTTTCATGCTCCCATATATTGTTATTCTTGTCACAACTCAATTTAGACAATCTACACGATTATTACTCATTTTGCCCTTAAACGAATCTAACCGAAACTTTTGGTGTGTAAGATAGGAATCTACTAACATAGTCTCTCTTTGAAATTTGAAGCGTTATAAAACATTTAATAACTTCGATCTTGTCCGTGGGCTCTGGATTGGTTATTTTACATTTGCATTTTGTGTACACTACTGATATTGTTCCGCTGGGCTACTGATCGGTATGCCACTATAAGTCATTTCGTTCGCAGTACTGCTACATTGACCTTTATTGGTATACCAATCTATCCCTAACTCGAACATGACGGTTAATATTCTCTTAAGGGTATTAATAATTAGTCATTTACAATACCATTTTCACATTTCCACGATACAATTAACATTCTCGACGGATTCGCTTATACATCGTGAATCATGTTATGTTTGCCACTACATAGTTCATTTATAAATCAATTAACCAACACTCACACAAATTCATTTATGGTTCAAATAGAAGCACATGCATATGTTTTTCAAACATTTCAGATTTAACTGGTTCAAACCAAAAATGCAGATTTCATAACAAACATTCCAGATTTGTTTGACAAACAAATACAACACTTGAAACAAGAAAAGAAGTATGAAGAACAAACCAAAAAGATTGTCGATTCTTGACTCATATTCTTTGTATCCCGATCTTAGCTCAGGTTTTATCATCACCAACCTCTAATCCATTACAAATACGTCACAATAAGAAAACAAACAAAGAAAAATCAATCATGCATGCTAGTGTTTTTGGTTAGGGTTGATTTCTACCCAATACACCTTCACTTGTAAAATTTTCTGGGAACAAATGAACCATATTTTTCCCAAACTTTCTTCAAGAAAATGATAGTTCTATGAGTCTATTTTCAATAGAAATTGGAATCATTCAATTCAGAGCACTGAAACTCAAGATATGTCCTAAACAATCAGGACTACTATATTTTCAAAATATAACCAAAATTTGCCCGAAAATAGAACTTCACTTTGACGAATTTCTTGGTCCAATGGGGTCTAAATTTGAATACACTTATTTCAAGGAAATTTGTTCTCCTATAAGTCTAGTATGCCTAGAAATTTGAATCACTCAATTTGGATGAGTAATGGCCAAAACAAAAACATGGGTTTTAGAAAAATTTTAACAGCATCTCCCTTAAAAACCCAACATTTCATTTATACAAAAATTCCTCAAATTGCACAATCAAAGCAAAAGGTTGCTTGAACTCTAACTTAAACATATATATACTAAATTGTGATTTTACCAATCCAAACACAATCAAAGAGGGAGTTAGGAGGGTTCCTAACAAGCAAATGGATGAATCCATACGCAAACTTAGACAAGTATCCATACCTTAATCTTTTTGAATACTTCTCTAGCTTTCCTTCTTCCTTCCTCTTCAAGAACAAGTAGAGTCCAAAGATGGCTTCTCCCCCTCTCTCAACTGTAGCCCTAACATTGACTTCTTGAACTTTCCTTTCACATTTTCTTCTCTTTTTCTTTGCAAGCACAAGTGGATCCAAGAAAAATGTGAGAAAATCAAACCAAATTTGATGCAGTCTCCCTCAAGAATGTGCCCTAGCTCCCATGTTTTCCCTAAAATGAGAATTGATCTCATTTCACTAGACCAAATTTGGTCTTATCCTTATATTGTATAAGGCTTTGTTTGGCGTTTCCTTATTTTTTGGCTCTTTTTTATTTTTTTTTTTTTATTTTGCATTAAAGCCCTTCATTTCTATTTAATTTGCATAACAACTTATCACATTTCTACTTTGGCATATACTCTTCTTCATTTATGACCTTTGGGTCCTCATTTTGACATTTTACCAATTCAACCTTGACTCTTATATTAATTTGACATTTTACCAATTCAACCTTGACTCTTATATTAATTCGGGTTTATATATATATATATATATATATATATATATATATATATATATATATATATATATATATATATATATATATATATATATATATATATATATTAACTTTAAAACCTTTATTTCTATCACTTAAAACCAATAAAATAACAATTAAAACCAATAAAATAACAAATAAATAAAATAAAAATTTATAATAGCATATAATACTATAAAGTAAAATAATAAGACAAGAAAGTTATTTTTGAGATGTTACAAGATCATATCCTGAAAAATTTAGAAAATACATGAAACTCAGGTTTGTAATTTTCTGCGTTTTTCTGTGTGTTTTGGAAGCAGTCCACAAATGTGATTTTTTGAAAATATCAGTGTATGTTTTTTGGGAGTTTTAAGTTTTTTGACTTTATCTACACTTCTTAAAGTTAACTTAGATACTGTAATTTATCAAATCGGATTTTATTTATATTTTTAAAATTTCATTAAAGTGACTGCCTCTGCAGGGCTGGACTATAGTATGGGACCAGCCCATCTGATTTTGAAATTAAGTTTTGGGCTAGGAAATCTCGGTTCCAGCCTTTAAGCCTTGGTTTTTATAAAACTTGAGGATGTTAATTTGATGTAGGAGGCCTGCGGAATATGATTTCAAATTTAAATATTTTTTTTATGTTTGCCCACTAGGATGACGCATTCTGGTATGACCAGAATGGAAATCAGCATGCCTAATTTTTTTTTTAAATGTTCAGTGGCATCCATTGACATGTTATAAATGGTGAACTAATTATGGAACATAATATTTTAATTTAATTTAATTACATTAAAATTATAAAATGTGAAAAAAGCCCAATTGGTTTAAACTACACACAAGGCAGTCATGGGTCAAAGAATTAGGCCGGAATGTTGAATTTTGAAAGTTAAAACCTAGAATGCCGATGTCATATTATTAGATGTATGCTAAAGGTGTATGTATAAACATGATGGTTGGTTATGGGCTGAGACTAATGTGATTGAGCATATGCATTTTTCTTTAGTGGTAAATAGGGCTTGCGTGTCCCTGCCTCTCTCTTTCTCTCTATTGTCTTCTCTTCTCATCTCAATCCCCTTAAATGTAACTTGATGTCTTCTCTTGTAAATGTAATTAGATTACATAGGTTTAGGATAGATTGAAGATGTAAAGGAGTAAAGACGAAGGAGCAAGGCTTAGAAGGAGGCACCATGAAGAAGGAGACTGTGCAAGAATAATTGTAATTTTTTTTCAGTGGGTTGTAAGTCATGCTTATCCTAGGTAGGACCTAGTCAATTCCTTCATGGCTCGAGGAATTGACATTAGAGAATTCCATAACCATGTCATGTAGTTAGAGAACTATGATTATATTGTTTCATATGATGAAAAGACTAAAATGCATGCTTATTAATAAAACAATGAGACTTAAATAAGAAATCCTTCATTAAATAACATTAAACCTAATTTCTTCCATTAATATGACTAGAAACAAAGTTCTTTTAGAGATGTGGTTGTTGGGTTTATGACAAGACCCAACCCGGATACCCACCCAGGATTCCCCGGGTGGTCCCGCCTAGTGAAGTCCCACTATACAATCCCTAGGGAATATCCAATGGAACCCCACTTTAAGAAGAAAGTAAACACATGCATTAATATAATAGCTCAAATATGTAAAAAGATCCACAACAGCTCAAATCCACAACCGACCTATCTTACTGTAGGTCATAACCACAAACACACATAATAAAGACTCATATGAGTTCAATACGCAAGATCGAGCATCTAAGAGTGTTTCACACTTAGTGGATGTACAAATGAAAGTAAATAAGTCCAATAAATAAGGACAAGATAGATAAGATGAAAGTACTCGCAAATGTCAGAAAAGGATGTAGAAGCTAGCACGAGGTAGTCCCACGAATGCCCGGACTCAGAGAACTGATTTAAAACAACAAACGTGAGATAATAAACTTGAGCTGGCGACTTATAAAGAAAATAAGGTTTTTATTTTCGAACATTTCTTCTCTCAAGACCTCACGTCCACTCTTTTTGCAAAGTTCCCCGTTTAAAATCATTTCAAAAAACCCAAAATTATACCCAAGTCAACAATATGAAATTCATGCTCAAAGATTGAAATAGTTATAGCTTACCTGTAACAACAATGCATCAGAATTACAAACCCATCCTAAACTGCGGTGTGTGTCTCGAATTTCACTATCGCGGAAATAATATAACCGTTGGATGAAACCAACCTCACGACACCGTGGCAAACCCAGTGTAATATAAGTACTGAATCGAACCTCTGGTACTATATGGTACATCAACTTATAACAACCAACACCGTATCCTTCCTCACATATACCTTTCCAACGATACCGTATTATAATCATTTCACAACGTCTCAAAATCCATTTCTTAAATCAATAAATTTTCAAAGTGGTTTAAAACCTCAATCCATGCACCAAAATGTTAAATACCACAAATTTATTCATGAACTCAGTAAAATTTCCAAATATTTAAAATGTTGACAAAATCCACATGAAATGATAACTTGTTTATATAAAAACAGATACTTATATTTATGCATAACCAACCATTCGATCAAATAATGTATATATAAAATAATTTACCACCATTTATATCATAATAATAATCCCAAAGATGAAGCATATAAACCACTACGATTCATATGCTTAGTCCCCGTCCTTCACAGATCGTCTCCAAGCTCGTGAGTGCTTCAGAATGTAATAAAATACCATTTAGGTTCCATTATCTCAAACCAAAGACATTGGGACGCCTCAAATGTCTTAGGATACTTTATAACTATGAAAAACCATTATCTTAAATTGACTCGACAGTCCAATTATACAAAGAAAATTTCAGACTCTGCACTAAAATTGGGGCTTTACCCAGGCTAATTTTTGAATTGAACCCTCCAATAAATCATAAAATATCCAATTTCACTAATCCAACTTCACTTTGCCTAATTTGACCAACAGGCCCAATTTCATTCAAACCTTTTTCTATCATCAATGACCCAAAATGGAAAACTACCCAAACGACTGCCTAAAATTACAAACTTTATATCAACGGAAAGCCCAAAAGACTAGGAACATGCCAGCATTCTTACCTTGGTCCAAAGTTTCAGTGGTGGCTTAAAACCCGATCCAACCGTCTACCAAACTTGCTGATTTATCTTCAAACGGCGAATCAAGCAAAAGACCACGGGAATGAGTTCAGAGGTCCAAAAATGGGGAGGGAGAAGGGTGCAGGCCCCGGAATGGCCGAAAAACATCAAACCATTACCATCAGATGCCGGGGCCGCCACGTCACGACCGATCCGGCGCTGTCCACTCCGGGCGGCTTGCCGCGAAATTTTGCCGGAGAGGCATCGAAGGTTCCTCCTCCCTGGCCAGAGCCGCAGCAAGGGTGGCCTGAACGCCCCCACTGGCCAAAACCCGCTTGGCCTAAAATCCGCTCAAACGACCCACCGGTCCACAGGTTTTGGAGAGTTTTTTCCAGGGTTTTGTAGCTGAAAATGAGAGTTTTTGAGCTAGGGTTCTCTTTGGCACACAAAACTAGGTTTATATAGAGCCTAGGGTCGCTTTCAGGTAAAAACTGAGGACAAATTGACACCGATAAAATACTGCTTCACTCCCTGTGGCCATAACTTTATCCGTACTGATTAATGCTCAACCTGGGCTCTATGAACTCGTATCGACGAGGCCTACGAACTGGTGTCTTAGTCAACCCAAAATTGTTCATCCTTGAAAAAGTCAACTTAGGCCCACATACTAATTGTTGGTCAAACTTGGTCAAACTTGGTCAAACGTTTTAAAAACTTGTATTATTTGGTACGGGTCGTTACAGTTTACCCAAGCTCTCTCTACACGAATATCTTCAAACCATGGAAACATGTTTTCCAAATTAATGGGCTTGGTTTAACTGAACTCATTGCTTTGTTAGGTAAACCTAAGGTCAATGGGCTTGGAGACAAGTTGGGTAGTGTATATTTGGGATGTACACATGTCAAAGAGTTGATAACCTGATGATGGTGCATACAACAATTAAATGATAGCACTGGATTCGATAATTGTAAATTGATGCAATTAGTACGTATGATACCTACCGTTTGATCCGAGGTGACTTGTTGGTTAAACCCAAGGTCAATAAGGTGAGATTAGATATCAACCCACTAAGAGAACTTCCATATAGGTTCTCTTGGGTTCATTGTGAGGGCTATGAGTTCGCAAAAAAAAAAAAAAAAAAAGGAGCCATAATACGCACTAAAGTCAGAATAACTGTGATTCACGGTAGATTGTCCGTGATCGATGGTTCTCGCTCGTCACGGCCATCAGGTCCCAAGGTCTCACTCTGGCCGTAATGGGTCAGGTTTGGCCGGCCGGTTCGAATGTGGGTGAGCTTGGTTTTGCTCCTCTTGTCATTGCCGTTTCACCGTCGCTCCCCCTATGTTTTTAGTGGTGTGCCGTCCGCTGCTCTTTTTTCCTCGCTCCCCTCAGCCTCGGGGCTCGTGTATTCGTTGTGGCTTTCTCGCCTTTGGTAATAAATTTTTTAATTATCCAAAAAAAAATCTGTATTTTAAGTATAATCTAATAATATATTTTTTACATCTAGGTTGCTAGAATCAACATCATGTCTTCAAACGTGAACCTACAATCCATTCCGGATAACAACAAATTGATAGGGCAGAACTTCTTGGATTGGTTTAGAAACCTGAAAATTGTTCTTAGGGTGAAAAGATAGCATATGACCTTGATAGAACACTTTTCCAATCCCCACCTAGTGATGTGCCTGATAGTGATTAGAGTGCGTATAAGAAGCATGTAGCTGATAGTGAGATAGCGAGTTGTATCATGCTTGCATCTATGACCACTGAGCTTCAGATGCAGCACAAAACTATGGAAGTATATGACATATTCATCCATCTTAGGGAGCTATTTGACAAGCATGTGAGATCCAAAATGTTTGAAATCTCAAAGCTACTCTTTAGCACCAAGATGCAATTGGGGACATGTCTAGTGTAGCATGCACTGAAGGTGAATACTTACATTGAGAGATTGGGTCAGCTATGTTTTGTAATGGACCATGAATTAAGTATAGGTTTGATTCTATCTAGCCTAACTAATAATTTTGCATAGTTTATACTTAATTATCATATGCAAAGCAAAGAAACATCTATTCCAGAGCTGATCAATATGCTCAAGACAGTTGAGCCCACCTTGAAAAAGGAGGCTAAAATTATGATGCTTGTGGACTCTTCTTCTTTTAAGAAAAATTCTAAGAACAACAACAAGAAGAAAAAGCCCATGAAATCAAAGGGAGGAGTAACCAAGAAGAAGGTCAAGGAGGCAGCACCAAAAGGCGCTTGCTTCCATTATAGCCAAGATGGTCATTGGAGGAGGAATTGCAAAGCCTATTTGGGGTCCTTGAAGAAGAAGGCATCGGATGTCCCATCTACTTCAGGTATGTCTGTCATTGAGGTTAATACTATTTTTAATAATAATCAATGGGTATTAGATACTGATTGTGGTTCTCACATATGCACTAATGTAGGACTAAGAACAGTACTACAACAAGGAGAGTTAGATTTGTCGGGTACAACAAGAGTTGATGCTTTAGCCATAGGGACTTATATTATGACACTTCCTAGTGGACATTTTTTTTTATCTTTGGAGGATGTCTATTATGTACCAACTCTACCAAAGAACATTGTTTCTATTTCTAGTTTGAATAAGAAAGGACTTCATTTAACATTCAGTAACAATAGTTTTCTATTATGTTAAATGATGTGTTATATGCTTATGGTACACTACGCAATGGTAAATACATATTAGATATGTCTAATCCAATATTAAATGTCCATGACAACAAACAATCAAAATAAGATAATGTGAAACCCTCATATTTATGGCATTGTCGCCTTGACCATATAAATGAGAGATGCATGGCTAAGCTACACAAGAGTGGAAACTTAGGGTCATTTGATTATGAATCTTATGACACATTCAAATCTTGTTTATTAGGCAAGACGACTAAGTTCCCCTTTAAGGGAAAGGGTGAACGTGCTTGTGACCTTTAGACCTAATACATACATATGTATGTGGTTTGATGTCCACACATGCCAGAGGTGGTTTCATCTACTTCATTACCTTTATTGATGAATTTTTAAGGTATGGGTACTTGTATCTTATGAAGTAAAAATCATAAGCCTTTGAAAAGTTCAAATAATTTAGAACTGAAGTGGAGAAATAACTTGGGAGAAGTATTAAAACACTTAGATCCAATCGAGGTGGTAAATACTTAAGCCAAGAGTTTCTAGATTATCTCGAAGATCATGAGATACAATCCCAATGGACTCCACCTTACACACCACAACACAATGGGGTGGCAGAAAGGAGAAACTAAACCTTGTTAGACATGGTGAGGTCTATGATAGCGCGCATCTCCTTCCCAAGTCCTTGAGGTTAGCGACGAGATTGATGTTCAGATCCCCAAATGTGAGTCCCATAGAAGAGTGTTTGATAAATATTCCATATGAGATACTCTTACTAACACAAACCTATATTTCTCATATGAAAGTATGGGGTTGTCCAGCTTATGTGAAGTGGATATTGTTAGATAAGCTAGAAGCTAAATCTGACAAGTGTCTGTTTGTAGGATATCCTAGAAAAACAATGGGATATCAGTTCTACAACTCTTTGGAACAAAAGGTATTTGTTTCAAAGCATATTGTTTTCTTAGAGAAAGAGTTTCTTCTAAGAGACAGTGGGAGGAAACTTGAGCTTGAAGAAGTTCAAGATGCTTAAACACACGCAGATCAACTGTCTAAACCTGAGGCTAACATCCATAGAGATGAAATAGCAGCTGGTCTTTCTGAAGCACAGGCGCTTCGTATGTTGAGTAGGATACGTACTGTTCCAGAGAGATATGGATTTCTCATTAGTGAATAGAATGACGTATTGCTCATAGAGGATGATGAGCCTACTACTTATGAAGAATACCCATCAGCCTGTAATCCGAAAGTGGCTTATAGCCACAATTCTATGGATTCCACAGATGATCTCTGTCAATTCCACCTAAAGGATAAACCCATAGGGTGCAAGGGTCTTCAAAAAAAACATGGAAGGTGTTGTTACCTACAAAGTTAGACTTAGACTAAAGGCTATCACAAAGATAAGGAGTCACTATGACGAATTTTACCCCAGAGCTATGTTTAAATACATATGATACTTCCTACTAATACCGCTCAATACGATTATGAGATATGGAAAGTGGATGTGAAGACGACTTTCCTTAATGGAAACCTATATGAGGATGTGTATATGACATAACTAGAAGGCTTTACATCCAAAGATGGCAGGAAAGTATGTAAGCTTCAAAAATCCATTTATGGATTGAAGTAAGCGTGTAGGAGTTTGAACATTCAATTTTATGCGACAATTGAAGAGTTTGGTTTCTCAAAAAATTCGGATGAGGCTTGTTTAGTGGGAGTGTTGTTATGTTCCTTATGTTGTATGTAGATGACATACTACTAATAACAACGTCTCAGTTTTACAATCTGTCAAAATTTGGTTATCTAAGAATTTCTCCATTAAAGACCTTGGAGAAACGACCAACATCTTAGGGATTAAGATCTATGGAGAGAGGTCTAAAAGGTTGCTTGGTCTTTCATAGTCAACATAAATAGATAAGATGCTAAAGAGGTTTAGCATGGAATGGTTCAAGAAAGGGTTCATGCCCATAATTTATGTGATTACACTCTCGAAGTCCATGTATCCCTGGACATAGGATGAGAGAACACACATGAGTTTGATCCCTTATGCTTCAGCTATAGGATCAATAATGTATTCTATGATATGTACAAGACCCAATGTATCATATGCTCTGAGTATCATGAGTAGATACCAATCGTACCTTGGTGAGGGTCATTGGGTGGCTGTCAAGAATATCCTTAAGTATTTTGAAAAGGACTAAGGATGTATTCCTTATATGTGGAAATGGAGATAGTGATTCTACGTGATAAACTCGCCAACTTCAGGAGGAGACTGATCGAATTAGTTCGAAATAGCTCTAATGTCGGCTTCTGATGGATGACCTTGACCCGTTGTTTATATGGAAGCAAGAACCTTGGTATATGTGAGGACGCCAATCAGGATGGAGATCTGGATGATAAGTCTTCGATGAACGCCTACTTTAATAACCGATAAGTTCAAGGAGTTCTTTAAAGAACCAAAGAGAAATTGAAACTCTCAATTTTATAAATGCTTAAAACTTGAAGAATATAGGGATAACAAGCCTTTAAATAGGCCAAAAAAATATGAAGAATAGAAACTAAATATTCGGCCACAAGGAAAGTAAACATTTGGCCAACCATGGCTATGGGTTGTTATATTGAGATCCTGGTCGCTTTTGCCCAAGTTAGCTAAGTTGTTTATCTCTCCTTGCTCTGGGTGTGGGCTTGGTTTTTGCAAGTTGTTGGCCATTAGTAATTACATGCTTTCTCCCTCCTTCTGTGGGGTTATTACTGCTTTTTCTCCATGCCTTGACTCGTGGGCATGTCCTCACGGCGCTGGTCTGATGGTTCTGTTTCAGATGTTGCTCCTTTTAAGGGTAGGTCCGCTGCTCGTCTTCAGTGCTTCGGCTTCTAATGTTTGTTTGTTGGGCTTTGCCCTTTTCGAAATAAATTCTTACTTATCCAAAAAAAAAAAAAAAAATTGGCCAAAAACAAGAAAGGAAACTAATATACTTTTTCCTAAAGTAACACACTAAAAAAAGAGGAAACTAGATAATTCTAGGATAAGTGTTTGAATCAAATCAGTCAATCTAGAATAAATTAACAAAGAATCAGCAAAGAACAGAACAAATCAACACCAAATAATCTCCCAAAATAAAGAAGAAACCAGAACAAATTAACCAAATCGCCTCCAAAATAGCAAAGAAATCGCAGCAAATCAACACCAAATCGCTGCAAATCACCAAAATAGCAAAGAAATCAACAAGTCAAAACTCCTTGGCTCTGTCCAAGTCCCGATTTAATTATGACGTACCATCTTGCTCTCTTTGAGTCAACACGCGAGCTTCTTCCACGTGGGCATCTCGGATTAAAACATGAAGGGCTTCTTTGAATCTCTTAGCCTTGGCTCGTGTCATAGGGCCCATTGGGACTTCAAGTGGGTCCACACTCCCTTCCTTAGCCCTGCTTCCATCATCATGTGAAGGGGTATATGAAAGAACTATATATACCCTTGAAAGCCAATAGTTAACACATTTTATTCTATGCATTTCATGGTTACATATATATGTATGAGTCATGATTGATGATATATTTGTCCTTAGATTATATTGTATAGAAATCATTTTCATAATAGAGATTATGAATAATGAGATATGATTTCTAATTTCCTTATAATATTAAACATGTTCACAACTTATAAGCTTGTCATGGACAACATGCTTATAGAAAGTTGTCATGAGTTGCACTACCATATGTGATAGGGTGATAGATCTGTTGTGTAATTGGCGTAGCTATCAAAGACTTTTGTTAAGTCCTTGGCAACGACGCCAAAAACTTGTTGAAGAACCAAGTTGATACTCTTTTTACTTTTAAACTATTTATGTAACGCCCCAAAAATACCCTATAATTTTTATAATAATTTTATTATATATTCCAGGTATGAATTGAGACAAACTTGAGTTTTTTCGGGAAAACTGATAAATTATGAAAAGTGAAATGAATATGTGAGCATATTATTAAATATTATATGCTAAAATGAGAAATTGATTGAACCCGGAAATCAACCCAAGTGAAAAAGGGCAAATTTGGAATTTTGGAAAATGAGGACCTAAGGGTTAAGAATAGAATAAGCTTAAATGCTAAAATGAATTAAATGATAAATGAAAGTGAAATGAAGACCAAAAAGGAGAAAAAAAATGAGAAATGGAAATTGTGTGTAAGGCAAACATGACCTTACACTTAAAATGAGGAATAAGATCAAATGTGGTCTTAGAAGAGCACATTTGTGCATTTGGGCAAAAACGTTTTTGAGAGAGTGGGAGAGGAGAAAAGGATAGGGTTTTAGAAATAGTTGGAAATTGGTGTGAATGTCTCCATGTTTATTCAAGATTTTGCAAGAAGGAAGAAGGAAAAAGGCTAGGGCTTCAAGTGTAAAGGAATTTAAAGTAAGAACCAAACCCTAAAAAGTTGTATTTCATGTTTGGGTTAGAAAAACCTAATCCATCCATGGGTTTTGCTCATGGTTGGTTTAAGATGATATTAGGATGTTGTTGGGAGTGATTCCCATGTTTTGTTTTAGGATTTTGGGGTGATTTTAGAGAAAATTCGCAAAAGTGCAAAAACTGAAAATTCGCATTATTTCCAGCTCTCGCCACAAGATAGGAAACCTACGCCTGGCGTAGACCTACCCAAGGCGTGGGATACATCAATGCTGGGCCGTAGGCCGAGGTGCCAAAATGGCACCCCTCTAGTACGCCACATCGTAGCATTTCTATGTCGCGGTGTAGCTACTGTTCACAACGAGCAATTTTTAGATTGTTGTTCTAAAAGTCTAGTTTTCGAACACCGATAGTATAAGAACCCTAATAAATGAATAATGGAGGTTCAAATAAGAATGAAACTAAGTGAAAAATGCACCGTACCTCGCCGCCTCGGCGAGATTCGTTAAGTGTGATAATTGTTTACCCACTAAAAGAGGTGTATGTATGTTTTTTTTTTTTTTTTGGATAAGTAAGCATTTATTTCCAAACGGCAAAGCCCCACAACCAAAGAATACATGGACCAAAGACCCAAATTACGTAAAAATCCATTTAACCTCCCCTAAACAAGGGAAGGCAACAACCCAAACAACCAACAACAACAAAGGATAGCAAAAACAAAAACAAAGAGACACACCCACCCACATCCCGGCAGAAGTCACCACACCCCAAAGTCTCAGCCTCTTCACAACCCGGCTACACACCCCAGCCCAACACGCATAAGGACCCAACCAAAGACCTTAAAACCATCAATCAACCAAATGAAACACCAATGTCAAGAATATTAAGAGGGAAGGACCATCTCCATCGGAATAGAAGAATTCAAGAGAACAACTATGCTCCAGCTGACACTATTTTTCGCCTCATTTGTGATGATGTTAGACTCTTATTTCCATCTCGAAGGTTGTTGGATAGTCCCAACATCAATGTGTGAGAGATGGTCCTTCCCCATTACTATTTTAGGTCTCATGGTAGGTTGGTTGTTTACTGTGATTGTCAGCCTGCCTCTCGCTCTGTCAGGTTCGCTTGCTTCTTTGCCCTGATCAGGCTTGTTTTGTCAGGGGCTTTGTGTTGTTCGGCCGTTGCCCTGCTCCTACATTTGATAGGAGGTGCTGTCCGCTCTTTCTTGTCTGCCCATGGCCCTAGCCCTATGCTTTGTATATTCTTCGCTACGTCGCCTCTTTCGCAATAAATTCTAATTATCCAAAAAAAAAAAAAAAAAAAAAGGACCATCTCTCACACATAGCTCTGTTCACTGGATTATCCACCACCTTCTCGGAAACTTGATTCTCACCGACATCATTACAAATGAGATGAAAATAGCATCACCGAGAATAACAAATATTCTCATAAATTCTACTATTCCGCTGTCTCCACAAGTGATAAATGGTGGCACCTCATGCAATCCTTCGTGATAGAACAAAAGGATTTTTCGTAGCAATTACCCATAAGAACTCATTCTCCCAATTCCGTGGAGTTCTAGCATTCCCACATAACCTTAAAACTCTCAACCAGATACCAGCAGTGAATTGGCAACCAAAAAACAAGTGGTTCCTGTCTTCAACATTAGCCCTGGTTAAAAACACACACGATATGAGTCGATCATGTCCCCACCCGAGAAGCTTGTCTCAGACAACCAATCTATCCCGAATGGACAACCAAACGATGAATGCATGTCTCGATAGCTCGAGGAACCAACTCGTATAGCGCTTGACCACCTGGCTGGCTCAAAATGTTCCAAGCCGAGTTCACGCGGAATTTTAAGACGCAAGTGTCCACGAGATAGAATCCCCTGTGAGTCATCAAGGCTATAGTTGTGCCAACTATTCTTGATAGCGATAAGATCTCGGCAGAGTTCGCACTAGCCAATTCCACCTACCACCATCAATAACCTCACTAGCGAGCATTATTATGAATAGCCTAATCATATATGATACTGTCTCCATAATATGGTAGAAGAGGGCTGAACTGATTCCGTGAGTCATGCCATAAAAAGTCCCCTACCATTATGCACCTGTGGCTCGATGAAGGGCCTGATCCTATCTCTCAGCTGAAGCAATTTTCGCCAACTCCACGAGCAAACCGAAGGGATTTTAGCACACCACATGCTCCCGTCTCATATACCTTCTCCGCACTCCATGCTGACCCATAAAGAGTCCTTACTATAAAAAGATTCCAAATGTTTCATAACATTTGCATCATTCGAATCTTTGGATACGACGCATGCCCAAACCACCCTCCTCCTTCTCGAAGACAAACCACTCCCCAAATGATTTTACGCCGATGAGGATTCCCAATTTTTCCGGACCAAAGGAAGCTTTTGAAAGCTTGTTCAATCTTAGCAATTGTGAATTTTGGTATTATAAACAGGCTGCACCAATACTGAATACTATACAAAAATGTAACCAATCAGTCAGAATCTTCCTGCAAGATATGATAACGCCTCGCTTATTCACGACGAATTCTCAGCCTAATTTTATCCAAGAGCTTTACGCCGAATGGGAAAGTCTATCGAGATCGTAGGGACTCCAAGATATTTCATAGGAAACCTCCTCAAACCGAACTCGTGGTGTTCAATAAACATTCCTAATGTCATCGCTACTCGCCATGAAGATGGCACTTTTCGCTTGTTTACTGCGTTCTTAAAAATGCTCAAACTTTTACCAACTCGCCATCATATCTCTGTAATAATCGGATTTTGTCCCTCCGTGGTAGGAAAATATCATCCCGCAAAGCTTAGATGCGGGTTAGGCTCGATTTCCCCATTTCAGATGGAACCGAAAAATCCCGATTATGGCAGCCGCGATAATGACCTAGAAAGGGCCTCCATAGCAATGATAAATAAAGGAGAAAGTGGATCCTTGTTCCACTAGCGCTTGCTAGCAAAAAAACCCGCTAGCTCACCATTTACCGCTACAGAGAAAGTAGGGGTAGAGATGCATTCCTTAATACAATCCATCAAAAATGTAGGTGTTCCCATGCTGTCTAAAATACCCAAAATACAGCTCCAGCTAATTGTGTCATATGCCTTCTTAATGTCAACTTTTAGAGCACACCTAGGAGGCCCACTGTTTCGAAGGATAGTCACCATAAGCTCTTGGGTGATAAGGATATTATCGATATTCGACTCGCACAAAAAGCCGATCGAGAAGGACTTATTTATATCAGTGATGCATTGTTGAACCTGCTATATTCTTAAATGCATTTATACATGGTGTTACAACAAGAGATTGGTCTATAATCATTCATAGTCTCGGATTAGTGGACCTCGCACCAAAGCAATAATCGTAACAATCTCCGAAGAAGCCTACCAGATTTGAAAAAAGAAGTCACTGCCTCAACTACATCACTCCCAATAATAGACCACGCTGCCTTGAAAAAAAGGGACAAGAAACCATCCAAATCTCTGGGGCCCGGGGCTTTGTTTTCATCAATAGAGAACATGGCCTTTTTGATCTCCCCATGAGTACTTCACCTTTAAAATGTCCAGGTTACAGACTCGCGTGAACCCACCAACATTATCCATGTATTCTTGGTCAAAAGAAGGACCATCAGAGCATAATACATTCTTGAAAAACTGAACACTTTCCTTTGATGGCCTCCTGGCCATCACCCCCGCATCCATCTCCGGAAGTTATGACTCTTATCGCATTCCGTGCATTCCGAGCTTTGACAGCTTTATGGAAAAACCTCGTATTCTGATCTCCAAGTTTGAGCCACTGTACTCTAGATTTCTGTTTTAAGAAGCCCTCCTCTGCATAGGCTAGATCATGGTATCTCTTTAAATACTTCCTCTCATTTTCCACCAGCAAGTGATCAGAAGGACTGTTCAGTACAGCATTTTGGGCCTGGTTCAAGTTCTCCCTGGCTTCCACAACTCGATCACGCAACTTACCATACGAATGGAAGTTAAACGCCCTAAGGGACGCTTTTACCCTTTTCATTTTCTGCGTCAATCTGTACATGGGAGTACCAAGCACTTCACACTCCCAAGCTTCCTTCACAATCTCAAGAAAAGCAGGGTAGTCAGCCCAAAAATTAAAAAACTTAAAGGGAAATTTTTTCCTGTGCTCAAGAACCGGGCTAATTGTCACACCCTGATTTCCACGATGTGATTTATGTTATTTTACCATCTTTTTTTTTTTTCATCATGAGTCCCTAACATAGGACTCTTTCAAACTAACACTTTGTGCTAAAAGGCTACCCTAGCCCTACACACCATCAACCCGATTTCTCAAACTCCGAGTCCAAACTCCACTTGGAGCACCGCTAGAAACGTAATTAAAACCAACCCAGTCTCAAAACATATATACATATCCTCAGATCGAGGTAAGTCCTCAATGAACCCAAGACCATTCACTTACACTTGATCAAAATAATATTTAATACACAAAATTCCAAAACTTTCTACAAAGTGTCCCAAACTACTACCTACAAGCCAACATACAATGACCCATGATCGATATGAACCGTCCAAATATACAAGCAGAACCTCCACACAACACTAGATGTTCCTCAAAATGTATGCCCAACCACCAAGATGCTAAGGTCGACGACACCCCCAACCCCAAACCCCGCAAGTCAAATCCTCAAGTCATGCAAATGGGTCTCGCACTGCATCTAAGGCGAGGAATACTGGGGTGAGTTCGACAACTCAAGAGGGTGAATCCTTATAACAAGCCATGCTTATAAAAACATTTCAAAATACAAATAATTCAACACATTCAAAACATGAGCATTTTCAATTAATAGGTTGATGTGGAAAGAAATGATGCACATTACCACCATCTCGAATTTCATCGTTGACTCTGGGTTTTCACCAGTGGACTAAATTCGATCATCCCCGAACAACGACAAATTGTCGGGACTTACTACCCAGGATATGCCCACATCCCGTATAACGACAAACTGCTGGATCAGGATATGCTCACGATCCAAGATATCACAGACTCTACCCAGATCTGAATGTCATATCCAACACTGACATCATCTATCTTTCGACTCATACTGAATACTTATTGCGATTATCCATATGAGGTTTCAAATGTCAAAACGGTTAGCATCAGAACTGGCATATAATATATATATTTATATATATTATTAGAAAATTGCATGGATAAAATAGTATTTCGCAAAACCTCATAAGGTGCGGTGAGAAGGTTATAAGATCATTCTTGATTAAACCCATAAATCCCACAACAGGCATCTCGTGGATCATTAATAATATAGTGATTTTAACATAAATAATTAGCACTCATCTTGACTGTTCATTACTATCACCACTCGAATCACACATATTCTTATACCTACAAACATAAACCTTGATCCCCTTCAAGAGCACTCTCTTTTTACACTTTACTAATATCAACATTTAACACCCCTGCTAGGTAACACAAATAGCACACAACACTTGCATCTGTTTCACTCTATCTCAAGACCCCCTTTTTTTCTTTTTTTCTTAACTACCATTTTGACCAGCCATACACGTTTTTTGTTCACTATGGTCTTTTGACCAGAAGTTCTCCTATCTCTTAGATTTCCATAGCCTCTTAAATCAGGTCATTCAGACCTCGGAATCAAGAGTTATGGCTTTACACTCCGATCTCCCCGAGACCATTTCCTGTGTGGGATGCATCCGTGGTCCTCACTTCACCCTTACTTTGACGAAATTACTGGGAACAAATGAGCCATAATTTCGCTTCACACTTTCTTCATGAAGCTACGCCCCTATGTGGCTACTTTGAGAGGGATTTTGAATCACCCATTTGGATCAATATAACTCAACTTATGACTCAAAAACAGAACCCGCTTCCGTAACATGGGATAGAATATGTATCTGACTTTCAACCTCAAATTCATGGTCTTATGGTAGGATTTAGTTCTTGGTTACTTCTAGACATTCGAAGGCTAGGGTCTGGCTTCTTCTCCAACCTGAATCATCCAGCCTGGTTCTTTAGGCCAACTTATGGCCAAAACACTGTCATGGAGCCATGAAGCTTCGACAAAACCTCCTTGGACACACACACACACATGCCATCTTCACAAAACTGGCCTTTTACAATTTAGTGGTTCCACCAAACACACCTTTCATCAAATCTAGTGGCCAGGATGTAATCCCAACAAACCCTAGAATATAACCAAAGTCCATAAAAAATACAATCCAAAGCCCTCAAAGATCATGTTTACATACCTTAAGTGAACTTTTTCCACCAAAAACCAGATTTCCTTCAAGCCTTTTCTCCTCCTTCTCTCTAGCTTCTCTCTAGAACTCTCTCACTTTCTAAATTTCCGAATTTTCCACTTCCTAGCAAAGAAGTTGGTCTAGCATCAAAACCAAGAGAAATTGGTTTGCTTGGCACATATGACTCTTCTCATCCTGCCATGTGTCGAGATCTCCCCACCATGCATATATATGAGGTGTCATGCCCTCCCTTGATGCCACATAGCTCCTGAGATATTACAATTTAGTCCCTCTCTACTAACAAGTTTTCAAAGTGGTCCTTGACACATACTTAATTACAAGCCCTAACAAAACCCTTTAAACTTACCTAATTGCATAATTGACCCACATGCATGAAATGCAATCTAACACACTTTGCTAATCCTCTAATTAAACCAACCATTAAGATGGCTAATCTTAATCACAATTTAAATATCATAGGGCATAAGTTGCATTTGCTCCCCAAAAATCCTTACTTGAATATAACAAAACATATACCAGGTGTTACATTCCCTCCCCCTTACAGTAATTTCGTCCCCGAAATTAAACCGTACTAACCTGTGAATAGTTCCGGATACTTCTTCTTCACATCTGCTTCTGGTTCCCATGTAGCTTCTTCCATTCCATGGTGTTCCCATAACACTTTCACTAGGGAAATAATTTTGTTCCTTGACACGCGTTCTGCACATACAGAATCTCCCTTGGCGCTCTTCATATTTCGCTATTCTCTTGCGAATTCAGCTCTTGCTAGTATGTGTGAAAACATGCGCTCATGCCATGACAATGAAATGTGGGAGCCATCATGTATCCCGAACAAGCTGCGGCGGAAGGCTACGCGGTAAGCTACCTCCCGACTCTTTGGAGAATCTCGAGAGCGGACGATGTACTGGGGCGAGTTTCCCCTTTTCTCGCGAAATATTCCGCGCGGTGACACTCTCGAAGCACATGGTCCCCGACACGAAACTCTAAGGGTCTCCTCACAGTAGTCGACCTGCTTTTACGCACGCTGCGTGGCGCAGAGAGCGTCACGGATCGCCCTTATCTTCTCTGCCGTTTCCTACACCAGCTATGGACCCAGTCAAGTAGCCTCTCCCGATTCGGTCCAGCACGTAGGCGTCTACTGGCCTTCCATAAAGAGCTTCATATGGTGCCATCTAATCTTTGCTCTGGAAACTATTATTATCTGTGAGCTGATCGAGGCAAATGGTCCATCGACTCCTGAGTCTAACACATGCTCTAAGCATATCTTCAGAATGCGAATCACTCTACCAGTTGCGAAGTAAGTCACGAGGGTGAAATCTTTTGTGCTTCGATCTCGACTCAGTTCCCAAGCTTTACGCGGTACTTGGGAATCGGACGTAAAACCTCAGTCACATCGACCTGATGAAGAGGTACCATGCGACCTCCTGATCTCCCTCCTGTCTGACTTGCTCAAAGTAAGAATAGAGTCGGTGGTCATATTAGCTGAGAAATGTCTGAGTTTAGTCAGCGGTCGACAACCACGAACCGTCTTTACCTGGGTGAGTCTTGGGCAAACCAGTCCTGAGTCCATCGTCCACCTGATCAGATTTCCATTCTACTTGAGTAGCGGGCTGCAGCGACCACGCTGGTCTCTGGTGCTTTCGACTTTCACTTGTTGGCGCGTCAGGCAGGCGAAACTAAACTCGTCTCTCTTCATCCAATGCCACGAAATTGGCGCCTCAGTCGTGGTATCTTTGTCTCACCCGGGATATGCAGGTGAGCGAAAGTGATGAGCTTCCTAAATCACCTCCTCTCTCAATGCATCATCAGAAACCCTGTGAAACAATATGTTGAAAATAGATTCCTCCATTGCATGAATGCTCCACCCTTCGGGTGCATCACCGCTACCAACTGCGGTGTGCCCTCGAAGCTTCTTATCCTCCCTCACGAGCCTCGATGACTCTTAGAAAAGCTGTTGTTTGAAATTTGCAACGTATAAAAACATACCTTGATATCCTGCATCAAAGCACGGGTGGAACTCGCTGGTGTAATCATACATCTTCCTTTCTTAAGCCACATCGAGCAGAAAGGATGCTCGCGATTTTCTACTCGAGGCATCGGCGATACATTTACTTTACCGCGGGTGGTATTGCGAAAGAAAGTCAAAGTCTTGGTGTCTCCCATCCACCTTCTACTTGCACGGCATTCAAATCTCTGCGTAAATATATGTGAACTCTTGTGGTCGGAGAACACTTCGAACTTTCACCTGTCTAGTGAGTGCGCGTAAGCTTTGGGGCGACGCTCTGCGTGGCTAAATCATGCGTGGGGTAATTCTCTTCATGTTTCTTCAATTGCCTGAGGCATGGCAATACTCACCTTTTGCATAAGTACACTGAAGCCCGACCTTGAGGCATCACGAAACCCCGTGTACCCCCATTCATAGGAGTAATCAACCACCGTGATGTAGTCGATCTCTTTTTCAGCTCCTAGAAAGACTCCTCACTTGTCATTCGATTAGCTCACTCACACTTTACGTGTTAGTCTAGTCATTGGACATGCGATCTGGATAAGTTCTTAATAAATCGGCCCAGGTAATAACCGGCCCGATCGGGAGGCGCTGCGTATCTCAAAGATACTCTTGGTCGCTCCCGCCTCATCACGACCTCGACCTCTTAGAATCCTTTGAAATACCTTCCTTAGACACCGTATTACTTACTAAGAGGCGGATTTCTGTAACAAAGAAATCCACACTTCACAGTTTGGCATACGGCGATTCTCTCTCGATTACACATGGCATGTTGCAAATCTTCGTGTTCATTTCGACCATGGAATATATCAGGATGTAGATCCTGACAACACCACAAAACGTCGGTCACGGACGATATATCCACATTCATCATATCCATGCAAATGGCTGAGCATTAGTGATCAAAGGCATGGCAATAGGCTTCGAAGTGTCCATACCCTCGTGCGGCGGAGTCTTGGGATATCGAGTCGGTACTCTAGCTGATGATACCCGGATCTTGGTCGATCTTGAAGTAGCAAGCCTCGTTGACTAATCGAAGCGAATCCTCGTCAGGAAGTGGGTACTTGGTGCTTCACCATTACTCACATTTAACCGGGTAATCCACACATACTTAGTAGCGTTAGTCTTTCTTTTTCACGAACAATGCGGGCACCACAAGGCGAGATTTCGGTCGGATGAACCCCCCTTTACCTGCCGATTCTCCTTGCGGTGTAGGTTCAAACTCCTTAAGCCGGCTGGAGCCGTCGAATGGAGCTATTGAAATAGGATTATCTGGGATCTAGTCGATGGAAATTCCATCTCTACGTAAGAGTATGATGCGAGTTGGGGCCAAGTGATGGATGATCCAGTTTAGGTAAGTGTCGAAATATGGGTTTGGAGTAGTTTTCTTGAGCCTTGAATAGGTTATGGGCCAATTTTGGAGATTTTCTAAGTTAAGAAGGTGAATTTATGGTATATAAAGGAAAGGGTGTATTTAGGAAGGTTTTAGTAATGTATGGAACAAGATTTGGAAAGTTTTGGAGTTGAGGTTGAAAATTTGGTTATGGAAATTTTAGAAGGATATGAGATGGTGAGGAGAGTAGAGTTTGCACAAGAGTAGTTACTTATTGGGTTACTGAAAAGATCCACACAAGATAGATGATGGGTGAAGCCCTTGATCGACTATGGGCGGGTTGATTGATAAGTCGGACAAAGACTTCGCCACGAGAATCCACCCCTAGGTATAAGAAGCCACGGGCTTCGTCCCCAGGGAATCCACGAGATAGAGAATAAGAGAACTCTTAAAGAAATCTGAAAATATTATTAAACTTGAATTGATTTTCAAAGGCTACGTAGAAGTATATATAGCCACATTACTTTCATCAACTGACTTCTACTTTAACTAGGAAAAGAAACTCTAAATTACAAAAACAACTTCTACTTTAACTAGGAAAAGAAACTCTAAATTACAAAAAGCAACTCTAAAAGAAAACTTTCTAAAATAAATAAACGAATCTTCACAAATAAATAAGCGAACTTTCTAAAATAAATAAAGCAAACTTTACAAGATAAATCAGCAAACTTTACGAAATAAATAAAGCAAACTTTCTAAAATAAATATGGCGACTCCACATAGGGGTTTGTCAGTCGACCACGTTTTTTGCCTTTAGGAAGGCTGAATGAGGTCGGGATTTTCGCATGTATTTAATCTGTCGCGACCTCCACAAATCAATTATTCAATAATTAGGGCTGAATTCCCAATGTTTGGTGTGTTCTGGTCTTTTGCATCGAGGTAATCCTGTGACTCATCGGGAAATACATGAATGATCACACACTGGAATACAATCCACCACCTTCCTTTTACTCTCCCAGAAGCGCAAGTAAAAGAGGAAGTCTTATTGAATTTTTTTACCAACTACTTTTCTCCATCTCACATCAGCGATCGAGTCGACCAACCCCTAGATCGCGTAGAAGTGACACGTGACCTGACCAATGCGGAAGGTCACCTTCTTGGCTTGATCCCCAGGATTTGCATGATGTGGGGTAACAGTCCATTCCCATGATCACGTCAAACAGCGCCATATGTAAGTCTTAAAAGTCGATCACGACCATTATCACTGACATTCGACTTACCTGACCACTTGCATCTACTTAGCTTCCATCATACCCGCCAGGTGTCTCAGCAAACAAGAACCAGTGGTGCAATCTTTAAGTCCAAAATGGAAGATATAAATGGGCGTGATGCACCGAATCAAACAACACATGTGCGAGTCTTTATAACACAAAACCATACCTTCCTTGCACATTAGGCTCACAGATCCGGTATCCGCAGTGAACTTCTGCTCGGACCCTTGGCACGAAGTAGATGCAGTCTTCCCTTTCTGGAATCTCCCCTCCCTTGGAAATTTGTCCTCCACTTGAACACGCGAATGGTTCTTGGTGGCCGACCTTGAGAAATTTCAGGTGTTCATTGTTGTAACCAGGGCACCACCTCCTCGAAGTGTCTGTCATATACACTCATAATACGTCAGAGCCACAGTATCCTGACGTACTCCCAGCTTGCCCTTGTTGCATGGGCGTCGTGAACCGTTCATCCTTCGCTTAGCCTCTTATCCCATCTGACCTGAAGTCACGAATCTGGAATTCTTGTTTCTTTCCTTACGTGCCTCATTTCACTCCTCTCCCGATAATCGGGGCTCATGCCGCCCCACCTCACTTTGTAGGTGTGGAAGCATGAAAGGCCACTGGCTGAATGTTCAGTCTCGAGCCCTCTGGCCCATTCGACTCTCATTTGCTCGCTTGCCACCACGTGCGTGCATACCCCGAACAACAGTAAAGCGGGAGCATGCTCACGGCTCTGATCGTAGCCCCCTGCTGCGGGTGCACAAACTCAGATCTCTTGTCTCCCTCGTGGCCTTAGGAAAGTACTTGGCGAGTAACTCCTGTTGATCCTTGTGTGGCACATCATGGGTGTTCTTAACCATATCCCACAGCTGTCGACCTGCGTCCCTCGGCTTATAAGATGGCCCAAAAACTCAGCTCCCAAGGGGACTTGAAGACATCGGGAATCTTCTTCGCTTCCTTTAGCGATACCGACCTCGAGAGTGACACCACCCCAGGCTCTTGGGAGATAAGTGCCTTAAATCCTTGATGTCCTTACGTCCATCTTCTCGGAATGACCCTCGGAGAATGCATGCCTTCTCAGGCCCCGTCCTCTTGAAGCGGTGAAGAGGATCTCCGCAGTACGACCCTTTGTCGTCCACTCGCTAACCTCTATTCATTGTGCATATATAAGAGAATAGACGATCGGTTATCACTGATGTCATGGTAAAAGAACCATTAATAACTCTGGGTTTCTGCATCGATTTATTATAGCTATGCGATCTTTACCACTATTGACTGTTTGTCTTGGGTTCATATGATTGCACATGGTATAAGAGCTCATTACACACTATGATACTATGGCAAAATCCATCCTGGCTTATTTATAATATCTAAACTCATTTATATCATGCTTGTAATAACCTCCAACATGTTATCACATAATCTCGAATCAACATGTTATCATGCAAATACCCTTCAACTGGTTATCATTTATTGTAAGGCCTTATGCCATGCCGTATGTAGAAAATCATATCATCGTGATAGCAAATCCACAACCTTGAAACCCAGCTCGTCATCATAGCTTAAAGTGTGCTAGGAATCCACATGTACCTATTGAATTTTCCTTTAATCTCCCGAGGATTTATCCTTTGCTACGTCTGGAAACTTGTCACACCCTGATTTCCACGATGTGATTTATGTTATTTTACCATCTTTTTTTTTTTTTTTCATCATGAGTCCCTAACATAGGACTCTTTCAAAATCCAACACTTTGCATAAAAGGGGCTACCCTAATACACACACCATATATATCATTTTGTATTTCCTCGAAACTTTGAGTCAAGAAACTCCATGGAGTAATCGCTAGAAACATAATTAAAACTCAAATCCGGTCTCAAAACATATATACATATAAATACTTGAGGTAAGTCCTCAGTAGACAGAGACCATTCCTTACACTTGATCAAAATAATATTTACACAAAATTCCAAAACTTTCTACAAAGTGTCCCGAACTAATAGCCCTGAAGCGAATATCTGACCCGTGATCGATATAGGCTGTCGAAATATACGGTGTGAACCTCCACCATGACACTAGATGTTCCTCGAAATGTATACTGACCACTTGAAGCATGCTGAGGTGGCGCTGAATTCCTGACCTCCCGAAACCTATGATCGAGCTCTCAGTCATCTTGTTTTGGTCTCGTCTACTGCATCTAAGGTGGAGAGGAATAATGGGGGGTAAGTTCGACAACTCGGTGGTAGATCCCATAACAAGCCCATGCTTATAAAACATTTCAAAATACAAATAATTCAGCACATCTCAAAACATGAGCATTTTCAATTAATAGGTTGATGTGAAACAAATGGATGTAATCTTTACCACCATCTCGACCCTCATCGGTGACTCTTTTGAGAACTTTCACGAGGACTGGCCGTCATCCCCCAGGCGACAAATTGCACCAGGACACTGCCGGGGATGCCCACATCAGTATAACGACAAATTGCTGGGACTTACCGCCGGATATGCCCGTCCGATTATATACGCGAGGCGCTACGGAATTTCTGACCGGGGGGACTAGTCATAGTCCGTGTCCACCCATCATCAGGACTCTCACCACGGTCCCATACCCATTGTCATGCTTTAAAACAATTTCCGCAAGCATTCATCCACATGGATATTAAACATCATGTACAGTTAATTGAAAAATTATAGATATAAAAATATACACATTTATATATATCATTAGAAAATCACCTGATTCGACATGGAATGGTACATAATTTATTAAACCATGGTATAAGCGGAGAAGGTTACAAAGATCCCCTACCTTTCCTTGGATTTAAAATCCACAAATCTCCCGAGAGTCAAAGCAGAGGCTACTAAGAAGGATCTTGCAATTAACAAGTCATAAGATTTCTTAGCCTCCCGAAACAATCAGGGTTACATAAAATTACCCGATTGGTTCATTACCCTACTTCACTTTTCGAATCCACACATATTCTTATACCTACAAACATAAGCCTTGATCCTTGAGAGCACTCTCTTTTACACTTACTAATATCAACATTTAACACCCCTTATTAGGGTAACACAAATAACACACACAACACTTGCGCGACATTTATCTCAGAGGCCCTTTTTTCTTTTTTCTTAACTACCACATTTTGACCCGACCATACCACGTTTTGTTCACTATGGTCTTTGACCAGAAGTTCTCCCTATCTCTTATCTTTCCATAGCCTCTTAAATCAGTCATTCGGACTTACAGAATCCAAGTTATGGTTTTTACACTCGACCTCGAGACCATTTCTGAGACGAGTCATGTCCTCACTTCACCCTTACTTTGACGAAATTATGGAACAAATGAGCCATAATTTTGGCCACCCTATTCATGATTACGCCCCTGGCTACTTTGAGAGGATTTGAATCACTCCATTTGGATCAATAAACTTCGACTTATGACTCAACGAGGAGCGCTCGAACATGGGACATAATGCGTATCGACTTTCAACCTCAGGTCTAGGGTCTTATGGTAAGTTTAGTTCTTGGTGCCCAGACATTCGAAGGCTGGGTCTGTTCTTCTCGGCTAGAATCATCCAGTTCGAAGTTCTTTAGAGCGACTTATGGCCAAAACAACATCATGGGAGTCAAGGGAAAATTTGGGTGACACCTCCCCTTGGACACACACACATGCCATCTTCTTAGCTTGGTCTTTTCTGATTTAGGGTTACTTAAACACACCTTTCATCAAATCTAGGGTTAGGATGTAATCCCAGCAAAACCCTAGAATATAACCAAAGTCCATAAGAAATACAACTAAAGCCTCGAAGATCATGTTTACATACCTTAGTGAACTTTTTCACACCAAAAACGAAGATTTCCTTCAAGCCTTTTCTCACTCCTTCTCTCTAACTTCTCTCTAGAACTCTCACTTTCTAAATTTCAGAATTTTCCCTTCCTAACCTTAAAGAAGTTGGTCTAGCATCAAAACCAAGAAATTAGTTTGCTTGGCACATAGCAAGCTCTTCTCATGCACTTGCCATGTGTCCCGAGATCTCTACCATGCATATATGAGGTATCATGCCTCAGTGCCACATAAGCTCTAAGGATATTACAATTTAGTCCCTCCACTAACAAGTTTTCAAAGTGGTCCTTCCAACACATGTAATTACAAACCCTAACAAAACCACTAAACTTACTAATTATAATTGACCACATGCCATAAAAATGCAATCTAACACACTTTTAATCCTCTAATTAGCCCATTTGCATCGTAAGATGGCTAATCTTAATCTAATTTAAAATATCATAGGGCATAAGTTGCATTTGCTCCCAAAATCCTTACTTGAATATAACAAAACATACGAGTGTTACACTATTCAAACTTGTGACGACGATCGAGATAACCGAGTCTTGAACTTCCTGTTAATGCATTGGGGAAATATGTCGAGCAACATTCATTTGAAGATACCGATCCAGCTTCCTAGCTATGAAATTTTCCCCCTCTTGCCGGTTCATCCACGTAAATATAGGAACCACATAGTATCTAATTCCAAGTTGAGCAGACACTTTCGCTGAAAATCCATCATTGCTAAATCACGAGCCATGTTACCCCAGGACTTCGTTGACAAAATGCGGTGGTGTTGAAATCCAAATAACGAACCATGGATTTTTGCCTGAGGTTCACACCATTGGAGATAGCCTTACAACACTCTTCTTTCCATGTAGTTATTCGAGCATATCACGATTGACACGAAATGAAAGATTGTCCTTGATAGTAGTAACATGACAGAGTATTGCTGGTCCGTTGAATGGATAACATCAATGCTCACCTTATGCGGGTTTCCTGAATCCAAATTCTACCCGAGTAGGCCATGATCATAATTATGAAACAATTTCTGACCAGGAAGTATAGGCGCAAATTACGTCCTTGTTATGCGCACGCACGGGTTTCGGAATACACTAAAATCGAAGTTTGGGAGACTCTATAAGCGAGCGACTTCTTTTTGCTTAAGGGTCATTGAGCCCCTTATTCAAAAACAAATTTAACCATTGGGAAAACTGTACATACCCCCGGTAGGTCTGCTTAGACGCCAAGACTGCTTCTTTAACTTGAGCTTCTTCCCAGAGATTGCGGCGTGAAATTACGTCATCAAATCTCTTTATCTTTGGCAGGCATTATCGAATAGGAGGAATCGAGAAAAATCCTCAAGCATCAAGCGTAGTTTAAATTGTCTCCTCTTCCTCGAGATACGCTAGATTATGCGAAGGCATTACCATGTGTAACTTAGGTTTGTTAACAATGTCATTAATGACCTACTTACCTAAATCCCGGCATTCGTAGCGATGTATGATTACTTTCATCCACTGTCTTACATCTTTGTTTTTAACACCCTTTGTCATTTGTTATATCAGTATCCTAGGATATCAGCTTTGTTACCCTATCCTGCATATCCTTCTTCACGCCATTACCTTCTCAATCTCTGAAACATTCCCCGAATTAGTCTGGTACTTCTGGGCCAGTTCTTAACTGGCGGATTGACAAAGACTATAGCCCAATAGCTTGCATTCGGAAGCGACATTATGGGGTCCACGGATATTCAATCCTTATATTAGAATAATTGCCATTACCCACAATCGGAAGTATAGATTTAGGAAATTCACGGTGACTGACCTCTGCTTGAATTACAGCGAAGGATAATTTTTAATACGGTTCTCGATGGAAGTGCATCAGATGGAGCGGGATACCCAGCGTTACTTGCTATGTACCCAGGCAGTGCTTTATTGATATTCCAAGGTATATTTAACAGAATTTTACCAGTTGGAATAGTAAATTGAATGTCTAACATCTCCATACACAGTCTCCATGCACGTGAATGGTCTCCCAGTGATACCATAGGTCGAATCCATAGCCCGATCCGGGCCTCGAGTCCACGAGATCTAAAGAAAAATAATCCATTTTCGGTTGTGGATATGTCAGGCATCTCCTTCTTGCCCATAACACCTTCAGCAGGAGATCTCGCACGAGTGGAGTCGTTTATCGAGAAATTGTCAGACAACTGACACTTTCCCACATGCTCCAGTGATGCCTTCGTTCCAGCCTCTGCCGGAGGTTTGGAAATAAGCTTCCCATTTGCATTATGTGGTTTAAGAGCGCCAGTTGACCACTTGTTTTCTCGAACCTTTGAAAAAGGTTCTTCCATGATTTCTTGTGGAGCTGTTTTTCCCATCAATCACCCTGCTAAATCCTCTGTTCCACTTTGTCGGCGCATGCTTTGCGCCAGCTCTTTACCTTCCATAGTCATTTCTCATCAGCCGGAATCCATTATCGCGGTATTACCGGCCACCATTTGACCATAGTCGACCTCGACTGACGAGGTGTCCTTCTCATACCCATAACCATCAGAGCCCGTCCCACGAATCACAGGTCTTCCCTCGCTTGCGGTGCTAATATTTGAATGATGCAGCGGCTCCGCCGTGACAGCGGAAGTCTTGAGCGGGCTCTGATGTCGGATCGGTACAGGTTTGAGCGCTTCGGGAACAAACCATGCGAATCTGGCCCGACCTCCGGTCGGTAAGCCAAGGCGGATATGGGATACTTGATGTCGAGTCGGTGCGGATCGCAACTCCATCGTTAGCGAGCTTCGCCGGTGGTAGAGTCGACCTCAGACGAGTCCACTCGGTAGCGTCCTCCCCATTTGCATTCAGAAACCTCACCCCAGAAGGGGTTGTTTCCTTGTGTGTATCTTTTAGGAACCCTTGTCTGCGAATCACCTTTTGAGACTGCCACTTGTGGTCGACCCTCCTTCGACTCAGGCCCAGCACGAGAATTTGTCATTTACGTGAGATCGGTCACGAGGAGGCAGTGATCAGGCTTCTCTAGAGGCATTTTAACAGTTCTTTTCTCAAAATGGTGTATTTATGTTTGACTAGGGGCTGATGAAGATCACCTAACCTAGGACCTAGATTGAAGAAAGAAAGCAGGCAATGACTTGAGTTAGTTCTTGGACCTACGTTACGATTCAGAGTATTGTTAGTTCTTTGTTCACCAAAGTTATATTCGGATTTCAAGTGTTTTGGTAGTTTACCAAATAAATCTGAAATGATTATATGGAATGAGTATATCTTTGAAATTATATTACGAAAGTGCATATGGATTTGAAAATGTGATATTTGAAATGTTTGACAACTAAATGCATGTGAGTGATTAATTGAATTATAAACTAATTGGTCAATTCTTGTCATCTTGAATTGAATCGATATCTGAGAACAACCTTGACATGGCGGGATGTACGGCGGCATCAGGTCATGAAAGCGAAGCACGAAATTGTTTAATGTCCCACATGGTGGGATGTACCAATCAGCATCCGTCATGATGGTGTATGGCATTGTTAAAATGTCCCACTTGGAGGGATGCATCAATCGACATTCATCATGCCATGTATGACATTTTTAAATGACCACATGGCGGGATGCACCAATTGACATCCGTCATGATGGGGCGGGGTATTGTTAAATGTGTAAGCACATTCTTGAATAGCAAGACGGGATTCATAGAGCCAGATCATCATGAATGTGAATTGCTATAGATAAAGTGAAATAACTAACTTTGATGAGTGAACATGAGATTTATAGCCAATCGTCCCTTAAGGTATATGTTTGAATCTCATGATTTGAGATGCAATGATTTGTTGCATGTGAAAATACATATTTTGATATGATTAATGATTTGTAAGTGAAAGCATGTGTGACACCCCAATTCAGGATACTTTTTTTTTTTTTTTTTGTTCTGAGTAACCTTCAACAAGCTATTTAATAGCCTCACATATTCACGTGTCACTCAATTATTAACAATGAATGACACATAACAAAGGCATCTCATTCAAGACTTAGTAATTAGTGCACTTAGTGCAATGACCAATTTTCCAGAAATATGAGCAACAAATTCAACCTAGAATATGGTTAGACTTCTGAGATTCAGAGGAGCTTCCCATGAGTCTCAAGAATTTAAAACGACTTCTGACTTAGTAGCCAAGTAGTCATCCAAGTTGGCATTGCCTAGTCCCATTCCTCAGACCAAATCGCTCTGGCCAGTTGATGTTAGCCTGGTCAAAAGAGTGTCGTCTCGCCAGATTGAGCACCAAATTCCACCACAGGCATGTCAGATTCTGCATCAAGAATTTTCCCCAGATCCAAGAACACTCAGTTCACTTTGATCGAGGAAGTTATGGTCATCCGAAGTTGGCGCTTCATATGAGCAAAGAACTGACGTGCAGAACTGACAGGCACCTACTGTCTTTCGTCTTTTTCGAACACAATATGAGCTCAGATTATAATATTTATATATAGATGGATTTAGATTCAAAGGCTTCCAGAGTCACTAACGAGGAGGTCTCGGGACTCGACGAAAGTTATGATCGTCCAAGTCAGTACGTACCGAGCTCATTCTCGAGCTCGGCCGTGAGATCCCACCAAGCGAGGCCGCCAAATTTCACATAGCCTGCGTAAGAGCTCAAAGACAAGTGGTCGATCATGCACCAGTGTAAGAGCTCGCACAAGAGGTCAGCTCATGCAGCCCGTAAGAGTCAAAGACAAAGAGGCGCCGGCGCCATGCAGGAGAGCCCAAAGACACCATGCCAGGAGAGCCTCAAAGACAACCTCAAGGCAGAGAGCCTCACCATAGCCTGCGCAGTGAGAGCTCAGCATTGCTCATGCAGGAGAGCTCAGCCACAGCTCATGCAGAAGAGCTCAGCACAGCCAGCAGAGAGCCTCACCATGTACCATGCAGGAGCCTCGCCCGACCAAAGAGGCCGGGCTTGGCTAGACAGAGCCTGTCCACAATTTCATCCTCTTAGACCCTTCCGAAAAGGCTTAACTTGGTTGTGAGTCCGATTTGGTGATCTAAAGCCTAAGCATCAGTTTATTGATGGGGCTACAATATACCAGAAGAAATGAGGTCAAATTTTTTTGCCCAACAAAAACTACTCAAAGTTTGAGCAGAAATAACAAAGGCGAGAGAAAACCTTACCAAATTATTAAACATGTTAACCTAGTTTGACCATGAACTATCACACCACTGGCGTAAACCGGATAACAAATTCAAAGATATAAAAAAATCAGCTCCACTACAAAATACATAAACAAGCCATCCTCTTACCTTCTTCCTCAACTACAAGGCCTCATGAAGTGCCTTCTAGTGTACCTTAGTACCCGAAATGTTTTTCCACCATTAGTGAATATGCCCAAGTAGAGAAAGTCTCCTACAAGGGCTACTTCCCACCTGGGCGCACATAATGGATATAACCACAAAATCATTCACACACATCATATAAAATATGCATATCTCTATATGAATGTCTAGTGTCATGCCCCGCTTTCCCGAGCGTCCTTCACCATTCTTCACACAGTGCAATTTACATGATGAGAACTCACAAAAACAAAAGCTTTCGCTTGAACCATCGACCACCTCCGCATCAAACCATTGAACCATCTTCGAACCCTTTATTTGACAACCCTCCGAGTAGAGCCCAATGGACAAACCCCTCCGAGCAATTTACTGACAACCCTCCGGTTATAATTTATCAATAACCAACCATCATATCGGGAACCTCCGAGTAATTCATTTTATCTGGCGCACCACACTGATTTACGCTGGCGTACCCCGCGGTGATGGCGCGATGATGGGTTGCCACAGATAATATCTCATGTTACATGCATAATTAAATCTTTATAACAATTATATTCATGCTTCGTCTCAGCATCATGTGTTGAATACACTAAGTAATGAGTATATCAAATCAATATTCATTAATCCGTATGTTATTCAAACAAAGAATAACACACAACAAGTAGCTTCACACACATCAGATTCACTATTAGCAAAGAAAATCTCGGGCCCGCAACACTGACCTGCGAACCACCCCACAACAACGCTTCTTTATGTCAAACCTGCTCTTCGAACTACCCCATCACTGCTACCCTATAGCCATGTCATACTTCAAACATGATTAACCGTGATAGGAGAGAACCCTACCTCTTGGCCGTGATCCGTCTACCGCAGAACTCCTGCTCAAATCCGTATAACCGCCGGTTCTCTTTCTCCTTCATTCTCTTCCCCTTTCCCTTTTTATTCTCTTCCATTCCACCGACAGATTTCTCTTAGGTGGAGAAGACTTCCAGTGTAGAACACCATGCTTCCTTCGGTTAACTAAGCATGCCATGTCACCATATCCTACCTCCTTACCATCTTCATATGCATGATTAAACTGACACTCGCCTTCACTAATGTGCCAAGTGTTCGCCGCGCCACATGCATGCAATCCTCATGCCACGGTCACTTTCGCTCGTCAGCTATTTGTAGAAATACGGAAATTCGATTGTTTGAATTAACTAAATTTTGATCATACCTAGATTTCATAGATCGAACTCAACTAGTGTATCCATGTCGTCATCCGAGATCTAGAGAAATTCCTGTGTTTGAAATCTGATCATCATTTTACTTGTCAATCCAGCAATGTGAAAAATGAATAAGCATGAGTATTGTTTTACATTGATCATGAATGAAGTAAAGTATGGTTTAATATAAAAGCAAGGTCTCATATTAAATCAATTCTGAGAATAGAACTGATAAATCAATGATAAAAATTCTTAGCGGTAGTTTTTAACTGTTGTATCGGTTTAACATGAAAGAAGGCCAAGAACAAGAAGTTTAGAACATAGAGAAAAGTCAGCTATATATATCTCATTACATACTATTCTTTTTGAACATATGATACTTGGTGAACAAAAGAGTTAATATCCGAATCCATTATTTAACATCTTTGCAGCATGATATCATTTGAAACTATCATAAAAGTAATGTTATGGATCTCACCATTTGAAATGTTTCGCCACAGAATTGAAAACCTCTAAAATGAAATGACATAAATAAAATAAGCTTGACAAGATAAATGAAATAATCAGAGTAAACTGAGTCTGGCTTCCAACCGCACCTGGGTCGAAATGTAGATTCGTAGCGATACCTTTTAAAGAAAAAATGGGGCCAAAAATAAAAAGGAAAAGAATTAAATGTTGATCCTGAACTGCCTGGATCCGCCTAATCTGGCCTGACTCCGGAAGGGTGCTACAATTTAAACTTCAATCCTACCTTTATCTAGAATTGCATAGATCAAACAAAGGTAAAGTGGATTTTTAAGTCTATATATCAGACTAATAGGATATGTGGAAATTCTAAATAGACAGCATCAAACTACTACACATCACTATTTGAATCATACTTTACATTGTAAACTAACTATTTAATAGAATAAAAATATTTTTTTATAGTTTTTCTTTTCTAAAAGATTGTTCAGATCTAAACAACTGTAATTTTTTGAGATTTGAGTAAAACACTCTGTGACTCCATTCCTGTAAAATGGGTCCGCTGACTAATCTGGCCAACTCGTGAGTAATCTATATATCGCCTCAGATTCACTTATATATACTGAAAGTAAAAATGGCCACTGGGTTTATATCAATACTCATCACATATATTAAAATTCTAGAATTCTAATACATGTATACAATATAACACCAAAGCCACAACCCGGCTTTCTTCTAAAACGATCTCTAGGATGAGCCGTCTCCTCGCACGCTCCCGTACTAAAAAATAATATCCTCGACAGCAGCGGTTATCGCCAGATGAATCAACCTGCACGCTACTCCACCTAAGTGCATATGCAATGCTCCAGCAGAAAAACACACATTCAAGTAAATGCAGATCTACTCTAATGCCCATGATGCTCGCTCCCATGTCTCGAGTCCTCACCGACTCCCCTCACGCCAAGCTATATATATGAGAAAATATCATTTTCAAAACAAACTCGTTGTTCTTGAAATACACTACCGAACGGCTCGTGAAAATACGACTACCCTCGAGACGACCGGGTTGTCAGAGCTCGAAACAGCTTCATAACCTCATCCAAATGATCCGTCGCCCCATCTCTGAACCCAATTCTCCCAAAATCCATCCAGAATTCTTCAACCATTTTCGTTTTCTTGTAATCATGTTTGCTGCACTCACACTTAAATTCTAGGGTTATCTTAAACAGATACGAACGCATTACGATTCTAACTATTTTATAATACATATCAATTATGCATATATCTACAAATTACATTCACCATAATGTAATCAACATGGATCAACCATCTACCCAAACTACCACTGGTTATTCAATATTCATCAACATCACTCCAAATTAAATATCTAAACAATCCACAATCTCATTCTCAATTATTTACACACATAATCATATTCTATATATAATCAACAGCAAATCAATCTCATCTCCAGTTGGGTTTATACACACAATTATATTCCATATAATTGTGACATCACACAACACATCGCTTATACAATCATTAATTCCACACAACTCAAGCCATTCATTTCCAAAAATATTTCAATAAATATGAAACAAACACCCAAACAGCTCCCTACACACTACTGATCGTCCAAATGGGCCCAAAAAATTCTCCAAAATTCCAATTAATTCGGCCCCAAGTTTCCTTGGATCGACTCAAACGGCCGCTCAAGGCCTCAAACCAATCCAAACATTGGCAAAACACTTAAATAAAGTGTAACTTCAAGTAGATAAACTCTACTCACTGAGTTTACAAACTCCAACTTTTGGTGTCCACTTAGCTCTGTCACAGATCAACTTTGCTTCACTCATAAACCTACTATCCACCCTTTCATAGATATGAGAAAGAAGCAAAAAAAGAAAAAAAAACTAAAAATCATATTCTCCCTCTCTCGACGCCCTCTCTCCTCTCCACGAAAAATCATCCTGTAGTTGCTTTTTGACTTTTATTATATGATTTATCCATTTTATTATTATTATTATTATATTATTATTATTATTATTATTATTATTATTATTATTATTATTATTATTATTATTATTATTATATTATTACTTGAACATGACTTATATTGCCTCATTCAGTCCGTTTTCTTCCGAAAAATTTTATTTCTTTTCATCAATTACTTTAATGAACTTTAACTCACGCCATTTTTCCTCACCTCCGTAGATTTTCGAAAATCTCTTCCCAAGTCAACACGATTTATCACCCATAAATGAAAAGACTCGATCAAGTTTAATTTGACAAAATTTTTTAGGTCAATATCTCTCACGAATTTAACTACAAGCAAATCCGCTTCTCACACCGAGATCTAGTGAATTTCGCCAAACCCAATTATCGCTTAACCTTTCGTAAAAATTAAATTTTTCTCGAGTTTTACATTCTCCCCAACAACTTCGTCCTCACCACGCACATACACGATCACCCATGCATATGCTACCTTCTACAACTCAGACCAGACGTGATAAACTGCCTCAGTCACACCACCGACAACCCGATGGGTCACAACTCATTCAAGGTCAAGAAACGACATCAAACCCGAGATCATCACATCTCATCAACTCTCACCCCAGATCCTAGAGGATAGAATTTTTTCCATATGAAGGACTTTTTCCTAAAGGCCTTAACCCTGCCTAAACTCATACTAGACACATCCTTCCCTTTTTTTTGCAACACAGAGATCATACATATATACATAACATCACATCCACCCCATGCCGAATGCCTATGTCATCCATCTCTATGGGCCGAAATGTTCTCGACTCATAGATAATACATCTATAAACACACCAATGGGAATTCAGCCCTAATTATTGGAAGAATTGATCGGGAGGTCAAGATCATTGAATTACATGTGAAAACTCCTTTTTTTCGGGACTTCACTGGGGCCTCGGGAAGGCAAAAACGTGGTCGACTCAGACAAACCCATGGAGCCGCCATATTTATTTTAGAAAGTTTGCTTTATTTATTTTTTCTTAGAGCTAAGCTGTACTTAGGAAAGTTTCTTTCCCTGCTGAAGTAGAAGGTTTTTGTAATTTAGAAAGTTTCTTTTCCTAGTTAAAGTAGAAGTCGTTTTTTTTGATTTAGAAAGTATGGGGCCATATATGCCTCCCTAATGTGGTCTTTGAAAATCATTCAAGTTTAATAATATTTATTTCTCTTTAAGAGTTCTCTCTGTTTTCATCTCTAAAGGATTCTCTGTACGAGTTCGTGGCTTCTCATACCTAGGATTCTCGCGGCGGTCTTTGTCTCGCTTTATCAATCAACCCTGCCCAGCTTGATTTGGCGCCTTCACTCCATCATCTATCTCAGGTGGATTTTTTTGACACTAAGAATTTATTACCAAAAGGGCAACGCCCAACCAAAGAATACAAGGAACCGCACCCAAGCCACAACCAGTAAAGAAAAACTGACAAATACCCCCTTCTAAAAATAGAACAGCAGCACCAAACAAATACAAAACCACCAAAAACATGCCTGGCTAATCCGAGAGCAAAAAGAAACAACATAAGAGACTGCGCCTACGCCTCGGCAGTAATAAGGCTAGCCTCAATAACGCAACCACTGGAGAACGATTCAATGTAAATTCGGTATCGTTTAGATTTAAGGTTGTGTGGGTTCTCTAAAATGCCGAGGAATTGGGAGAACGAATTCTTATGGGTAATTGCCAGCAAGGGAAAGTCCTTATGCTCTATTACTAGGAAGATTGCGTGGGGTGCTACTATTTACCACTTAGAGTCACTGAATAAAGATAAATCATGAGAATAATCTATGTTCCAAATCGATACTATTTTTCATCCCTATGTAAGATGTTAGACTTCAGATATCTAGTCTTCTGTATAAGGTTGTTGATAGTCCCAGAACAGATCAATGTGTGAGAGATGGTCCTTCCTCTTAATATTTATCTCTCTGGTAGATTGGCTATACACTGATTTAGGGCCTTGTCGTTTCGCTCGCCGTCGCGCGGGCGCTTCTTGTGGTTGGCTTTGCTCGCCTTGCCAGGCTTGTTTTTGGTGTTTTTGTGTTGTCTGGTCAAGCAATTGCTCCTATATTTGGCAGTGGAGGTGCTGTCCGCTTTTCTTTTTACCACCTGGCTTCCGCCTTGCCTGCTATCGGCGTCAGCCTTTTGCATAAACCCACTATCCAAAAAAAAAAAAAAAAAAAACAATCACAAATCATGCAGCCAATCTACCGGGAGATAAAATATTAAGAGGGAAGGACCATCTCTCACACATTGATGTTTGCAGATTTACTGGGTTCAACTTCTGAAGACCAGAATACGGTCTAACATCATCACATGAGTAAAATAGTATCACCGGAGCATATTGCTTCTGAACTTACTATTCGATGACCCCACAAGTGGTAAATAGAAGATTCAGGACTTTTCAAGAACCCAAGAAGTAACTACTCTTGTGCAAACTCTACTCTACTCTCCTCACCATCTCATCTTTTCTCTAAACTTTCCATAACCAAAATTTCAACCTCAACCCAAAACTTTCCAAATATTGTTCCATATCACTAAAACCTTCCTAAATACCATTTTTTTCTTATATACCATAAATCTACCTTTCTTAACTTATAAAATCTCCAAAAATCATTCATCGTTTGGTTGGCCATTCAGGATAGATTGGTTATGCAAGACAAGCTTCTCGTGTGTAAATGACCGAATTTATATCGTAGGCAAGTCACGACGTGGAAGACAGAACCACTTGCTTTTGCACAATTCACCGCTGGTATCCTGGTTGAGAGTTCTTGTGAAGGTTATGTGGAATCTTGAGAACTCACCTAATTGGGAGAATGAGTTCTTATGGGTAATTGCTACCAAAGGGAATTCCTTTTGTTCTATCACCAAGAGGATTGCTTGGGGTGCTACCATTTATCACTTGTGGAGACAGCGGAATAGTAGAATTTATGAAAATATTTATTTTCCAGCTGATGCTATTTTTCATCTCATTTGTAACATGTAAGGCTTCAGAATCTGCCTGTATAAAAGGATAATCCAAGAATGTAGAGCTACAAAAGTAGAGATGTCCTTCCTTAATATTCTGACATCGTGTTTCATTTGGCTGATTGATGGCCTCTGCTACGGTTGAGTCCTTATCCCGTTTGGGCCCGGGTGTCTTAGCCCTAAGTTGTGGGTCGGGCTTGGGGTCTGGCTCACTCACCTGATGTGCGGCATGTCATTTGTTTTGGCTCGCTTTCCTCGTTGTTGGCTGTTTCTGGGCTATTGCCTTTCCTTCCGCTTAGGAGGTCTGGTCCGTTCGTACTTGCCTGGGTCCGGTGTATTCTTGTCAGGCTTTGGCCTTTTAAAATAAATGCTTACTTATCCAAAAAAAACTAAGGAGAAGGCCACAAATAAACAAACTAACAACAACCAAGGACAACAAACAAACCAAACTCACTTCCACAACCCTAAGGAGACACCACACCCCAAAGCCCAAATTCTACGCCCAGGCAGCGCAACCAAGGCTTAAAAGAGCCCGCCAGACCAAACCAACAACAAACCCATCAATCAACCAAGAGAACCATCAAGACCAAAGATATTGGTTTAGCCAACTTCACACATAGCTCGCTCACTCGGATTGTCCACCACCTTCCAAATCTTGCGAGACCAACCGAATTATCACATGTACAGATGAAAATAGCATCACGGAGAATAGCGTTCGTAGATTCTACTATTCCGTTGCCTCCATAACGATAAATGGTAGCACCTCACTAACCTCTCGTAATAGAACAAAAATGGATTTCCTCAGGCCACACATACCCATAAGAATTCATTCTCCCAACTTCGCGGCATTCTGGAATTCCCACATAACCTTAAAATTCTCAACCAAATACCAGCAGTGAAATGGCAACCAAAAAACAAGTGATTCCCGTCTTCAACATTTGCCCGGCAAAAAACACATGAATTAGTGTTATCAAAGCCCCATTTGAGAAGTTTGTTCATGTAATAATCATTCAATGGTCAACTAAACTATAAAAGCATGTCTCCTGATAGCTTGGGGAAACCATATCGTGTAATGCCAGCAGACCACCGGCATTTTCGATCTAAATTGGTTCCAGGCAGAATAAACCGTGAAGACCCCAGAAGGAGCAAGTGTCCATGTAACAATATCCTCTCTAGAGACATCTATATGATAATTGACACAACTGCTCTTGATTTCAATAAGGCCCACAGACTCGTAAATAGCCACCCACCTACCATCCCAATAACTCAAATTACAAGAGCTATTCTCACAGCAGAATCATATACACCGTTTCCTCCATAGTGAGGGCAGAGGACTCAACCTGGGACCTGCAGAATCACAAAGGAATGTCCCTTTTAACAAGAGTAGACCTCGTGATTGATGAAGGGTCTCATCTTATCTTTCAACTGTAGCATTTTCCGCCAGCTCCATGAACAAATCGAAGGAGTTTTGGCACACCAAAGGAGTTTTGGTTGTTGAAGAAACCGAAAGTGAAAAGGAATTCTCACTAGAAGCAAAATCGATTATAGAATTTGTTGATGTAATGCCTGAAGAAATACCACTGCTTCCAATCGCGAGGGGTATTCAACATCAAATTGACCTCATAACAGTTTGGTTTTTTCCTAATAAGCTAGCCTCTATGTTATTCTACACATAATATTTAAACACAGTTGATGATTTTCGGCAGCGGGCTGTTTCAAGAGAGCGAAACATGTGTTCAACTTATGTTGTGCGTGAAAAGATGGATTCGAGTATGTGTTTTGATTACAAGCCACCAACATTTTTATTCATGAGGAAGATTCAACAAAGGCAAAGAGTGGAACAATATGAAAGATGTGCATAAGGAAGGTTATCAACTAATGGTGATTTGATCCAGAGGATGGATTTGGTTACACATATGAGGGTGTTCCAAGTTGTGCACAAGAATAGATGGTTCTTCCAAAGATTATTAAGAAGATCATAAAAGAATGCTTATAAGGTTAAATCATTTCTGATCGTAATATCTTGCCTCACATCTGCCATGTTGTAAGTGATCTTGAGGGCTTATTTCACATGCAAGACTGGCACAAGTCTTTTTCCTAACTATAGGGGCTTGATGCAGAGCATCATAAACATCGTCGACGGGAATTCAACCCAACATGAAGAATGACTGTGGAGTCAAGACTTATCTAATGGTATGTGAAAACTCCTTGGACTCCCATTGTGCCTCTCGAAGGCAAAAACGTGGCCGACTTCTGTATTAAACCCCGATGTGGTTACCATATTTATTTTAGAAAGTTTGCTTTTATTTATTTTAGAAAGTTTGCTTTATTTATTTTAGGAAGATTTGCTTTATTTATTTTAGAAAGTTTTCTTAGAGTTGCTTTGTACTTAGAAAGTTTCTTTCCTAGTTAAAGTAGAAGTTGTTTTTTGTAATTTAGAAAATTTCTTTTCCTAGTTAAATTAGAAGTCGTTTTTTGGATTTAGGAAATTATGGGGCCATATATACCCCTAATGTAGTCTTTGAAAATCAGTTCAAGTTTAATATTTGGTCGGTCGTATACACAGATTGCTACTCCAGATAAGCTTCTCAAGTGGGGTCTCACCAGCCTATATCTCATTTTGTCATGCTAATGTTGAAGATAAAGTGAACCACTATTTTCTGCCTACCACGCCTGGTTTGGCAAAGATTCTATGGTTGTGTGGGTCTCTAGAACTCCGAGGAATCGAGAACGAATTCTCAGGGGTAATTGCCAACAAGGGAAAGTCCTTCTTCAAATTCTATTACAAGGGAAGATTGCGCAGTTACTATATCTGCTTTACTCAGGTAATCATCTAATACACCCATGAGAAATAACTTATGTCTAAATGATACTATTTTTTCACCTCATTTGTGATGATGTTAGACTTCAGATTTCTGGTCCCGTATAGTTGTCATATAACCCGCAAAATACCAATGTGTGAGAGATGGTCCTTCCCTATTAATACTTTATCTCCCGTAATGGATGTTTCATCAGGATTGTTTGGGCCTTGTTGCCTTGCCCGGGCTAGGCTGGTTTTGTGGTCTCTTTTTTGCCCTAATGTGAGCCTGTGTTTTTGCTGGTGGCTTTGTGTCGCCCACTGGGCTGCCTCACCTTATATTGCGTAGTGGAGGTACAGTCCGTTTTCTTTGTCTCTGGTTGTGGCCTCGCCCCGCTCTTGTATTCTTCTGTCAAGGCCGCTCTCTTTGGTAGTAAATTTAATTATCCAAAAATAATAATAATAATAATAATAATTTCGGGATTTCTTTTAAGAGTCTTCGTTTCTTATCTCTGGGTGGATTCCCTATCAGCCGCTTCATACCTAGTGGATTCCTTGCATAGTTTTGTCCTGGGCTTTATCAATCAACCCGTCCATGAAGATCAGGCGCCTTCACTCCATCATCTATCTTGTGTGGATCTTTTCAGTAACCCAATAAGTAACTACTCTTGTGCAAACTCTACTCTCTTCACCATCTCATCTTTTTTCTAAACTATCCATAACCAAAATTTCAACCTCAACCCAAAACTTTCCAAATATTGTTCCATATCACTAAAACCTTCCTAAATACCATTTTTTTTTCTTATATACCATAAATTTACCTTTCTTAACTTAGAAAATTTCCAAAAATTCAGCCCATAACCTATTTCACCTGGGAACTCACTCCCAAACCAAGAGCTTACCTCTACCTAAACTTCTGGATCATCCACCACAATCCCAACTTTGCATCAATAGAGTCCTGTCTCTAAAGTGAGGTCCATTGTCTCGCCCCGAATGGACAACTTCAGTCCATTCTCACCCCATCTTGCTACATCTCGTGGCCACATAGTCATCACCAAACGCATCAACTCGCAATCCGCCACGACGCATCACATTGTATCACCGTCTTAGCTCTAGGAACCTCGGGTCTTGGCATGTCTAGCAGCAATAAAATACCATTCATAGTTATCTATAGAACTCGTCAAGCCACACTCTAAATCCCTGTAGTAAAGAACCCGGGTCCACACTGACTCACCCTCTAGCTGTAACGTAGCTGGGCCGATTCACGTGTGACGGAGTTAATATCCATAGCCTCCAATACATTCCTCTCAATATGTCGAAACCAACGGTCCGGCACCATCAGACCTCCCGTAGAAACGCTGGAGGATGATGTGACTTAAATCTCCTGGAGAGGTTACTCCTGACCTCCCCGACTTCCACCGCACTAGCCTATGCAATGGCAAGAATGAACCCCAACAGCCTCAAGAAAGGTTTACTGGACAACATCGGTGGTGCTCGACTTCACATCTACATGTCAAAATGACAAGAAAGTGACAATCTCATTTCAATGAACCAAGAATGCACATGCCAATTACTACAGACTTAACAACCATGAACTCGATCAATATCGCCTAAGGAGCTACTTCAATCCACTCCTTTTATTTATTTCACTAAAATTCAACACTTTCGTGCGTTCATTTCATTTTCCAACCCCATGCTAGTTATTAACCTTAGCATTCCAATTTTTCCTTTCCTATATACATTATGCCATGCATATAATTTTCCGCGCAATACACGCAATCATATTTTATATACATCATACCGTGTAAGGCTTCTTCAGAATGTAACACATAATCACACACCTACAAATATGGAATAGACATGATCCAATATTAAATACCTAAACACACCATGCATGCAGCCGGCCTAAACCCGTCCCCATGAACTCCTCGTATTCAGACTGGGAAAATCCCACACGCAAGCTATGATGCATCAATTTCACCACAATAGCAAATGGCTGCTTCCATGTCCCTCAATCCCGTAGTCAGATACCTATGCTCGATACTGTTGTAGCTGCATCGTGACTACAATTTATAACTACACCCACCGAGAGCCCCAAGGTAATCGCTTACCTTAGCCTGATACCGTCGTGAAGCCGGCATCGGACTCCGCACTTATAACTACACCCACTAAGCCCCAAGGTAATCGCTTATTTCCAGCCCGATACCGCCGTAGCCGGCATCAAAACTACACTTATAACTACACCGAGATTCCCAAGGTAATCGCTTACCTAAGCTCGATACTCAAGTCAGGACCCCATTCCGGGTCCGTTGACTACCCGTCAACCTGCGGAAAATCTATACGTCTCGTATCACGAGACGCATACCTGAGTAAAAATGGCCACTTGGGCCCATAAATCAATACTCATCACATATATTAAAATTCTAGAATTCTAATACATGTGAGGGCAATATATTAACAAAGCCATAAACTGATTTCTTCTAAATCCATCTCTAGATGAGCCGCCTCCTCGCACGCCCGACTAAAATAATATCCTTCACAGTGAGCTATCGTCATGATAAATCACCCGCTACCTCCACCTAAGTGCATATGCAATGCTCCAAAGAGTTAATATATTCAAGTAAATGCGTGATTCTACTTGAATTTACATGCCCGTTCTGTCTCAGTCCTCATCACCCCCTCACTGCCTAAGCTTACGATGAGAAAAATAGTCATTTCAAAACAAAACTTGTTGTTCTTGAAAATACACTCACCGAACGCGGCTCCAGAAAACATGGGACTACCCTTCGAGGCGACCGTCGCGCTCGCAAATGTACTCATGGTCCTCATCCTAAATGATCCGCTTGCCCATCTCCCAACCCATTCTCCGAAAAATATCCGTAAAATTCCTTGCAACTAGCAACAGCAAGAAAATTCATGTCACTCAGCACCAATTTAGGGTTACCCACAGATATGAAATGTCAAGCCACACCCCGATTCCAGGATTTATGCTTTTTTTTTGCCTGATAAGAATTTATTTCAAAAAAGCCAGTTTCCAACAAACAATCAATATTAATACAAGAAGCCATGTGCCACTAGAAAACTAAAAACTGGACAAAGACTTCTAGAAAAGATAGAAAGGGCAATTAAATTTAAAGCAAATCACCCCATAAACAAAGAAACCAAACCAATACAACCCACAACCCACACATGCGAAAAACCCCAACAGAACACCAAATAACCAAAAGCCCACATCCCTGGCAAAGGCCACATAAACAAAACACCCCAATACTCACCCCGGAGGTGACCCCAACTAATGTAGGCTGACACTCCGAACAAACCATGCTAAACCTGGGAAATGAAGCAACCCCACAAACAAACCACACAGGCCACAATCTGGGACAGGCAAGAACAAGAACACCACGCCCTCACCCCGGGCAAAAAGAACCAAACACCTAACTAGCAAGGTCATAAGTCAATAGGTCGACCACAATGGCCTAGGATAGAAAGAGGAAAAGACCATCTCTCGCACCAAGATCTGTTAGCAGGATTATCATCAACCTTCTGTAACCCTGAGACTCTAAGTCTGACCTCATTATGATAAAAAGGTCTCCAGAAGTATAGACGCGTTTTCATGGATTCCACATGTTGTTCCATATGATATATAGTAATTTCACTTAACTTCTTTGTAATAGAGATGAGGATTTACCCTTGGTTCCAACTACCCACAAGAATTCATTCTCCGAGTTCTCGGCATTCTAGGGTTCCCACACAACCTTAGTCCTCATCCAAATACCGCGGTGAATTGGCGGTAGAAGAACAAATGGTTCACAATCTTCAATGATGGCAGGCGGAATATACATGACATAAGAGTTGATAAGGCCCCATTTGAGGAGCTTGTCTTGGAGTATCAATATCATGGATGACCAACCAAACTATAAAAGCATGTCTCCTAATAGCTTGGGAACCACAGTGTGCCGAGTTTACTACACCATTCTTGGTCTGTAATAAGTTCAGTGTTGCTGTTAAAACCGGGAGAAGTTTAGTGTCGAAGCAATATCCTCTCTGAATCATCAATAGGATAGATCTCTCTTGGTGCGATCTTTGATAGCGATGGGTCATTTGAATTTACTAATAGGCAGTTCCTGCAACCAACCTTCTGCTACATGAGCGTTCCTGTGAATAGCGGGGCGTATGTCAGTTCTCCATAACAAGATAGGGAGAGGGCGATCGGGTTCGAGAAATCATGCCATAGAAAGTCCAGCCACCATTACACACCTTGTGTCTTATGAAGAGTCGATTACGTCTACGGTGAAGAATTTTCCTCCAACTCCGGGAGCATTCGAGAAGGTATCTTTGCACACCACAAACTCCTGTCTTAGATAAAGCCTTTAGACCCAAACACCCATAGAGTCCTTCCTATAAGCGATTCCAAGTAATGTTTCATAACACTAGCATCATTTGAATCTTTAACTCGACGCAGACCCAATCCGCCCTCTTCCTTTGGAAGACATACAAATTCCCATCTAATCTTTGCCTTGTGAGCATTCCCACTTTACCCGGACAGCTGCTGAAAAGATTTTCGATTTATCAATAGTGTACTTTGGAATGATGAACATACTGCACCAGTACATTTGAATGTTATACAACATTGAAGATAACTGCTGCAATCTACCCGCAAAGGATAACGATCTACTTGTCGAAGCACGGATCACAGCTAACAGGTTTATCGAGACGGCTGACAATCACAATGAAAGTCTTGGAAGCTATGAGTGGAACTCAGAATTATTTCATAGGTAAACTCCCCGAGAAAAACCGATGTGTTCAAAATATCATTTTGACATCACCATTAACCTATGAGAATGCTTGCTCTTACGTTTGTTCACTTGGAGCAGGAGAAGTTCTCAAACTTGTCTGACTCGTCCATAATAATTTGGACCTTTGGAAGGCGTTCCACAGCCAAATAAAAAAATGTCATCAGCAAAACATACATGAGTCAAGAGTTGACTTACGCACATTTAGGATGAAACTCGTCGCGCGCCAGGCGGCCACGGATAAAGATGCAGAGAGAGCACCATTGCGTGATGAAGCGAGGATCGTGGATCCCCTTGCCTTGAAATCACGTTGCTAGCGAGAAACACCGCAGTTCTGTTTACATTCGAAGAAGGAGTAGTGATGCATGCCTTTATACATTTCCGAATGTTAAGCGGAGTACCCATTCTGGGCGGAATATCAACCATTACAGCTCCGACTATTGGGTCATAGGCACTTCTTTATGTCAATTTTTGAGTGCACACATGCGAAGTGAAGCCAGATTGTGATGATAATTGCACAAGATCTGGTAGTGAGAACATTGTCCGGCAATACTCGACCTTGTACAAAAGCGGTATCTGGATTTATAATCATAAGGGAACCTTTGTTCCTTGTAGCAATAATCTTCGAAATGCACTTGTATATAGTATTACAACAGGATATTGGCCTATAATCATGCATAGATTCTGGGTTTGGGACCTTGGGCACCAAAGCAATAATAGTGCAATTAATTTCCAGAAGTATACAACCCGAATCGAAAGGTTCCCACTTTGCTTCAACTACATCACCAATGATACTCAAGCTTTCTTGAAAAATAAGGATGAGAAACCATGGGCTGGGGCTTTGGAGTCATTCATGAAAATAGCATTCTTGATCTCTCATGGGTTATCCTCTTTGTTTAAAGAGAGACCAGTGTTGAGAGACGAGTGAGACCATCAAGTTATCAAGATAATGATTATGGTCATTAGACGGATCATCAGAACACATTACTTTTTGGAAGTGGGAAACGGCTTCCCGCTTGATAGCCTCCGGATCTTCAATTCGGCACCCATTTGCCAAAGTAATGACTTTTATAACATTCCGGGCATTCCTTGCTTTGATGGCTTTGAAAAGTTAGTGATACGATCTCCAAGTTTAAGCCCGCTTGAATTCTAGACTTTGTTTTAGGAACCCTCCTCGCCTGAGCCCAGTCATGAAATGCCTTCAAACACTCTTCTCATTTCCACGAGGAGAGGGATCGGAGGGCTGTTTAACACTTGTGAATTGGGCAGTTTAGGAACTCCTTGGCATCCACAACTATCAAACTGCGAAAGAGTGGAAGTTATAAGCGCGGGCGACCTTCACACTTTAGTTTGCGGGTCGATCTAGCCATGGGTGTGTCTTAGAATACATCACTATTCCATGCATCCTTTACTAGCTCGGGGAAGCGGGATGGTCGACCAAAAATTAAAGGAATTTGAAGGGGTATAATTTGCTAGCATGGGAATCAGAGCTAAAGTTAGGGTTGGTAACTTGGAGGCGTGATCGGACAACCCGGGATGCGAGACTTAGTCATCGCATTGGGAAACATCAGACAATATTCATTTGGAACAACGGTCCAACTTCCTTGCTATCAAATTCGCCCTCGACGGTTCATCCACGTAAATATAGGCCCCAAAACGGAATATCAGCTAATTGAATTGAGCAGACACTCGTGAAGATCGTTCATGGCGAAGTAATCATACATTATATTACCCCAGTCTTTTCAGCGATAAGCTGGTGGTGTTGAAGTCCCAACACAAACCCGAAGTTTTAGTAGAACCACGGGCTCACACCCAGATTGCTCATAGCACTCTTACGTCTCACGTAGTTAATCGAAGCATATATAGCCCAGAACACGAAAAAGGAATAGTTGTCCTTAAGAGTACATGGCGTGACCACAGCATAGCTTGGTCCATGGCATGGATAACATCAATCTTGACCTTCAGGATTATACATATCGAATTCTACCAATGAGCATGATCCTTAATTATGAAAAGTCTCCAACCGAAATAGGGTGAGTGCGTCATATTAGAAGACACTTTTAGAGTTTCAGGAATACACACAAAATCAAGATCATGGGACACCTAACGAGCATACTTCTTTTTGTTTAAGAAGTCGTTCAAACCTATGTTCAATTGCAAATTTAATCATTGGAAATGTGGATGGACCCCCATCCATTGCTAACCAGAAACTTGGTATTGTTTTTCAATTTACGGGCTTCTTCTTAGATAATTGGTACAAGAGTGTAATCCGGCTCATCAATTCTCTTTATATTCTTAAGTGTCAAAAAGTGGTGATATCGGAATCGGCACTAACGATGGTACGACTGGATCTTCCCAAATTCTTGCTTCCTCATTTGGACATTCTTCCTCACTTTGAGCAAGACATTCGAAAGTATTACCTAGTAATTTGGGATGGACATCATCACCAGTTTTGGTATTCTCACCAGTACCCATTAAAGTATGTTTTGCTGCACCCCTATTTTCAACAATACGAAATCCCAGTAACTTTGTCGTTAACATGTTTTAAGTATCACCGGTCGGATCCTTCCCGAGTCATCTCCCATATCTGTGAAGCCTTCTTTCATCGACCACACACTAACCTTCACGGCCTCCCTCACTATTCTTTGTGAGTGCCAGGATTCTTTATTCTGTTCTTTCATTACATGGGTGTGCCCGATTAATATTAAATAACTACTTGATTGGAACAACATTAGAGTCGAGGTATTGATTCTAATCGTGGAGTATTTGCTTTTACCCATGTCCAATAGAATTGACTTTGGGAATTCACAGTCAACCCCCACCTCTATGCATATCCTAGCAAAGGATAGCTTTGACTGATTCTCAGTGAGAGCATTAAGATGGAGTGGATTTCCAACAGCACTTGCAATATACCTAAGACTTGTGTTAGTCCAATATTCCAGAGGTATATTATAGAACTTAACCCAAATTGGAATAGAGGTGAGCTGAATGTTGATCATATCCATGCATGGTCTCCATGAACGTAAAATAAAGGGTCTCCCGAAGCGAGATGCCCGCGGTCCGAATCCATAGCGATCCGGGCCTGCAGGTCTCACGAGATAAAAATACAAGCCATTCTCGATCGTGGATATATCGAGGCATCTCCTTCTTGCTGAATTTGTTTGCCAGCGAGCACCACACGGAAATGGGAAGCCGTTTGTCGAGGTGACCAACCAAAACCCCTTCCACACATATCTATTCCTTCCCATCTGCCTCTCGAGGAGGGTTTGACCTAAACTTCCCATGGATTTATGTGGCCTGGAAAACTGCAGTGGACCATGAGTTTTAGCAGGCACAAACTTCCCTCAGGAGGTGTGATTTATGTTATTTTACCATCTTTTTATTTTTCATCATGAGTCCCTAACATAGGACTCTCTTTCAAAATCCAACACTTTGCATAAAAGGGGCTACCACTAGCCACTACACACATATATCAACTTTGTATTTCTTCAAAACCAGGTCAACTCCACTTGGAGTAATCGCCTAGAAACGTAATTAAAAGCTTCGGCTCCCAGGTCTCAAAACACATATATACATATAAATCTTGAGTGAAGTCTCGATGCACCCAAGACTATTCATACACTTGATCAAAATAATATTTACACAAAATCCCAAAACTTTCTACAAAGTGTCCCAAACTAATATACAAGCCAAATATACAATGATCCATGATCGATATGAACTGTCCAAAATATACAGTGTGAACCTCCACACAACACTAGATGTTCCTCAAAATGTATGCCCAAGTGAAAAAATGATCTCTAGAGAACCATGGAATGCTCCCTAGGGCAAACCAGTTCGTCAACGCATTGAAGATGGTCAGCTCGGTGGTGGGGGTCAAATTGTTGGTGGAGGGGGTCACGCATTTTTAGCCTCCCAAGATAGGATCTCGGTCTTGTAGGTTCCCAAGGGAACTTGACGCGTCAAGCCGCCGCGACCATGGCTTGTTCTCCCGAAGCGAACCGCAGTGGTGTGGTTTACTTGTCGGTGCGCGCTCCTCGGAGGGGTCTCAGGCATCTCCATTAAACGAGTTAAAGGATTCCTCAGGTCTTTGTGAAAACCATCATCGGTCTGACATAAAGCGCTCTGGTGGAAAGCGAAGGTGGCTGCGCCACGCAACCAGTACGAATCGATATGCGGCGCCCGTGGCTTTCGAATCAGCCGTTGGAACTCGCAGGGCGTCTGGCTTGCCAGCCACAGCGATTGGGGTCGACATCGGAGGCGCGGCCTGCGCTTGAGAAGACAAAGCTTGCCCAGGCGAGCAGATCGAATGGCGCCGAACTGATTCCGGCCCTTTGGATCTCACCCGAAGTCCTCCCCTGGTCTTGGCAATTCTCCTGGCAAGCAGGACGAGCATGTGAGGAAAGGGGTGGGCGGAAAAATGGGTATGTTCAACATGGCGGGTTTTAAGGCGCCATTGATATGGAGATGATGATGATCCTCCGGTAAAGTCTTGGAAAAGCTTGGTCATGCTGTGAAAGCGAAGTCAGTTGGGTTCTGAGCGCATTATCTTTGAAGGTAAGCTTGTTGCCAAGCCTCCCGATAGAGCAGTGAATGAGGCATCGACATGTGGAAGGGTGTTTAGTGAGACATTCCCCGGACAAGCGACTCCGTTCAGGTGGTGCGATCTGCGGTTAACGAGACTTTAGGCGAAGGGAGATGTCGAAATATCAACAAGCGAGAATGGTTGTCTTCTTGATTCGAGGGGGACCGGAGCCCGCGGGGCCCAGGTTATGGATCTTGGACCATGGCACTTAGCGGGGAGGCCAGTTTCATACGTTCATGGAGCTTGGAATGGACATGCTCGAGCGTCCCGATTGTCATACATGCCAATTTGGGTGGGTTACATAGCATTCCTGCAGGTGCGGGCCGAGCACGTGTCTTGGGCACATTGCAAGCACTATTGGAATCCCGCTACACCTTGATCCTCTCACTGAAAACCAAACAAAATTGTCTTTTGCTAGAATTTGTATAGAGGTTGGGGTTGATTGTGAGTTCATCGTGCTCTGGATAGGGAGTAATGGCGTTATTCTACCATAAGGATCGAATATCCTTGGGCTCCTCGATGTTGATGCGAGATACGAGGCTATTTGGTCATAACACATTGATTGTATTTGAAGGAATGAAGCGGTGGCATGATCTCGATTCCTGAGCATTGTTGATGGCATGAGGGCGGTAGGGAAGGAGTGATGAAGAAGGGGAAGGATTGAAGATAGCAGCTGGAACACATGCAGCGGCTGAAAAGCCCACTATTGAGTCATTTTCTCTGTGCTTATGCGAGAAGAGTGCATTAGTTTGGAGCGTAGTGGGGTAGCAAGGCTGTGAGGTTGACGCCCCTCTGGCGCATGGCAACACCTTTGCTTGTCTAGCGCAAGCGGGAGTAGGATCTGTGAGGGAAGGGTTGGCTGCCCGCCCTCTCATAAACACTTGATTTTGGATGCCTCCATTATTGACACTTTTAGACACATAAAAGGGTTGATGGCTGGATTTCACGCTGTGCCTCTTCCCGAGGAAGAAGCTCGAGAAATTGAAGAAAGCGGAGGCAGGCTGGTCGGAGATCCGGGGATAGGGGGACTCGCATCTTCCCGATGGTTAAGTTCGCCTCTTGGGACTTGCAAGGGACTGAAACGACCCCCTCAAGCAAAGAGAAGTGCGTTCTTTTGTAAAGTTCCATGCTCTTGATTTTATTTGTCTCTTGGGCTTCCGGGTGCGAGCACTAGCGAGGGACAAATTTTTTTAGCTCACTTTTTTAGGTGGGCTTATAGTATGAGCATGTCGACTTAGGTGCAGAATGCGGTTGTGGAAACCTTGAAGGTCGACATTGATATTATTCACTCCATGGACCCAGCTATGCTTTGCACATTCTTGTCTTTGAAAGCGACATCTCCTCGAGGTTATCGTAATGCGCCTCAAACAACTACATGGACAGAAGAGTGCTCTGGCGCCATCTCTTATGGTGTGAGACCTTGGTTGGCCAAAATCCCTGGATGATTATGGGCGATTTCAATACCACCAGATTTAGCAGTGAAAGGTCCGGGGGCAACACGGTGAATGACACGGCCATGAATGACTTCCACGAGTGCCTGTTCTCCCTTGAGCTTGCGGATGTTCCTTTCTTGGGGCCTTTATTCACTTGGATGAACCGTCAAGCGGGTGTTAACCTCATAGCTAGGAAGTTGGGCGGATGCCCCTTCCAAAATGGTGCGGCTTGGATTATATTCCCCGATGCATTCGGAAGTTCTCCCACAGGTTGTCGATCATTGCCCTTTGGTTACCAGTCTGAAGGAAAATCCGGTCCCGGGGCCCAGGAAACTAATCCACTTTCAAATTCTTTAATTCTGGGCTGGTATCAGACTTCATTGGGCTTGCAAAGGGAAGCGTGGAGTGCATGAAATCTTGGTACTCCCATGTTCGAGAAGCCCATTGCATGAAGCTTAAAAGTGTGAGGCCACCTTAAAGCCTTCAATTTAGATCTTTAGTGGTTTTGCATGGCGCGATTGTAGGCGACGACGGGCACTTTCCGGGGCCCGATGCAAGTAGCCCAGTCCCTCTAATCCCATCTTTGGGGAAAATGAGAGGTTGTAAAAGAATTATCATGACAGCGTTCTGTGAGGAGGTTTCTTGGAAGCGAAAATCCTGAGTTCAATAGCTTAAACTGGGGATCGGGAACATAAGCTTCTTCCATAAAATTTGTCAAAGCTCGTAATCTTGGAGTGCTTTAAGGTTATTACTATGGCGAATGGATCTTGACCCGAGGGCAGGTTATATCGGGGCGGGAAAATTTGTAGACACTTCAAGGTATTTATGTTACAGTGAACCCTCAATTCTAACACTCCAGGAGTATTTAAATAAGCTTGGATGGCCGAGATGGTCCCCTCGACATATGGATACCTTTGAATAAAACAATTTCCCATGAGGAGATTAGGGGAAGCCATTTTTCGGTGGTGATTCAGCTCCACGGCCTGAATGGTTTCCTCACGTTTTTCAAGGCGACTTGGGGCATTATTGGAAGTGATGTTTGCGCAGCTGTGAGTTCCTTTTTGAATATGGGTATGCTTTGCGAGATTAATTTATGCCGATTATAGCTTTGGTGCTGGGTTCCCAATCCTACGGTTTTATGCACGATTATAGGCCTATTTCTTGTTACAGCACCATACATAAGGTGCATCTCGAAGATCATTCTTCTGAATTAAACGGTGTATCCCGGATGTGCTCCCGGCCCCTCATGATGCTGCACATGCAAGGAGTCGGAGCATTCGCAGGCAATGTCCCATCACGAGCCTTATGTTAAACTACATCGTGATGTGGGTTCGCCTCCCGGGTGTGCGTGAAGGTTGACATCATGAGATGCATACGACAGTTAATTTGGAATTGTATCTTAGTATTCTCTCTGTGTGGTGTACCTTCTCACCTTTTGAAATGTATTATGGCATGCATCACTACCGGAGTCCTTCTACATTTCGGTAAATGGTGAGCTTGCGGGGTTGCCCCTAGCAGCGTGGGTTAAGAGCGAGAGGGGACCCATTATCACCTTTTTATTCATCCTCATGATGGAGGCCTTTTAGGATCCTTAGGCTGGCAGCAATAGAGCGAGGGTTTGGTTTCACCGGATCTGAGAAATCAACTTAACTCTTATGCTTTGCGGATGATATGTTTTTATTTTGGTGGGACAGCATTCCCGGTGTTGGGTCTTCATGGAAGAATTAAGCGGGTTGCGAGCTTCTCGAGCTTCAAGTGAGCAAGCGAAAAGTGCCATTTCCTTCTGCTTAGGAGTTTTAGATGAGATTAGGTATGACTTGTTGAGCGCCAGAGTGCAGTCTGGCGTTCCTATGAGATATTTAGAGTCCCTCGATTTCTAAAGGCTCCTCCCGGTGATTATCATGCTCTTATTCAAAGTACGGCCAGGCCAGTCTTTGGGCCCAGCAACTCTCTATCTTATCTTAGCGAGATTCTGATTGATTACTTAGTCTTATCTGAGTATACAATTGTATGAGTGCGACTGTTTATTATTAGTATACTATATCTAAGATTGACGTTGATAGCGACTTCTTGTAGTGCAGGGAATTAAGGCTTCGTCGTGCTAGATCAATTGGGAGTCGGTGTGTCTTCCAAAGGAGGAGGGCGTTTTTGGGCCTCGGGCGATGTTAAAGACTTTAGATGGTCAAATGTTATGAAGCATATACGGAATCTTGTTCTCTGAAGGACTCATATGGGTAGCGTGGGTGCGGAGGTTTTATGCAACGGTGGGGAGTCTACAGGATAAAGGTCCTCTGAGGTTGTTCATGGAGTTGGCGGAAAATCCTTGACTTAGAGAGAGGATCGGGGCCCCTCATAAAGCCTGAGGGTGGGTGACGGAGACGGCGACAACGCATGGCATGATTTGGAACCGGTTGGTCCTCTCCTTCCACTATTATGGTGAGGATCTTGTATGACTACGATTCATTGTAATCTTTCAGTAAATGAAGTTATTGATGAGGGGGTGGGCGGCCTATCGCTAATTCGGGGACCTTATTGCTATCCCGAGCAGTTGTGCGGTGCCATATGATGCCTCTGGGGATGCTATCTCTTGGACGAATCATGGGGTTTTTCATATCTTTCCTTGCGGACCACTTTAGGCGAAAGGCCATTTGTTAATTAGCACTACTGGTTGGTTTCCCCAATGTCCGGGAGGCATGCTTTCATTATGCGGTTGGCGTTCGAGCAGATTGGTTACCGGGAGAAGCTTCTCAGTGGGGTCTCACCAATTCATATCTTGTGTATTTTTCATGCTAATGTTGAAGGCAGAACCATATATTCTTGATTGCCATTTCACGTTTAGGTATTTAGTGAGGAGGATACTATGGTTGTGTGGGGTCTCTAGAACTCAGAAATTATTGGGAGAACGAACTCTTATGGGTAGTGCCATCAAGGGGAAAGTCCTTGACTCTATTACAAGGAAGATTGCATGGGGTGCTACTATATACCACTTGTGGGGTCATCGGAATAGAAGAATTCAAGAGAACAACTATGCTCTAGCTGACACTATTTTTCGCCTCATTTGTGATGATGTTAGACTTCGTATTTCTGGTATTCAGAAGGTTGTTGATAGTCATGCAAACAGATCAATGTGTGAGAGATGGTCCTTCCCCATTAATATTTTATCTGATGGTAGGTTGGTTGCTTGATTTGTGATTGTTGGGGACTTGTTGCCTTGCCCGGGTTGTGTTTGCATTGTTTCTTTTGCGGATTGTGGGCCTTTATTTTTGTTAATTTAGCTTTGTGTTGTTCGGGTGCATTTACTTTGTTCCATATATTTATAGGGGATGTCTTTGTCCGTTTTCTTTGCTGTTCTGGCCCCTGGGCCTCTTTGCTTGTATTCTTTGATGGCGTTGCCCGTTGGTAATAAATTCTTAATTATCCAAAAAAAAAAAATGTATGCCCAACCACCAGCATGCAAAGGCTGACACATAATTCCCCAACCTCCAAAACCACACTTAGAGTCAAACTCTCGAGTCATCTGTGATCTAGTACACATCTAAGGTGGAGGAATAATGGGGTGAGTTCGACAACTCAGTAGTGAATCCCATAACAAGACATGCTTATAAAAACATTTCAAAATACAAATAATTCAACACTTCTCAAAACATGAGCATTTTCAATTAATAGGTTGATGTGAAAACAAATGGATGCAATACTACCCACCATCGGCCCTCATCGAGGTGACTCTTTTGGGCTTTCACGGGGACTGGCGATCATCCCGAACAACGACAAATTGCTGGGACTTACTGCGGATATGCCCATCCGTATAACGACAAGTGTTGGGACTTACCGCAGGGGATATGCCCCACCACATCTCGTATGTCTGTGACCTTTCTTGGGTTCTGACCAGGGGACAGTCATGATCAGTGTCCACTACATCAATCAGGACTCTCACACAGGTCCTTACCCATGTCTTGCTTTCAATACAATTTCACAAGCATTCACCCATGGATATTTAAAGAACATCATGTACCAATTAATTTAAAAGAATTCCATAGATATAAAAATATACACATTTATATATATCATTAGAAAATCCTGGTCGAGCATGGAATGAGTCTGAAAATTTCGTCAAACCATGGTATAAGCGGGAGAAGGTTATAAGATCCCCTACCTTCCTTGGATTAAAAAATCCACAAGTCTCCCAAGGAAGTCAAAACCATGGCTACTCCAAAGGATCTTCAATTAACAAGTCATAAGATTTCTTGGCCTCGAAGCAAATACGGGTTACATAAAATTACTGATTGGTTTATTACTACTTCACCACTCGAATCACACATATTCTTATACCTACCAAAATAACTTATGATCCTTCAAGAGCACTCTCTTTTACGCACTAAAATCAACATTTAACACCCTTGTAGGGTAACACAATGACACACACGACACTTTTACCTTGTTTGACCTATCTCAAGACCCCACTTTTTTTTTCTTTTTTTCTTAACTTCATTTTGATATCATGTGTTTTGTTCACTATGGTCTTTTGACAAGTTCCCCTATCTCTTAGCTTTCCATAGCCTCTTAAATCAGGTCATTCGGACCTCGGAATCAAGAGTTATGGGTTTTACACTACATTTGCGAGGCCCATTTCCTAGGGATAGAATGTCGTGTCCTCACTTCACCCTTACTTTGAAATTATGGGAACAAATTAGCCATAATTTTGGACATAATTCTTCATGAAGTGCAGCCCCTGTGGCGCTGCTGAGAGGATTTTGAATCCCTCCCATTTGGATCAGTATAACTCTACAACATGACTCAAAAAGCGAGCTGCTCCTAGAACGGGGACAGAATCTGTATCTGACTTTCAACCTCAAATTCAAGGGCCTTATGGTAGGGTTTAGTTCTTGGTTTGCTTCTGTAGGCAATTCGAGAAGGGCTAGGTCTTGAGCTTCTTCCAACTGGAATCATCAGTTCGGAGTTCTTCCCAAACCAACCTTGGCCCAAAAACACTGTCTCGCCAAGGGTCAAGGGAAAGGTACGAACGACCACCTCCCTTGGACACACACACACACACATCACCATCTTCACAAAAGTTGGTCTTTTACAATTTAGGGTTCCACCAAACACACCTTTCATCAAATCTGGGGTAAGGATGTAATCCCAACAAAACCTAGAATATAACAAAGTCATAAGAAATACAACTAAGGCCTCAGATCATGTTTACATACCTTAAGTGAACTTTCCACCAAAAGCCAAGCTTTCCTTCATAGCCTTTTCTCCTTCTCTCTAGCTTCTCTCTAGAACTCTCTCTCTCACTTTCTAAATTTCCAGAATTTTCCACTTCCTAGCAAAAGTTGGTCTAGCATCCAAACCAAGAGGTATTGGTTTGCTTAGCATGCAAAGCTCTTCTCATGCACTTGCCATGTGTCGGAAATCTACCATGCATATATGAGTGTGCCCTCATGATGCCACATAGCTCACAAGGATATTACAATGTAATTCCTCTCCACTAGCAGAGTCATATGATTCGATCTCCATAGTAAGGAAGGAGAGGACCAGCGGGTTCAAAAATCATGCCATAAAAAAAGTCCACAGTGTAATTATTGTACACCACATTGGCAATGAAGGGCACGATCTTGTCTCCGAATTTGAAAGTTTACGCCAACTCCACGAGCAAATATGGGTTTGGGGTAGTTTTCTTGGGCCAAAATAGGTTATGGACGAATTTTGGAGATTTTCTAAGTTAAGAAAGGTGAATTTTTGGTATATAAGGGAAAGAGGTATTTTAGGAAGGATTTGGTAGTATGAAAGCAATTTGGAAAGTTTTGGGTTGAAGGTTGAAAATATGGTTATGGAAAGTTTAGAGAAAAGATGAGATGGTGATGGAAAGTAGAGTTTGCCACAAGAGTGGTTACTTCTGGGTTTAATGAAACGATCCACACAAGATGGATGATGAAGTGAAGGCGCCACGATGTATGGTGGTTGATTGATAAAGCTAGGACAAAGACCGCCACCAAAGGAATCCACGAGTGTTAGAAGCCACAGACTTCGTCCCAAGGAATCCATCAAGAGATAAGAGAACAGAACTGCATTGTAGAGGGGTATATATAGCCTCATGCTTTCTAAATCAAAAAAGCAACCTACTTTAAGCTAGGAAAGAAACTTTCTAAATTACAAGCAACTCTAAAAGAAAACTTTCTAAAATAAATTAAAACAAAACTTTCTAAAATAAACAAAGCAAATCTTCCTAAAATAAATAAAGCAAACTTTTTCTAAAATAATGAAGCAAATCTTGTGTAGTAAAATAAATAAAGCAAACTTTCTAAAATTAATATAGCGGCTCCATCGGGGTTTGTCCAAGTCACGACCACGTTTTCAGGCTGTAAATGGGGTCCCAGGAGTTTCACATGTATTCAGTAGTCTTGACCTCCCACAGTCAAAATTCTTTAATAATTAGGGCTAAATTCCAATATTGGTGTGTTTATAGAAGCTCTGCATCAATCCCCATAGGTAGGAAAAAGACTTGCCTCAAGTCTTCAGTGAAATAAACCCTCAGTCCTTAACATTGAACATTGGAGAATTTCATATTCGTCAGCAGCTACAACTTATGACGTCTCCAATTTTCTGTAATCTTAGAAGACCATCACCCTTGGCCAGGCTTTCCAAACTTTCCGTGAGCTATCCATATGGTGTACCCCGAACCAGTTCGCTGACCTCAAACTCAACATGCTTGCGACGTCACATTTTGTATTCCACATATTTGGCATTCTTCTTCTCAATCTTCAAGCGAACTTCTTCATGTAACTTCTTGATCTCTTTGGCTCTAACTTCAGCATCTCCACTAAATTGTTGAATAGTCGGATGGGGTGCTAATTCCATGGGTCCAATCGGTTGTAGTCCATAGACTACCTCAAATGGGCTTTTCCCAACAGTTCTATGCATGGACCTGGCAGTAGGCAAACTCAATTTAGGAGTAGAATCAAATCCCATTGTTTCCACGTTCTTTCCATATCTCCTTAGCAAATTTCCCAAGCTTCTATTAGTAACTTCGGTTTGACCATCAGTTTGAGGGTGATAAGAGGTACTAAACAGTAAAGAAGTCCCCAGTTTTCTCCACAGAGTTCTCCAAAAGTGACTAAGAAACTTAGAGTCTCGATCGGAAACCATAGTCTTGGGAATACCATGTAGATGCACAATCTCTTTGAAGTACAAGTCGGTAACATGCGAAGCATCATTAGACTTGTTCCATGGTACAAAGTGAGCCATCTTTGAAAACATCATGACCACGAGAATGTCGAATCTTTGTTCTTTGTGTTCTGGAAGTAATCCCAAAACAAAGTCCGACACCTCCTCCGTAGCATATTTGGAATTGGCGATGGTATATAGTCCGCATTGTTTCCATGAGTTTTAGCCATCATGCACAACACACTTCTTGACAAATCTACTTGATGTCTTTCTCACAGCTTAGGCGAAGTTTGCCTTCACTAGAGCTAAGGTTTTTGCTTCACGAAGTGTCCTCTAATGTTCCACCGTCGTGTGTCTCAATCTCGAGCAGATGGGATGCGTAGAGTGTTTCCTTTAAAAGAGAAAACCGTCCATCCTTCTGAAATCCTTGAAAGGCTTGTCGTGCCATACCTTCAGTTTCACCGTCAGCATCCTCTCATATAGTTCTTCGACACATCAAAATCCCGACTACTTGGACTTGTGGAAGTCACTAGGGCATGTCTCCTACTGGTATCATGACAAGCGTTATGAACACAGCTTTATGCTTGATTGTGTGGTTGACAGCTTGTAAGAATTCCACTATGCCCGCATGTCTTCGATTCAACTTGTCTTTGGTGGTTGATGAATTTTAGTCTTCATGATCTGAGAAAACCTGAAATGGCTTGTAAAGATATTGACTCAATGAAATAAAGCTCTATAGATAGCACAAAACTCCCTTGTCATAGGTGGAGTACTTCCTTTTGCTTCATTTATTCTCACTAAAGCGATGGGTCCTTCTTGACTAAGACGCACCAATCGGCAGGGTGCATCTCTACTTGGAAGACTTTGTTGAAATCAGGTAAAACCAAACATGGAACCGATTACTTTCTTCTTAATCAACTCGAAGCTTTCTTCGACAACACTAGTCCCATGAATTTGTCTCCCTTTAAGCATTCGATTCTGGGAGCCATTATAGTACAATCCACGAATAAATCTCTATCAAAAAAGTAGCCTATGAAAACTTCGTCACATCATGGATCGGTAGGAGTTGGCCAAGTCGTAATCGCCTCTATCTTGCTTGGTCATCATTTTTTTTGATAACGATGGTGTCGGGACGACACGCGCACCTCGACTAATCCCTCGGGTGCCATAATACCCTACTAACCATGGACACCAGGTAAGACGTAAGGAAATTCCTTGGATAGGTGTGGGGGAGACTCGGGCTGGGGACCTACGCAGCGGAAAGCGGGAGACCCACCATCAGAACTACCTCCTTGGGTTGTCCATCTCTCAATTCCATCTTTAAATGTATGTGAAATATGATTAAGTCGACATAGAAGTCACACTTCTTGAGTTGACAAATATTATTATCCTTAGGATGAAACGGTGCCTCGAATGCTCGAGTGCTCAGCCAGTTTTCTTTATAGATCGAAATATCATCCTGAGAGTATACCACCACCATTTCCGATGCATGGCTTAAGGATATGATTCATAAACCTCATAAAAGTCTTTAGGGGCATTGGATAGTCAAATGGCATCACCATCCACTCATAGAGTCCATCTCGAGTTTAAAGGCTAGTCTTCCATTCATCTCCTTCCTCTGTACGAATGCGATGGTATCCACTCCTCGAATCAATCTTCGAAAAGATGGAAGCACGTAGAGTTGATCCGACCAAATCATCAGTCTTGGAATGGGAAATGCGATATTCAATATTAATCTTGTTGTCTTATCAACACATATGAATCCATCCTTCTTTGGTACTAAACGAGGAGCGCCTGAGGCTCTTACTCTCTCGAATAAGCCCTTCCATTGAAGCGACTCATCGACTTGTCTGTAAGCTCTTTGTGTTCTGGACTCATCCACATGAAGTAGGTTTATTAGGCAAAACAAAAGAGCACGGTACAAGATCTGCATTTGATGTTGGAATATCTCGTAGGGAAGCTGACCGTATGGAATCTCCTCAGGTACAAAAATACTAATAGAAGAATACAGCAAGATGGAGGAATGCTCTCTAGGGCATTCCAACGATGAAGTTCGCAACGTCTGTTTGACCATGGAGGTCGAGAGGAAGGATGTGAGGGAGGCGGCCAGCAGGATCGTCACTACCAAAAAAGGGTCTCAGTACCCGAGGGAAGAGGCGGCCTCCTCCCGAGTCTATTGTTAGAGATGCGACTATAGATGGTTGAATCTCCCAAGGGAGCTATTATGCGCCACGGGTGTGGATCTGTAAGCCATTGATTTCCAATATTACGTGGCATTGTGAGGCCCGATTAGCTGCTCGACGGTCGGAAGCGGATCCGGCGATGATGGAGTCCTATCGATCAGTGTTAGAGATCGACCTTTGCAGTTGGATCTCACTAAAGGGCGGTTTATTGCATCGGTTGAGGATGTAATGTAGGTGTGCATAAGTCAGATTGATGGCACGAGGTAAGCGTCGACAATAGGGTTCTTTGATCTGAATGATGCCTTTATAGCGGGTTAGGGGGATTATCCTCATATCTTCAGGGTGAGAAGCACGAATCAGAGTGATAGAAGGAGTGGCATCACGAGGAGAGATCTCAAAAAGGGATCGTCTTGAAGCCTTCGATCGTCAAACCGCCGATCCAACCCGATGATGATATTACTTGGAAACCTTTGCAGATGCGAAGATGGGGTATCGATAGTATTGCTATTATCAACCTTTGAAGGGCGGCGAATCTCTTCTTGGGAAAAAGTGGGGCGTCGATTTTCTTGGGTTCGAGGTCGAAAAGGTCGTCTGATGGATGGGTCAAATCCGAGCGTCGTTTAGGTATCCCCTTACCGCGACCTGAAGTATGCGATCCTCCCGGTTTCGATCCTGAGTGGATTACGAGAAACGGGTTTCGTCGAGGTATCAAACGGGGATGGGGTATTCATGATTGTTTCAAAAATGGGTTACGTATAGTGGGCCTTGAAATGCGTGAGGATGTGCAGCGGTAGTCAGCGATCAGGAGTAGCGATGTTAGATCGTAGATCTCGAATCATTACATCTCAAATCTATTGTGTTACGCTCCTCGGAACTTCGATCCCGAGTCATCGTTGTAGGGTTTCAATCCACGGGTCTTGATGAGGATTTTCCACCAATCGCCATTGTCGGTTCTCTTAGGGATTAGGGTGGCAATGCTTCAAGTCATCAATCCGTCGAAGTGAAGACAAGGGCTAGCTCTGGGGCCATTCAGGTAGTTGCTTCGTTGAGCTTCCGGTCCTTTCGTTTCTCGTAGGATCGTTTGGGATCGAGGCCCGCTAAAGGGTCAGGTAGAGCGGGAGTTACAATTTGTCTTGCCAGTCGGGGGGATGCGAGGATAGTCACGATTGGAGGTCACTATTTGTGTCGGCAATCTTTTTCTTCTGGTTTCCAACATTGCGATTGCGCCGGTTGCAGGCTGTTAGGTTCATTGGGTTTCCACTTGATTGGTTTGGTACCTTTGCCATGGTTGTGGGTTGTTCTGTAATGATCTTTGGTTGCCTTTGCCTAGGTTGTGGGCGGGGTCGGTTTTTCTCTCCTTTGCCCGGGGTGTGGGCTTGGCTTTCTTTGGTTGGTTGTTTGTTGGCCCTGAGTGTGGGGTCTGGTTTGTTGTTGATGGTGTTGTAGTTGGTGCCTACCCTTCCTTCTTGGGGGGTAAGGCTTTCGTTCTCTTGGATTTTCAGCTTCGGTGGGGCATGTCCTGCTGGCTTGGGTATTTGGTGTCTGTTGTTTGAACATTGCCCGCTCTGGTTTTAGGGAGGTCTTGTCCGTTTTCGGGTTTCTTGGGGCCTCGGGGCTCCTTGCATTGTCATTGGTTGTTGTTGGGCTATCGCCCTTTTTGGAAATAAATTCTTACTTATCCAAAAAAAAAAAAAAAAAAAAAAAAATCTCCTCAGGTACTACATCAATGAGTGCGCGGGGTGGCTCTACTTCTTTAGGATCTCCTTCTCACTTTCGGTTTCTTATTAGCAACCAAGGCCATCACATGCGAGACCAATCTGATTTGCTTTCTCGGCTTCAGTTTGACAACAAGAAAATTTTGCTTTCTGCTTTGGTTTGGAAATTTGGAGGCAGTGCAGTTTCCAGCAGTGCTAAAACATTTGTGGCCATCCTTGCGGAATGTGTAAGTGTTCTTGAAGCCATCATAAATGACCTTCCTATCATATTTGCCATGGCCTCCCAAGTAGCAAGTGACAAACATCCATTGGAGCAACATCACCTATACCTCGTCTGTTGGTGCATTCCCGATTTTAAAGAGGCAGGCTATGCTTTGCTTTATATCCATGCCTGTGAAGCGAGAGCTAGAGTTTATAGGGTTTCGGATGTGGATCCATCTTCAAATCAAGCTTTTGCACCATCTCCAAAAACACAATTCTCGAAACTCCCTTATCAATAATAACCAAACAGACCACGTCATGGTGTGAACTTTGTGCTTGAAAAGACATTGGGCTTGCATGACAATTCTCCTCCTTTAGCGGCTGCTTGTATCTTAAGACTCCTTTGAACAACTAAAGAGTCGTGGTCGGGCATAGTAAGTTCATCCTTATCTTCGTAATTAGGATTCAGTGCCCTCTTCGACATCTTCTTCCTCATCTTCATATTCTTCAATTAGGGCAACCACTCGTCGGTTAGGACATTCAGAAGCTATATGCCCAAATCGGTGGCATTTAAAAGCACTTGCCCTTGACTTAGAGTAGACTCTTCTTTGTGGCTTGTGCACTTCATCTTTTACTTGAGGTTTAAAGGGTGGTTTTAACTTTACTAGGACCCCATGAAGTCGAATTCTTGATAAATCCTTCTTTAATCCGATTTGTAGTAAAGCCCATGCTTGTTTAGAGCCTCAACTTTTTAAGGCAAGCATCACATCTTGAAGAAGTATTATAAGAACGCAATTGAGCAGTTTAGAAATTTCGAACCTCAAACCAGCAAGGTAGCGGGCTATGGACTGCTCCTCAGCCTCTTGCAAGTCTCCTTTGATCATCAAATTTTCAAACTCAGCCGAATGCCCTCCCGGTCGGTCTAACTGCTTCAAGTCCCGAATTTTGAGAGGAATATACTAGCGATAGTGGAAGGAGGAAGATACTTCAGCGCGATTCTTTCTTCATCTTTCCCGAAGTTTGATCTTCTTAACATCATCTCTACGTATTGCCTCTTTAAATTTTCCGCGAAGCACTCTTGCTCTGCAGTAACGCGACTTCACCTTTTTGCTTCGGGGATCATAATATTTAAAGACACGTTCGACGGTATTAAGCGATCAGTCATCGGCATCGTTCTTCCTTGAATTCAGGAATATCAAACTTTGGATTGAATGGGACTTTCATCATTATTCGTTTCTCATAGTTATCATCATGTGGTATGATCTTCATACCTTCCTCCGTAATCATATTCTCTTGAATGCTTGTCTTTAGGCTTCTTGCGCCTCAGTAATCCGAACGGCTAGAGCGACCTGATTCCTCGTCAGGCTTTTTCATCACCTTCACCTTCATGAAGGTCTTTGTTGCCATAGGATCATCATTGATAGCCATCTCTGCTTGTAGACGCTGAACCACGATTCAAGATCGCAATGCTATGAATGGGGACTGAGAGAACTACTTGAACCATGATTAGGACTCTTGTCTCCTAACCAAGAATACTCTTTAGCTATGATCGCCCATCAATCAAGCCAGCCCCGATACCACTGGCGTAAGGTCAGGACCGCATGGATGATCCGTGGCTTGTGTCAAAATATGGGCTCAGTAAGTTTTCGGGGCCAAAAATAGGTTATAATGAATTCTCGAGATTTTCGGTTAAGAAAGGTAATTCTAATTTTTGTATATAAGGGAAAAAGAGGTATTTTAGGGAAGGCCTGGTAGTATGGAAACAAAGATTTTGAAAGTTTTGGGTTGAGGTTGAAAATATGGTTATGGAAAGCTTAGAGAAAAGGATGAGATGCAGATGGAAAGTAGAGTCTACAAGAGTGGTTACTACTCTGGCTTAATGAAACGATCCTACACAAGATGGATGATGAAGTGAAGGCGCCACAACAATTATGGATTCTTTGATAAGTCTGGTCAGATTTCTCGTCACTCATGAATTCACTAAGGTACGAGAAGCCACTCTAACTCGCCCCTGCGGGAACCCACCCAAGAGATAAGAGAACAAGAGAACTCTTAAAAAGAGAAATTTGAAAATATTATTAAATCCTGAACTGACACAAGTTAATTACACATGGTATATATAAATTTCATACTTAAATCAAAAAATAACTTCTACTTCTAACTAGGAAAGAAACTTTCTAAATTACAAAAGCAACTCCTAAAAGAAAACTTTCTAAAATAAACAAACTTTCTAAAATAACAAAGAATCTTCCTAAAATAAATAAAGTAAACTTTCTAAAATAAATAAAGAAATCTTAAGAAATAAATAAAGCAAACTTTCTAAAAATTATGTAAGGTAGCCCACATCGTGGGTTTTTTTTTTTTTCGATAGTTAAAGTCCGACCACATCAAAGGGTTTTTTTTTTTTTTTGGATAATTAAGAATTTATTACCAAAGGCCATGGCCACCAAACAACTGTAGCAACACCAAGCCTAAACTGGCTACCGTGATAAGACAACAACACAAAGACCTCCCCTAAAACATAGGGAAAGGGGCATCACCGACATAACCACCAAACCAAACCCTACGTACCGGGGGCGACTCAAGCATAACAACAAGCATACCAACCATAGCTAACTTGCCCCCATCCCGGCGGTGAACTGGGCCTTGCTAATTCGGCAAGGCAACCTCAAGAAATACCAAGGAAACAAGGACACACAACCTGCAATAATCAAATCCCAAACATGGACAACATATCAGTAAACAAAGATTCATCGAGACTTGAGGGAGAACCTGGCGGAACAACCAATCCTAAAAAGGCACAAGTCGCCGATGACCAACAAAGCACTGAGCCAAACACGCCCCGCAATCATCTCACCAATGGAGAGGCTCTTGCGGAGATTTACATGTCCCAATGTTCCGCCAGTTATGTTCCGCAGTTTGTTCCACCCCAACACAAAATGAAAAACCATCTTCACAAAGATCGTCGACTCATCGATCAACCATGATTAATAACTTCAGTGAATGGTCATCATCAACGGCAAATCGCCAACAGAACCACCATCAAAACAACTATTGAACATTCAATGAAGTCAATGATCTAGCTCCATGAAATTTGTTTGATACAAAGCTCGGAGATTCCGTGGTCCGGTGTTCGCGAAGAGAATGGTCTCGCCGGGGCAAAACCAATATCTCATTGGCAATAGCCAAGCCAAAGGCACGAACGACAAGGCTGATATTATACTTCTTCCATCACTATTCGATAAGAAATAAAATGATCGCCGCACTCGTACTTCCGTTAATATGAAAACAATCTCAAAACGTCTCACGCAACGCGACAACCCGACGGATTCACAGTCTAACGCGAACGCCCCGATCTCCACGCCATCGTTTTTCGCGAACGCAGCATCCAGAAAACCCGACACAGCTCGCCGATAACTCGCGATCCATCGTCGGCCATTGTTCTTCAGATCCGAGTCACCGTCCAGAACGACAACGGCACCTTCCGTTAACACCATCTCAACGCTTCGGTGTTTCAACGCCGGTCCGGATGCTCTGTGTCGGATCAACGAGGTCAACCAAAACCATTCCGCTCCCAATCCCAAGAATCACCTTAAAACGTCGATCCGCCCGTCTCTTCGCCATCAGCGTCATCTCACCGCCAACGATTTAATCCACCTAAGGCCTCACCGCCCTCGGAACCGAACCCCGAGAACTCGCTAATCCGCTGGCCGAAACTCCATGAACATGCCTTTTCATACCGGCCGCGTAATCGGCGCCAAGATGACGGATCTCGAGATCCAAGAGGAAACTGCACAAAAATAACCCCATAGTCCACGCCGCTGGCCCGCAACGACCGAAAACGAGATCGCGAACCCACCGCCAGGTAACACGATATTCGCATACGCCACCCCGGCTCGAACTACGGGGAGAGCTTCTACTCAGGGAATATCCATGGATAACTCCAGATCGGGGCGAAGACGGCGAACATCCCGATGGTCGGGGAAAAGTGGGATCCGAACCCAAAATGATCCTTTTCATGGAACCAAGTAAACAATTTCCCAAGATACCTCAAAGACGTAAATCAGAGACACCAAGTTCTCGAACTGATCTGAGATCAAAGAAAAATAAATCCAAGAGTTAAATGCTTTCGCCATGAACCTCATCTCGGGAGAGAGAGAGGGAAACTCCTGCACCCATTGAAAAAAAAAAAAATTATATATCTATCCACATCAGGGGTTTGTCCAAGTCTGATCACGTTTTTTTGCCTTCCAAGACCCAAATGAGGTCCAAAAAAGGAGTTTTCACATGTATTCAATGCGTCTTGACCTCCCCTATCCAATTCTTCAATACTGTGTGGCTGAATTCCCAATGTTCGGGTGTGTTTATAGAAGCTCCCGTGACTGCTGGCAATGATCGTATAACCTGCAGGCCGGACTTTCGTTAAAGCATTGGGAAACATATTCAAGCAATATTCAACGATCCAACTTCCTAGCTATGAAATTCACCCCCTCTTGCAGGTTCATCCATGTAAATATAGGCCCCAAGAAAGGGACATCCGCCAGTTCCAGGTTGAATAGACACTCATGGAAATCATTCATGGCCGTATCCCGAACCATATTACCCCCATATTTCTCATTGACAAATCTGGTGGTGTTGAAGTCACCTATTACCAACCATGGATTTTGGCCTACCACGGGTTCACACCATTGAAGATGACGCCACAGCACCCTTCTATCAATGTAATTATTTGAAGCATATACGGCCGAACACCAAAATGAAAGTTTGTCCTTGAGGCCAGTAACATGATATAGTATCGCTCGGGTCCAGGAACGGATAACATCAATTACTCAACCTTAATGCGGTTTCCACAAATCCGACTCACCAAGGTGTCATGATCATAATTATGAAACATTCTCCAGCCCGGAAATATAGTTGTGAAAATTCTTTCCTTGTTAGGAGCTCGCACCCGAGTTTCCAAAATACACACAAAATCAAGAGCTTGGGACTCTACACAAAATACACAAAATACACTTTGCTAATCCTCTAATTAAACCAACCATTAAGATGGCTAATCTTAATCACAATTTAAATATCATAGGGCATAAGTTGCATTTGCTCCCCAAAAATCCTTACTTGAATATAACAAAACATATCAGGTGTTACAACTACATTGCTGGTTTGAGATCTGGTATTGCTAGAGTTATTTTTTTGCAACCATATAATAGTCTTCAAGATGATGAAACTTGCTTTGAAGGTTGGGACTAAAAAAAGCATGGAAACTCTACTACAACCGAGAGTGTGGCTAATGAAGGGTCTGGCTGGTGCCCTAAGTCTTGAATCCTAGTGGCAGGGAAAACTACCCACACTCATAAAGAGTGAAGCACTACGAACAAAGTTTCAAGTCAAAGACGCGTTTTAAGTGCCAAGGGTCAGCATTGATTCTCGAATGTCCTAACCAAAAAAGCGTCATTTTAATCGAGGAAGATGAAGCCATGAAGAAGATGTTGAACAAGGGATCGAATCTAAGCATGTCCAAGAAGACAATGAGAATAAATCAATGCTATCAAAATCTAAGTCGATGTCAAGTATAGTCGACCCAAACCATATCCAAGAAGAGACAGAAGAGTTCACTACCACAAATTTGATTTAGAAATCAAAGATGCTTCTGATGTGACGACTTTGGTCGTTGAAGAAACCGGAAAGTGAAAAGGAATTCTCAATTAGAAGCAAAATCGATTATAGAATTTGTTGATGTAATGTTCAAGAAATACTAAATCCGCTTTTCCACTCCATGAAGGGTATTCAACATCAAATAGACCTCATACCAGGTTTGGTTTTTTTTTTTTTTGGATAATTAAGCGTTTATTTCCAAAAGGCAAAGCCCCACCACCTCATACTAGGTTTGGTTTTTCCTAATAAGCTAGCCTCTATGAAGAGCCATAAGGAGCATGAAGAGTTTAAAACACAAGTTGATGATTTTCTTGACAAAGGGCTTGTTCAAGAGAGCAGTTCCTATGTGGTTCCCACTATGTTGGTGCATGAAAAAGATGGATCTTGGAGTATGTGTTTTGATTGCCAAGCTTTCAACAACATTTTTATTCATGAGGAATCAAGATTCAACAAAGGGCAAAGAGTGGAACAATATGAAAGACAAGCATATGAAGGTTATCAACGGCTGGTATTTGATCCAAGAGGATGGATTCAGTTACACATGATAAAAGAGAGGTGTTCCAAGTTGTGCACAAGAATATATGGTTCTTCCAAGATTATTAAGAAGATCATAAATAATGCTTACAAGGTTAAATTGCCCGGTGACTGCAATATCTTGCCTACATTCAAGGTTTGTGATTCGAGGTCTTATCACGGTGAAGACTCGAGGAAAATTCTTTTTCCAACTATGTGGGTTTGATGCAGAGCTTCTATAAACACACCAAACATTGGGAATCTCAGCCCCTAATTATCAAGAATTGATCGTGGGAGGTCAAGACGCATTGAATACATGTGAGAACTCCTTTTTTGGATCTCATTTGGGCCTTGGAAGGCAAAAAACGTGGTCATACATGGACAAACCCCTGATGTGTTAATCTCAAGTTTCCAGAAGGTGGTGGATAATCCAGTGAACAGAGCTATGTGTGAGAGATGTGTTAATCTCGGATGACGAATCATGCGGTGGGACCTGAAGCTGGTGGGGGTCGACCAATATTGTCGCCCTTCCTTAAAAATCTGAAGGTTTTCTCGGGTTCCTTAAATGGTCTCCCCACACTAAGCACTCTCGAAAATGAGAAGTCTTTAAGGTGTTGAGAAACGGTGGAGCGGCCTATCCCACGATCCGAGGGGCGATGCTTTCACCGGCTGTACCCATCATAGGCCCGATCGCCGATCCGCACGGCAGCGTGAAAGAAGCCCGACTACAAGGGCACCTACCGGGTTATGTACGGGCCACACGAGGTGGATCCGGCGGCCGGTGGAGGGGGTTCACCCAAGATCGGGCCTCAACAAACAATTGACCACACTCCTCCAAGGGAGGCACCACTCCATTGCAAAGCAGCCTAAAGATACCTCAGAACTGAAGACGGCATCAACAAAGACGAACGCTGTGCCAACAAATCCGATGAAGAAAGCATGGCTCGCACCGACGAGGCCAGATCCGAACCCAAGTCCGCCCGACGAGCCCAAATCCAGCAATTGGAGCTCACCTGAGGTCTCTCCTTCGGTCTTAAGTGTGTCATCCCAAGCAAGGTGACGAGCATGTGAGGAAGGGCGCATTTAAGGTGGCTCAGATTGCAATGATCCTCCGGGGCAAGACTGGAAAAGTTCGGGTCTCTGGTGCCTCGGGTGGAAATGGGGTCCGTTACGCCTCTAAGGCGCCGAATGTGCCGATGGTAAGCTTGTTGCCAACCTATGAGGCGTGGAACGAGGCACTTACACGCGTCGCAGCGCTCTGACGCTTCCCGCTCCCTGGCGTCGGTTAACAAAGCCGGGGGCAAAGCAGGAGATGCCTCGAAATTTCCTACAACCGAGAATGGTTTATTCTTCTTCGGGACAGGATCCGCTTCGACCGGGTTATGGATGCTGGTCCATGGCACTTAGCAGGGAGACCGTTCATATTACGTGCATGGAGGCCTGGAATGGACATGCTCAACATTCAGTTATCATCTATCCCATCTAGGTCAGGTTCTATAACATTCCTTCCTGAATACCGAACAAGCACTGAATGGGCACATTGCAAGTGACTACTGAACTAGCCGCACCTTTGATCCGCCACCGAGAACCGCACTAAATTATCTCCTTTGCTAGAATTTGTATCAGGTCAGTTGACTGTTTTCCCTAAACTGCACCCTCGATTGTGCAATGGCAATTATTCTACAATAAGAATCGAATATCCTTGGGCTCCTAAATGCTGTTCTGAATGCAAACTGTTTGGCCATAACCTGGCAAATTGTCAAGTTAAGAAGAGTCCGAGCTGTGAAATAATCGCCACAAATCCTGAGAACGAAGTATGAGGCCAGTTGATAAAGTGTGGATATTGACGATGTAGGGAAGGGTCGGTTAGCAAATTGAACTCCACAAATTTAGTAGACAAGGTTGCCACCCATTCCTACTACATACAGCAGACCCGAAATTAGGCTGGACGCAGAGGAAGTTGATGTGGCAATTGAAGTTGACGTCCCTCCCAAGTTGCATGGTAACACCTTTGCATGTCTAGCGCATGGCGATGAGGAGGGTCCTGGTGTGGAGGAAGAACCACTATCCGTTCCTATTGTTAACGACCGATTTTTCTCGATACTTCTCCCATTATTGACACTTTCTCAGCATTACAAAAGTGCTTGATGAGCTGGACTTCACGCCGTGCCTCTCCAAGAAGAAAGCTTGAGAAATGAAGAAACGGAGTCTCTGCTTAATGCCAGGATCCAATGATGTGGGGGACTCCACACTTCCCAATGGTTAAGTTCGGGCCTCTTGAACATATGGGCTTCAACCCACCCTCAAGCAAAGAGAAGTGCCTCTTTGCAAAGCTCATGATCTTGATTTTATTTGTCTCAGAAACCCTCAAAGTGCACATAACAGGGACATAATTTTCAGCTCTCTTTTTCCGAGGTGGAGACTCTTCCATAACTACGAAAGCATGCTGGTGCTTGGTATGAACTGACTAGTGGAAACCCGAGAAGGGCAAAGATTGATATTATCTTTACCCATGGACCAAGCTATGCTTTGCCATCACTGGTCGAAAAGCAACACTTCCTTTGTCTCTAGTTGCACGCCTAACAACTTCATGGGTAGAAGAGTGCTCCTCGCGCCATCTCTTATGGTGTGTGAGCCCTTGAAGGCAAAACCCTTGATGATTATGGGCCACTCATACCAATTGTGTTCAGCAAGGAAAGGTCCGGAGGCAACATGTCGAATGACACGGCCATGAATGACTTCCACGAGTGCCTGTTTTCCCTTGAGCTTGGGGATGTTCCTTTCGTGGGGCCTTTATTCACTGGGATGAACCGTTTACAAAGTTAACTTCATAGCTAGGAAGTTGTGACAGATGCCTTCAAAATGAATGCAGCCTTGGATATGTTCCCAATGCCTACTAAGTTCTCCCGGGTTATCCGATCATTGCCCTCCGTTACCACCTTAAGGTAAATCCGCTTCCGAAATTCGTGAAAAGTTTATCCCATTCAAATTCTTTAATTTCCTGGCCGATCATCCGCACTTCATCATTTGTAAAGAAGGTGGAGTAATGAAGTTTCTGGTGACCCCATGTTTAGACGACCGTTGCCGGTGCTGCGAAGGCCATCCTTAAAAGCCTTCACTTCCGATCCTTCGTAGGTTGTACGAGCGCCGCCTCAGAGCGGCCAGAGGCACTTTGCCAGCTCCAACATGCCGGCTCACCGCCTCAAGTCCCATGCCTGGGAAATGAGAAGAGTTGCTTAAAGAATTATCATTACTTAATGCAAATTAAGGGCAGTTTCTTGAAGCAAAATCTAGAGTTCCGGTTTAAACTTCAGGGACCGTAACACTCGCTTCTTCCACAAAGTCAAGCCAAAGCCTGTAATGCTCTGAGTGCTTAAAGGTTATTACTTTTAAGTGTTTTGATGCGTAATCAAGACTCCTCATTTATGTCATCAAGGTGAAGTCAGCGGCACTTCCAAGGTATTTGATAAATTGATAACTCCACAGATAGTCGATCCGAGTATTTAGATGGTCGATGGTTTGCAGTGGTCCCCAAAGATACGGATGCGTCGAATGTTAATTTCCCATGAGGAGATCAAGGAGTCATTTTTCCATCGATGATTCCAAAGCTCCCGCCCCACTTTTGGGTTCAAGGTTTTGGCGTATCAGTATTATCGAGTGACGTCATGCTGAATATTCCTTTTTTGAATCAGCGTTTCAAGTAGATTAATCAGATAATTATAGCTTTGGTGCCTAAGGTTCCTGAATCCCTGCTCTTATGCGGCACTGACATAGTGCCTGTTTCTTGTTGCAACACCATCTATAAGTGCATCTCGAAGATCATCAAGCAAGTGAGAATTAAAATGTGTCTCCCTGCATAATATCACCATCACAAAGCCACTTTGTTCAAGGTCGGAGTATCACACAATGTCCTCATCACTCAAGACCTTATGTTAAACTACCATCGTGATATTATCCTCCTGTGCGCTAAAGGTTGCCACATCATGAAGGCATACGATTACGCTTAGTTAGGTTGTATCTTCGAGATCCTCTCGCATAGAACTCTACCCATCTATTGAATGTATTAGTGGTCAGATCACTACCCCATCCTTCTATTTCGATAAATGCAGCCAGCTTATGGGTTTTTTGCTAGCAAGCGCTGGTTAAGGCAAGGGACCCATTATCATCTTTTTTATTCATCCCCGCATCGGAGGCTCCCTTCCGTGTCCCACCGTGGCCGCTAATAGACAAGGGCTTCGCTTTCACCCCGTATGCAAGGAAATCAACCTAACTCACTTATGCTTTCATGATGATATGTTTTTATTTTCCGTGACTTCCATCTCAAGAAACCAGTCTTCTCATGGACGACCGCTGTGCTCAGCGGCTTCCTGTGGCTTCAAGTGAATAAGGTAAATGTGCCATTTTCCTAGCCTCTGAGTTTCGATGAAGTTAGAATGACTTATCGAACGCCACAGGTTCGCCGGGGGAGATTTCCCATGAGATATCTGTGGAGTCCTCCGATTTCTACAAGGCTCACTCACTGATCGTATGCCTCTTATTCAAAGAATTACGCGACCCGCCTGACAAGCAAGTCTTTATCTTATGCCTAGACATGCCTGATTGCTTCGGTCTTATACAATATACAATTGTACCAGCAAGTATTCCTCGTTTATTATCCCTGCTTTACTATATCCAAGATCGAGCGGGCCATTTAGTAGCTTCTATGGGCTGGAATCGAACTCTCGCCGTGCTAAGATCAAGTGGAACCTGCGGTGTTCCCAAAGCGAGGAGGGCGGTTTAGGCCTCGTGACGTAGCTAAAGACCTCGAATGATTCAAATGTTATGAAGCATGTCCGAATCTCGTTCTACAAGAAGGACTCCCATGGGTGGCGTGGGCGAGGTTTTATCTGCAGGAGCCTCCGAATGCAAAGGTCCCCACGTAGTCGTCTCCCGAGTCGGGTGGAAAATCCTTCAACTTAGAGAGAGAGGATCGCACTTCATGCCACAAGGGCGATGGAGCCTAACTTTTTATGGCATGATTTCGAACCCATTTGGTCCTCTCCTTCCCTATTATGGTGAGCGGATCTTGTATGACTCTGCAATTCACTGTAACGCTCGAGTAGCTGTAGTTATTGATGAAGGGAGGTGGAATTGGCCTACCGCTAATTCAGGTGACCTTATTGCTATCAAGAACAGTTGTGCCAATTACCTTATCGATGCATTCTAGGAGGATATTATATCTCGACTCTAGATCCTTCGGGTTTCACCGCACTGGCCTCGAACCACTTTAGACCAAAGATGCTCATGGTTAGTTGGCACCATTCGACGATGTTTCAAGCCATCGTATTACAAGCCATTGTCCGTCGGTCGTATTTAACGTATTGGTTACCTAGGATAAGCTTCTCTGCTGGGGTCTCACCACTCTATATCTTGTGTATTTTGGTCGTGCTAATGTTGGAAGACATGAACCACTATTCTTCTATTGCCATTTCACGCCTGGTATTCGCAGAGGATTCTATGGTCAGGCGGGTCTCTAGAACTCCAAGGAATTGGGAGAATCCACTGTGGGTAATCGCTAACAAGGGAAAGTCCTTCACTTCTATTACAAGGAAGATCGTTGGGTGCTACTATTCACCACTTGTGGGTCAAATTAATAGTAGAATCTATGAGAACAACTACGCTCCAAAGCCTGATACTATTTTTCGCCCTCATTTGTGAAGATGTTAGGCTTCAGATTTCAAGCCTTCGAAGGTTGTCGATAGTCCCGCAAACGTGATCAATGCAGGAGAGATGGTCCTTCCCTATTAATATTTTATCTCCCGGTAGGTCAATGCTTGATTTGTGATTGCTCGGGGCCTTCGTGCCTTGCCCTAAGTTGTGGGCGGGTTCTTGTGTTGTTTCTTTTTTCGCTCCTAATGTGGGCTTTTGTCTTTATTGGTGGCTTTATGTCGTTTCGGGCTGACTGCTCCATTTATAGGGAGGTGTCAGTCTCGTTTTTTCTTCGGGCTCGTCAGGGCCTCGCCCCAGCTTGTATTCCTTTGGTTGGGCGTTGCCCCTTGGTAATAAATTCTTAATTATCCAAAAAAAAAAATTGGTGTTTCATTTTTGTCGATCGATGGTTTCGGTCGGGTCGGGTCCTAGTCTATGTTTGGGCTTGATTGCCTTAAATGTCAGGCCGGGCTTGGTGTGGTGTCGATGCCGGATGCCGGTGGGTGTTGAGTTTTTGTTTTTTGTCCTTGATTAGAAAGTTGTTGGTTGTTTCGGCCGCTTGCCCCTCCTTAGTTTTTGTGGGAGGTTCTCGTCTGTTTTTAATTCGGGGCCTCGGGCTCGTGTATTCTTTGGTGGTGGACTTTGCCTTTTGGAAATAAACGCCTTTAATTATCCAAAAAAAACCGTGATGTGGAAACGCTATATTTATTTTAAAGTTCGCTTTATTTATTTTATGGGTTTGCTTTATTTATTTAGAAAGTTTGCTTTATTTATTTTGGTAAGTTTACTTTATTTATTTAGGAAAGTTTGCTTTTAAGAGTTGCTTTATGTAATTTAGAAAGTTTCTTCCAAGTTAAAGCAAGTTAAGTCGCTTTATTTGATTTAGAAAGTATGGACTATATATATCCCCATAATGTAGTCTTTAAAAATCGCTCAAGTTTACTAATATTTTCGCATTTCTCTTTTTTTAAGAGTTCTCTTGCTCTCTTATCTCGGGTGGATTCCCTTGGGGCGTAGTTCGTGGCTTCTCATACCTAGGTGGATTCCTTGGTGGCGGTTTCCTGTCTCGACTTATCAATCAACCCGTCCATAGTTGATTGTGCAGCGCCTCTACTCCATCATCTATCTCAGGTGGATCTTTCGTGAACCTAGTGCAACTACTCTTCCGCAAACTTTCATCTTTTCCTCGACTTACCATTTCATCTTTTCTAAACTTCTCCATAACTAAATTTTCAACCTCAACTCCAAAACTTTCCAAATCTTGTTCCATATCACTAAAACCTTCCTAAATACCTTTTTTTCTCATTATATACCCCGTAAATACACCGTCCCTAACTTCTAGAAAATCAAAATTCTCCATAACCTATTTTGGCCTTAGAAAACTACCCAAAACCCATATTTACTTACCTAAACTTCTGATCATCCACGGTCCCAACCTCGCATCATCGCTGTCTCTATTGCGGGTCAGGTGGTGTCCCTCGTCAGTTCCTGATCGCTTCGTGCACGTAATTCTCAGTGTGGGTTTTTCTTGGTATCCTTGTCGCTTCTTTTCCCTATCATGGCGGGTTATGGTTTGTTTCTCCTTCGCTCGAGATGTGGGTTTGTTCTTATGTGGTTATTTTGATTGCTGACCGTATTCAGTCCGTTAGATCGCTCTCCTTCATCAAGTGCGCTGGCTTGGTTATAGTTGGTTGGTTTGCCTTATGGCATCCGTGGTTTCTCAGGTCCGTTATGCGATGCCCCTCTCCTATTTTTGGGGGAGGTGCTGTCCGTTCGCTTCTCCTGGCCTTAGCCTCAGATTCTTTTTTATGTTCGCTGGCTATGCCCTTGAAATAAATTCTTAATTATCTAAAAATAAAATAAATAATTGTCATAATGGTTCAGAAGCCTAAAATTTCTAAATCTTGATGACGAAACTGATCACACCTCGTTAAATTTGTCTTATGAAATTTAGTGACCCGTAAAAATTTCATTGAATTTTGAGACAAATAATATTTACGATTTTCTCGGGTGATATCGCTAGTGATTTTCGTGGACGAGATTTCGGCAAAACTTCTAAGTCGTAAATGTTGATCTAAGTTCATTTACAATAAAGTGAACTGAAAAGAAATAAAAAAATTTCGGGACAGAAATGGACCGAATGAGGCAATAGAAATCATTTATCTAAATAATAATAATAATAATAATAATAAAGATAAAAATCAAATGGGATGAGAAGACGGACAGAGAAGGCGTGGAGAGAGAGAGAGAGTTTTATAATTTTTTTTTCTTCTCTTCGCTTCTTTCTCATATTTATGGAAATCGGACCGTAAATTTTCATCGGAGCAGAAGGCAAAGTTGGACTACGACGAGCTAAGTGCGAGTACCAATATCTTAGCATTTTGTCAAACTTCAAGAGGTAGAAAATTTTCCTACTTGTGTTATTTTGAGCCTAAAGGCTATGTAATGGCTTGGAATTTTCTTAGAGGCCGTAAATTTCAGTCCCAAAATTGTTGGACTAAGTTTAGAAATTTTTAGGAATTTTTGGGACTGTGTTCTGATTAATTCGGCCGAATTTCTGGACTCAAGCTAACAAATGGGGTCAGAATTTTTCGTGGATTCATTCTGGACAATTTTAGAGCATAAATTTTTAAATTCTTGGGTGTTTTTAGACTTTATGGGAAGTCCCTTGAGTCTAGAATTTAACCATATGCCTATCAATAGCATTTGGTGTCCACATAATTTCTGAAAAAAATTTAATTGTAGCACCAAGGGTGCAAATTGCTTGGTTATGCTGACGTGTGTGGTCTAATACATCGAATAGCATGGGGTCGTTTTGAAAAAAAATATATGCTAAAACGGATAGTTTTGATGGGGCAATTCACGTGTAGGGTCATTTTGATCAATTTCACATCATATTATCGATGTCCTTATCGAATGTGACTAGCACGTAAAGTTTTGTTATAATCGAAGTTTGTTTCGATATAGTCGCTATGGAAGCCCTTTGTAGGTTTTATAGTTAAAACGTTAAACTGAGGGCATTTTCGTAATTTGTATGAATTGTGTAGGCGATTGGAGCATACGATGATAATCTAGCGTGCTTGACGAGAATTGAAAGAAATTAGTCGAGAAAAAGGTGAGTACTCAAAATCGTTTTCGGAAACGAAAGTGTTTAAATTACAAGTTTGTAAAGTGTTTTGAAAATATAATGTAATTAGTAAAACATTTTTTTTACCTCCCACTTGTTATACTTAGTAGAATATTTCGATTTCAGCACTTAAGAAGCATTTTGGCCTGGTTTAGCAAAACCCCTAGACGGCATGTACCCATTCCTGCCGATGTATTCCCGAATTGTGCATGGCAGGTTATGGGACATTATGACTAACTTATATTGCTTGGTAGGCAATCGGGGGTTAGATATAGTATATATTTATATAGTGAGTCACCCTCCGCATTCGAGGTATATAGATAGTTATACCGACATAGCGGCTACATGGCGACAGGTGTTAATTCCGAGGTTCCATCACCCCGGCATTTCGTTACGAGGTTCCATTATGCTTTATGATCCCGTCGTGTTCACCTGACCATATTCGACGTGTAGTGCTCGAGGTTCACTAATGATGTCAAAGTTCCGAGGTTTCATGGCATCAATGCCTAGAGTATTTCCTTAAATGGCCATATCAAGCTGGGTACTTGATTTTACAAAGATAGCACTTTTAGATATTAACACCACTCGAAATAGTTTTCAAAGCAAAGGTAAATAGTTTTCGGAATGGGGCTAAAAATGGTTTCATGAAGAAACTGCTTTTCTCATAAACACTTACAACCATTTATGTACGTATTTTCATATTGGGAGGTAAGCATACAACAGATAAAGAACATTTAGAACTTATAGTACTCACTCGAGCCCGTTGCCTCTCACGCTGCTTTTTAAATAATTTTCGTGTGCAAAAATAAGCCGAAAGACCTTTCAGATCCTTAGTCCTAGATCGCTGTGTCAGATATATATATATATATATATATATATATATATATAAGATAAGGTGTAAAGTGGGCGCTTTAATTCACCCTCGCTTTCGAGATCAGGAAGGAAGCATGGGCGTGAAGTGCTCTCGGGTGTACTCCCATGTACAGACAGTTTAAAATGAAAAGAGTAAAGCGTCCCTGTGCATTAAATTTCCACCATTCGTAAGTCGCGTGGAGCGAGTTGGTGGAAGGCTAGGGGAGAATTTGAACCAGGCCCAAAAATGCCGCACTCAACAATCCATCCGATCACTACTGTGGAAATGCAGAGGAAGTATTTAAAGAGATAGTCATGATCTAGCTTATGCAGAGGAGGGATTCTTAAACATAAATCTAGAGTACAAAGTGGCTCAAACTGAGATCGTATCACGAGGTTTTTCCATAAAGTCACAAAAGCTCTGAATGCTCTGGAGTGCGATAAAGTCATAACCTCCGGAATGGATGCGTGAATCGATGACCCGAGGCCATCAAAGAGAAGTTGCTCGGGGTTTTTTCAAGAATGTATTATGCTCTCGCCGGTCCTTCTCAACGCGAATACGCGGATAATGTTGGTGGGTTCACTCGCCCACGCAAAGACCCGGACATTTTAAAGGGTGAAATTACTCATGAGGAGATCAAGAAGGCCATGTCTCTATCGATGAAAAACAAAGCCTCGGCCCTCGATGAGCCTCTCGTCCCTTTTTCAAGCAGCGCCGTGGTCTATAATCGGGGGAGTGATGTAATTGAGGCAAAGGACTCTTCTTCAACCGTAGGCTTCTTCTGTGAGATTAATTGCACAGCTTATTGCTTTGGTCTCTACAAGTCCCTAATCCGAAGTCTATGAATGGATTATAGACCAATCTCGCTTTTAACACCGTATAAATGCATTTCAAGATTATAGTCGCGAGGATTCAAAACAATGCATCCCGATATAATAAGTCCTTCACAAATAGCCTTTGTGCAAGGTCTGAGAATCAGCCGATAATATCCTTATTACCCAAGAGCTAACGGTCAACTATCATCGAACCGCTGCCTCCCTAGGTGTGCCTAAAAGCCGACATTAAGAAGGCATATGACACAATTAGCCGGAGTTGTATTTTGGGTATTTTAGACAAGCACTGGAACACCCGTAGATTCGTTGAATGTATTAAGGAATGCATCACTACTCTACATTCTCAGACGGTAAACGGGTGAGCTAGCGGGTTTCTGAAGCATGTGGTTTTTGCTAGCAAGCGCGGGGTGAGGCAAGGGGATCCACTATCTCCACTTTTATTTATCATTGCTATGGAGGCTCTTTCTAGGTCATTATCAGCGGCTGCCCATAGTCAGGAGTTTCAGTTCCATCCTAAATGCGAGGAAATCACTAACTCCATCTAGTTTCATGATGATATTTTCCTCTTTTCTGGAGGGACAAAGTCCAGTGTACAAGTTATGATGAGCGAGTTGGAAAAGTTTGAGTATTTTTCTGGGCTGCAAGTAAACAAGCAGAAGAGTGCCATTTTCATGGCCGGGGTTAGCGACGACATCAAGACTGATTTATTGAACACCACAGGATTCGGTTTGGGGAGGTTTCCTATGAAATATCTTGGAGTCCTCCCATCTCAACTAGACTTTCCTAATCCGATTGTCACCGCTACCGGATAAAATTCGCATAATACATTCTCGGACAAGGTGGCGTTATCATATGCGGGAAGCCGATGCCTGATTGTCTCGCTTTTGTATAGTATACAATGTATTGGTGCAAACTGCGATTATACCGAAATACAATTGCTAAGATTGAACAAGCTTTCAAAGCCCCTTTAAATCAAAATCGGGAATTTCACCGAGCCAAGATCATTGGGAGGAGGTTTGTCTTCTCCGGCCGAGGAGGGTGGTTTAGGCATGTGTCGCATCAGATTCGAACGATGCAAATGTTATGAAACACATTTGAATCTATTTTATGAAGGACTCTTTACGGGTCGTATGAGAATGTATATGAGACGCGGAGCCCGTGGTGTGCTAAAATCCCTCTGCTCGCTTCGTGGAGTCGCGAAAAATTACTCACCGAGAGATGTGGATCAGGTTCTTCATCAAGCACAAGGTGCACAATGGTAAGGGGACTTTTTTATGGCATGATTCCCGAACCTATTGGCCTCTTCTTCCTTACTATGTGGAGATCGTGATCATATATGATTCAGCTATTCATAATAATGCTCGTGTAGCTGAGGTTATTGATGGTGGTAGATGGAATTGGCCAATTGCGAACTCTGCCGATCTTATTTCTATCAAGAATAGTTGTGCCAACTATTGCCTTGATGACACAAGAGAGGATTTTATCTCGTGGACACTTGCTTCTTCTGGGGAATTCACTGTGTACTCAGCTTGGAACAATTTTAGACCAAAGAAGCCTGGTCAACCTAAGACTATACGACATTCGTTCCCTCAAGCTATCAGGAGACATGCATTTATCGTGTGGATGGCCATTCAGGATAGATTGGTTATGCAAGACAAGCTTCTCAGGTGGGGCATGATCGACTCTATGTCTTGTGTTTTCCTCGCCTATCAATGTCACATTGTGAATCACTTGTTTTTTACAATTCACTCTACGGTATTCGTTGAGAATTTTAAGGTTATGTGGGAATTCTAGAACTCCACCCGAATTGGGAGAATGAGTTCTTATGGGTAATTGCTACCAAAGGAAATCCTTTGTTCTTCACCAAGAGGATTGCATGGGTGCTACCATTTATCACTGGTGGAGGCAACTAATAGTAGAATATATGAGAATATTTCCATTCTCCTACTCCGATGCTATTTTCCATCTCATTTGTAATGATGTCAGCCGAGAATCTCAAGTTTTAAGGTGGTGGATAATCCAAAGGAATGTGAGCTATGTGAGAGATGGTCCTTCCCTCTTAATATTCCCTTGAAGCATTGGTGTTTCAAGTGGTTTGAACATGGTTGTGTCATTGTTGGGTCTCGTCTGTGTTGCCTGGGTGTCTTAGCCCTGTCAGGGTCGGCTAGCGTGGTGTCTTTACTCGGGATGTGGGTGGGTGTTTGTTTTTTTGGTTTGTTGTCCTTGGTTGTTGTTGGTTGTTTTGGGATGTTGCCTTTCCAGCTTTAGGGGAGGTTCATTCCGTTTTCGCTTTTCGGGCCTCGGGCCTCGTGTATTCTTTCGGTCGCTGGCTTTCTACTTTTGGAAAAATGCTTACTTATCCAAAAAAAAAAAAAAAAACATAGTAAAAGTTAAAATGTGACATTTTGTATATGTAAATATCTTTTGTAAAATATGCATGCATGGTTTTAAGAAAAATAGGTTGCGATGAAATTAGGTTGGATTGATTCGTATCTTATATTTTGATGAGGACCAGAGGTCCTTTATGGTCAGAAGCTGGATTTTTGAAAATAATGAGTGTATTTTTTTTTATACAAGCATTTTTGTATTTCTGGCTTGACCACCCTGGCAAACAAGTTATGTCACGGATTAAGTAAATCTAAAGGTGTGATTTCGATAGAAAAGTGAAAATTTTAATAACCAACGCTTTCCAAAGACAGTCGTGAGTTTTAATGGCTTAGCTTCATGGTACTTGCCACGAGCGAGCTTCGGGTCGAGGTTATCAGGAGTTACCGGCGTATTTCCCCGCCAATAGGAAGGGGGTCTCGCTGCTGGTATCGCAGCGCTTTTAGACAATATTTGCTTTTATAATGATTTTCCTATTGCAACCTATATATTGTTTTGCTAAATCCTGCATGCATCAAATATTGTAAAGTGTCACCGACCTTTTAACCTTTGAAATTACAACATTATGTCCGACGAGTCACAGAGGCTCACTAGGACATCCTCCCACTAGAGGCACCACTCAGAGAGAAATGTCGAGCACACCCCTAGATCAAAAGATGCCTCAAATGAATCGTAGCCCCCAAAGAAATCCATCGAGGGCCATTGCACCCAGGCGGTAATTTTGACAATGGATCGGGTTATACAGATTGTTACAAAGAAATTACACGTTAGTCACTGAGCCTCAAAAGAGAGAGGGGCATGATAAACATGCCTAAAATTGGGTGGGCTAAACCTATGATGGTACCGCAACCCGCAGGCTGGTAATTTTCCTAAGTGGTTAGACAAGGTTAGAATTATGCAAAGGATGGTGTGTTCAGAGTGAAAGTCCTCTTTAATGTTCTTGATGGCGTACCAAATAAGGACCGGTGGGAGGCCATTAAGAGGAGACACCCTACGTGAGTCACTCGGGACCAATCTCAGTACTTCGCATGACTACTACAAGTAGCTATCGTGATGCAAAAATAGAAGAATTATTCAGGTTAGAGTAGCGATCCCTGACAGTGACAGAATATGAGCAGAGGTTTTCAAAGCTCGTGAAATTGGTGCCTATGATACATGAAAATGAGGAACATAAGTGTAAGCCGATCTGACACGGCCAACTTCCCGTAATCAAAGTTCATCTAGCTTCAAGTATCTCAAAATAACTTTGGAGAGCAAGTTGAGGCTACACTAAAGGTAGAAAGGACAGCTTCACTTAACTCAGGCGGCCGACAAAGTAAGAGAGGTGCTCCAGCGATTGGGGTCAGCCAGCACTAGCATCATAGAAACAGCCAAAGAAATGGACCGCTGTAGAGGCTCAGATAAGGAGTAGCATCTAGCCGTGATCCGTCCCGGCCGCGCCAGCCCCGTGGAGGTGTAGATCTTCGTGGATCAAGTATTTTCCATTGTGCCCTTACATGTCGTGAGGAGGCATCTCTGAGAGTGCAAGATGAACATGATGTGATGTTTCCATTGCGGGCATGAAGGTAAACTTTTATCTCGAGATCGATGCAGAGCTTTATAACACACCAAACATTGGGAATTCAGCCTCAATTATTGGAAGAATTAATTGGGGAGGTCAAGGCGCATTGAATACATGTGGAAAACTCCTTTGGATCTCAGCCTGGGGGCTTTCAGCGGCAAAACATGGTCATACTGGATACAAAAACCCCCATGTGGAGCTACATTTATTTTAGAGAGCTCATTATTTATTTTATGAAGTTCACTTTATTTATTTTAGAGAAAGCCTGTTTTATTGTTATTTTAGGAAGTTTGCTTTATTTATTTAAAAGTTTTGTTTTTTTAAGAGTTGCTTTATGTAATTTAGAAAAGTTTTTTCCAGTTAAATATAGTTGAGTTTCCTTTATTTGATTTAGAAAGTATGGGACTATATATACCTCATAATGTAGTTCCTTTTGAAAAAATCGCTCAAGTTTAATAATATTTTCATTTCTTTTAAGAGTTCTCTCTTGTTCTCTTATCTCTGGGTGGATTCCCTGGGACGAAATTGTGGCTTCATACTAGGTGGATTCGTATAAGTCTTTATCCGACTTATCAATCAACCCAACCATAGTTGATCAGGGCGCCTCTTACTCATCATCTATCTTGTGGATCGTTTCATTAACTCGATAAGTAACCACTCTCTTGCAACTCTGCTTCCATCACCATCTCATCTTTTCTCTCAACTTTCCATAATCATATTTTCAACCTCAATCAAAACTTTCCAAAATCTTGTTCCATACTACCAAAACCCTTCCTAAATACCCCTTTCCTTTTTATATACCATAAATTCACCTTTTCTTAACTAGAAAATCTCAAAATTCCTCGTCCATACCTATTTTTGATCCAAGAAAACTACCCCAAACCCACATTTGACTACTCTAAACTTTTTGATCATCCATCACGTCCCACCTGTGTATCAAAGTGGTATTTCCGTGGGAGCTCGTGCATCACGGTCGATCATAAATCGAATGTGTGCTTGATGCTAGAGACAAGATCTCTGAGATACGCTGAGTCGTCACCAGCCAAGGCGAGAAAAATGATGATTTTTATGAAGAGCTTTGCAAAATTTAGTCAATCCAAGGTTTCTGGGGTACAAGTGAAAGCCAAAGCGTATGTACGAGACTGCTGGTTACTCGCGGGAGTGTATGATTGCTACTACGTAATGAAGATTACTATAAAGAGCATGTTAACTATGATTATATTTCAGACCTAATCCAAAATTTCAACATTCCTGTAATTCCTATGGAAGGATGGATCCCGATGAATTTTTGATTGGTCAATATGGTGAGCATGTTCTCGAGATACATTCCCTTTGAATGTGAAAAAGTGGAAGTTGGTGGCTACAAAAGATGTGCAAGAATGCTTCTATTCCGTGGCGTCACAAGCAGATAACGCGGTTAAGGTAAAAAGCAAGATTCCAAAACTCAAAGGGGAAAATGAAGAAAGAACCGCCAGTGTCAAAGACTCTCACATGTTCTTCCAAGACACTTCACCTCAAAATCTTCAGAACTTAAGCAACGATCGAGTGTGGAGAGGATGTCTGAAGCAAGCTTGTAAACTTGATTACCAAAGGAGATCAAAGAGGTCATGAAATATACGAGCCCACTCACTACATTGCTAGTTGAGATCCTGGGGTATTTACAGAGCCAATTTTTCTTTGCACCATATAATAGTCTCCAAGATGTGATGAAATCTCACTGGAAGGTTGGGGATCAAAAAAGTATGGAAACTCTACTACAATTCAGAAAGCGTATAACAAGGGTTTGTCAGAGGGTTCCACTCGAATCCTGGTAGGAAAACCACACTCGGGCAAAAGAGTGCGAAGCACCACAAGAATTAGCTTCTAAGCCATTTGTTTTATGCTGCGCTGTGGTATACGATTATGAATGTCCTAACTTCAAATTTGCCTTAATTGAGGAAGATGAAGCTAAGGAAGAAGATGCTGTGAACAAGATCAATTTAACCATGTCCAAGAAGACGATGAGAATAAATCATCACATTGCCAAAATTCCCAAGTTGGATGTTGAAGAAGTAGTCTAATCTAACTATATCCAAGAAGACGGAGAGGCAAAGAGTTCACTATCACAAATTTTGATTTTTAGAATCAAAGTATGTTTTGTGATGCGATTTACTTTGTTTGGTTTAAGAAACCGAAAGTGAAAATGTGGACTCTCACTAGAAGCAAAAATCGCATTATAGAATTTGTTACGTAATACCAAGAAATACACTAACAACGCTTTCCACCTATGAGGGGTATTCAACATCAAATAGACCTGTCATCATGTTTGATTTTTCCTAATAAGCTAGCTCTATGAAGAGCCCTGGGCGGAGCATGAAGAGTTTAAAAACAATAAGTTGATGTGATTTTCTCGACAAAGGGCTTCGTTTCAAGAGGGTGAAAGTTCCTATGTGTCCCACTTCAGCGCTGTGCATGAAAAGATGGATTCTGAGGCGTACTGACGCTGCCAAATAAATATTTTTATTCAGAGAAGGCATTCAACAGTGGCAAAGATTAACAATATGAAAGACAAGCATATGAAGGTTATCAACGCTGGTATTTGATCCTCAGAGGATGGATTCTACACATGATAAAAGAGAGGTTCTCGGAGCTAGTACAAGAATGATGGTTCTTCCAAGATTATTGGCGAAGACTGGCAAAGAATGCTTCGGGCGCGTTAAATGCTCCCGATCGCAATATCTTCGCTCAACATCTGGGCGTTAAGGATTTGAGGTCTTATCATGGTGAAGAATTTCGAGGACAAGCCTTTTTTTTCAACTATAGGGGTTCTTGATGCAGAGCCATAAACATACCAAACATTGGGAATTCAAATTTCTAATGGCTGAAGAATTGATTGTGAGGTCAAGGCGCATTGAATACATGTGAAAACCCTTTGATCTCATTCGGGCCTCGGAATGCAAAACGTGTCATACTTGACAAACCTCTCATGGTCATATTTATTTTAGAAAGTTTGCTTTATTTATTTTAGGAAGTTTGCTTTATTTATTTGTAAGTTTCGGCCATCATTTAGAAAGCCTTGCCTTCATCATTTCAGGAAGTTTGGTTTTTATTTATTTCCTGCAAGTTCGCTTTTGGTTATGCGTTATGTAATTTATAGAAAGTTTCTTCAGTTAAAGAATAGTTTCTTTATTTGATTTTAGAAAGTATGAATTTATATATACCCCATAATGTAGCGTCTTTGAAAAATCGTCAAGTTTAATAATATTTTCTCGCATTTCTTTTAAGAGTTCTCTGTTTCCTCTTAACTTCAGGGGTGGATTCCTGGGACGAGTTCGTGGCTCTCATACCAGCGGATTCCTCGTGGCGGTCTTTGTCCGACTCTATCAATCAACCCGCCCATAGTTGATCGGTGGCGCCTTCACTCCATCATCATCTATCTTGTGTGGATCGTTTACATCTCCTAGGCAACCACCTTGTGCAAACTCTACTTTCCAATTCTACCATCTGTCTTTTCTCTCTAAACTTCCATAATCATATTTCTCAAGAACCCTCAGAACCAAAACCTTCCAAATCTTGTCTCATACTACCAAACCCTCCTAAATACCCATTCTTCCTCTGATATACCATAAATTCACCTCTTAACTTAGAAAATCTCAAAATTGCCCATAACCTATTTTTGACCTGAAGAAAATCACTCCCAAACCCATACTTTGACTTTCTACCAACTGGATCATCCATCACGTCCCAACCTTGCATCGTGACTCGTCCGCAGCTAGTAGTCAGAGAGAACCTGCAGGTAGGGGGCACAAGAGCATCTACCCTAGGCACTACAGCTTTTCGCCCCAACAGCCTGGTAGTGGTTCAGCAAGAGGTAGCAATACAACACTGTGCAGAGGTCGCTGCAGGGTGCGGTAGCGCAGGCAAAGATTCATTAGCTAGATCCGTGAGGGACTCGTGACAAAGCCTCGGATATTTACAAATCAATATGTTAGGGAAAGATAGTATATGCATCATTAGACGTGACATCGGTATTATTTCAATATTTAACATGATATATGCATCGTAATTCGTGGGCACTCATTCATTGGTTTCAAGATTATTAATCGAGAGGCACCCAGAGTCCTGCACTTATAGATGGTCAGGTATGGTGGTTTCGCGACCTAATGGAGATACTATGTTATCCGAAAGGATAGTTCCAAAAGTGAGGGATTGCGATCCGTAACAAGGCGATTTCCCACCAGCACTGGATGGTATTGTGTATCCATGATTTTGATATACTTCGGTACGGACTGGTTATCCACAGCATACAGTCACCAGATTCCTGAAAGTGAAGTAAGATCGTTCAAATTTCGAGGAACCAAGTGATATTTCGTGGGAATTAGAAGAGATCGCCCTAGTCTCATTAATGCCATGACCGCGCCAAAATAAGTTTCTAAAGGTCACACAGTGGTTATTTGGCATTTGTGGTGGATAAGGAGACATGTAAGAGGGGGATAATAATGGTCGAAGATATCTCCATAGTCAAACGCCTGTGATGTCTTTCCGTATGACGTGTGTTTACCCCTCATAGAGCAGTTGAGCTCGGTTATTGAACTCCGGTTCCGTGGACCGGAAAGGTATATCCATTCCTCCACATAATGGCGCCAAAGAGAGTTAAAAGAATTGAAGGTGCAATTTGAGGAATTGCCGCGGGCGCTCATCCCACCTAGTACCTCACCGTGGGGAGCCCGGGGCCTTAGAAGAAGAAAGATGGAAGCTACGTTGTGTATAGACTATAGATAGTTGAATCACACAATACGCACCAAGATCTCCGCTCGTATGATGAGCTATATTTGACCAATGCATGGATCTCGCATACTTCTAAGATTTACCTAAGGTCAAAGCTACCACGCCGAGGGTCCGAGTATCGATGTTTCTCAAGATCAGCCAGATTTAGATACGGTCACTACGAGTTCCTAGTGATGCCATTCGGATTAATTAATATTCTAGCTATGCTCATGGATTTGATGAACAGGTATTCGGGCCAGATTTAGATAAGTTTGTGATTCAGATTCATTGATGACATTCTAGTACTCAGCAAATCCAGAGGGAACATGCAGAGCATCTCCTCGATAGCATGCATTCTTAGAGAGCGTCGCTTATATACCAAGTTTAGTAAGTGCCGCTTAATTGGACAAAGTAGCTTAGGTCATGTCATTTTGGCAGGCAAGGTATTAGTGATCCTCGAAGATCGCTATAGCGTGAACTGGAAGCCGCCCCACAAATGTTTCCGAAGTCCGCAGTTTCCTTGGATTGCAGGTTATTACAAGAAATTTGTTGAGGGATTTTCCGAAGATAGCAACCCCGTTGACCAATCTATTGAAAAAGGATATGAAATTCGAGTGGTCAGATACCTACCAGAATAGTTTTGAGGAGCTAAGGCAGAGATTGACGACAACTCCAGTGTTAGCACTACCGTCAGGAAAGGACGGTTATGTGGTGTACAGTGATGCCTCCATACAAGGGTTAGGGTGTGTTTTGATTTAGATGGAGAGAGTGATAGCCATGCTTCCCGTCGCTAAAGAAGTTACTCCAGCGTAAGAACCACCGCTCTCACCCATGGATTTGTGAACCAGTTAGTGGGTTTCGCCTAAAGATCCTCGAGACATTATCTAAGGCGCTGTTCCCTCGTCGATATTCACACCGATCATAAGAGCCTCGCAGATATCTTCACTCGAAAGAGCTAACTTAAGGCAAATGGGCTAGTGGTTGGAGTTGATTAAGGATTATGATTGTACCAGAGTACATCCGGGGAAGGCCAATGTAGTGGCCGATGCTTTAAGCAGGAAATCGGAGGGTTCCTATGCTTATTTGTAACGGCATATCTCCCATTGTTGATAGAGTTGAGATCATTGGAGTTCGCTTCTTGCAAAGGCTGATATGGACATCAAGTGGCATCATTGTATGTTCTTGCCCCTTCAGTGGATCGATCAAGGCAAAGTTGTGCGTGTCTCCCGTAGATGATTCATTGCTGAGGGCGGAGATTTAGGGTGGTAGGAAACCAGAGTTCTAGATCAGAGATGATGGTGTGATAGTTAGAGGGAGTCAAATGTGTGTACCTGAAATAGGTGAATTAAAAAGGGAAATCATGGAAGAGACTCACTCTTCAGCATACGCCATGCACCCTGGTAGCACCAAGATGTATTATACTCTGAGGGAGCATTATTGGTGGAAGGGCATGAAGAAGGAAATCAAGTAGATTTCTCAGATCCGTATGCCTAACTGCCACAGGGAAGTCATAGCACCAAAGCCCGCAGAAAGATACAGCCCCTTCCGATTCCCGATAGAAATTGGGATAAGATTGGCTATGATTTTGTTATCGGGCTCAGAACTCCTGAGACAACATGATTCCATATGGGTGATAGTGGAGCATAGACTAACAAAAATCCTGCATTTTCTCCCAGCTAACAAAGATGACCTCATTGACAAGTTAGCTCCACCAGAGGTGGAGGAGATAGTTAGATTACATGGTGTTCTAAATCAATAATCCTGGTATCGAGACCCCGCATTCACATCCGATTTTGGTCCAAGATAGATGCCTGGAACTCGACGTGACTTTAAAGATGTTTTCCATCCTTAACATGAGTCAATGAGAGAACTATTTAGACGCTAGAGGATATGCTCAGAGCATGCGTGATAGAGTTTAAGGAAGCTATGATACACATTTATCTCTGATGGAGTTCTCGCTTTACAAAACAGCTTATCAATCTATAGGCATGGCTCCATTTGAAGCATTGTATGGCCTTAGTCGACTCCCGTATGCCGATAAGTAGGAGAGAGGAGACTGATAGCTCCGCAGTTAGTGGCCACAGATTACCTAGGGAGCAAGATCTAGATTGTCCGAGATGTACCTGATAGCGAGGACGGGCTTAAAAGTTATGCGAACAAACGTCAGAGGGATCTACAGGGGCTTAAGGTGGGCGATAGGTCCCTCCCCCTCCCCCCCCCCTCAAAGTTTCTCCCTTGGAAAGGTGTCCCCATTCGATGACGCGGGGAGTCGTGAGCCCCATACATGTGGCCATAAGGAGATTGGTCGCTTAATGGGACCAAGATATTGGCAGATTAGACCTTCCTCCAGAGTTGTCTAAGGTTCATAATGTGTTTCATGTATCCATGCTCCTCGTTAAGTATATTCTGCATCCCTCCCATGTACCTCAGAGATTCGGGCCCAAGAACTAAAGGATAATTTGACTCCATAAGGAGCAAATAATGCAAAGTAGATCCTTTAAAGAGCAGATTGAATAAGGTCATTCCTTAGTCAAAGTTTGATGGGGAATCATGATTGGTGAGGCTACGTGGGAGTCAGGCTCGTGATGCAACTACTCTCACAGCCATTAAGGTATCCTCTTATGTGTTAGTTTGTTCATTTTGGAGGACGAAATGTTTTAAAGGAGGGAGGATTCTGCAATGCTCCTATCCTCGAGAGGGTGTACGGTATGTGTAACCTGTGAGGGTTTACATATGTGCACCAAGGGTTTTCTAATTACGTAGTGCCATAATAGAATTTTTGAAAGTTGTTTTTATGGGTGAAATTATAAAGTTTTCAAAGAATTGTGGAACTTTTGCAATTAAGGAAAGTTGAGGGGTGAAAGTACAAATTATGGAATTTCAAAAGGATAATAATAATAATAAATTACCAGAATTATCCAAAAAATAATAATAATAATAATAATAAATTACCGCACGATCCTCATAGGAGCTCGGTCGCCTCGCCCTCGCCACAAAGCGGAGGTCCCAGTCTCGAATCCGTGTGACATCGGGAATTTCTCGCCATCGGGAGGCTTCATCTTGGCCGGTTCCTCCACCCTAGAGGATTATGGGGATGCGTAAGCGGACCGATCACCCCTAGGTCATCAAAAAAAATAATAATAATAAAATACTGTATCGGAGTTCAGTGTGAAGCCCATAAAATTCTCTAGGATCTCGGATGACGTAAATGTAATGATACGCCATAAATTGCCTCACGAAATCTAGTGCCCCAGAAAAATTTCGTTGAATTTTGAGACGGTCAGAATATTTTACGATTTTCTAGGTGATAAGTCGCCATGATTTCGTGTGGACTAGATTTAAGCAAAAATCTCTAAGTCGTGAAATAGCTTGATCTAAGTCTATTTATAACAAAGTGAACCGGGAAAAGAAATAAAAAATTTTTGGGATAGAAATGGACCCGAATGAGACAATATAAATTATTTATCTAAATAATAATAATAATAATTAAAAAAAAGAGAAGATAAAAATCAAATGGGATGAGAAGACGGACAGAGAAGGCGTGGAAGAGAGAGAGAGTTTTATAGTAATTTTTTCTTCTCTTTCGCTTCTTTCTTAGATTTGGTGAAATCGGATCCGTAGATTTTCGCCGACCTGTATGGTAAAGTTGGACTATGCGACGAGAGCTACGCGTAGGTACTGATTCACGTGCAAAGTAGGTGTTCCGGAATCAACAAAATTTATATCCTAAATTCCTCCTACTGTCGTAGCAAAGCTGATCGCAGTGATAAAGGGTTCAGTGGTCAAACAAGAAACGAGTTTTCTTCGTATAGAGAAGAGTTAAAAGGATTGAAATGCGGCAAGTTTCTTCTTCTTTGGATTTAAGGCTTTTGTAAAACACCGTGGGTGAATGGTTGAAAATGTAAAAATAAATCGAAATGAAAGTATAAAAGCAACTCCTTGAAGTCTCGCCACTCGGCTTAGGGTTCTAAGTCAACCGATATGCCCCGGGTCTTTTCTCATGTCGGGAGAGTTCCATCATTGTCATTTCCCGAACCGGATCTTCATTTAGCTTTTAAAACTAAACCCTATAATTTTTCTTTCTTGAAACAATGGTATTTTAATGAGCATAATGCTCCTAAATCCAAGTGAAAACACACCTTAAAACCTACCCTACAAGAACTAATGGGAGACAACTAACCGGTGTCGCGGATCTGCAGTGATAAGTATCCATCGAACCCAAAAGCTGCCAAATACACGTTAGTGAGGGCATGCTTAGGAAATTTTAACCTAGTGTGAGAAGCAGAACGCAAAATATCCATAAATGCTTACATGAAAAGCAAGAGAACAACCACTACCTTAAAAACCTGGCACCTGGGCACCTTCCTCAAGTGACGAGGCCTTAGCTGCCATCCCTTGATTTGTCATCATCAAGGGGTGTTTGGATGGTGAGAAAGTGCAAGAAAATGAAGGAAAAGGAGAGAAAATCACAAAACAAGCGAGAGGAGAGGAAACTTGGCGCCTAATTTTATCGAAAGGATCGACAAATCAAAGTTGATTGATGTGCCAAGCTCGACCGAGCTTATATAGATGCTCGCATCAAGGAAATTACAAAAAATGTCTAAAGAGACCAAAATTACATGAAGCGTAGATTTGTACAAACTAAAAAGCGGGTCAAAAGGCCAATGCAGGAGGTGGAGCAAGGTTAGCAATTTCAGGTTGAATATTTTCACAAGTTGCGAATTTTCGCAACCCTGCAAAATTTTCACTATGTCTTCCTTCTCTTCAGCCTTTTTGCTCCAAATTTCCTCTGGTTTGATCATGCATCTTCGAATTCGGCTCGGGTTCATCGTGTTTGAATCGGATTGAAGATAATGAGGTATTTGGCCTGCAAAACTACAAAAATAGCTACAAAATGTGATTAGTATAAAGCCGGACCTCAATGTATCAATCAATATTTAAGTTGATTAGTACACAAAAAGTGCTTAAACCTCGCTATAAATGTGGCTCAAAATAAAATGCACCATATTCGTACTAATCACTCCCTTAACCGACGCATTGCTAGTCCCTTAGCAATGATAGAAAGAAGCAAAGATCATGGGTTATGTGTATGCAAAAGGATCGTCTGCTCAAAAGTGTGTGTATAAGTAATGCCCTCCTACCCTCGTGATGAAAAATCGACTCGTGATAAAAACCAAATTGGGAGAATAAATGCCATACAGAACAAGTTTCAAAGCAAATATTCATAAATCCAAGGAAATCAACATGAACTTCCACCAAAATCTAAGTGTTTAGGTGAAAGTTTTACCAATAAGCCGCAGCAGATCTTCCCAACCAAGCCACGCCAATGCCTTAGGATCAGTTGACTATCCTAAATAGATCCAGCCCACTCTTATTTCACACCTCTTTGTATTGCAGGTGATACAATGGCCAGAACTCCACTTCACCAAAGTCCGTAACGGGATCCACCGAGCGATGACTCCCAACCAACTTAAGGTTTAGGGCTTCAAGTCAAAAGGGACTTTCTTCGACCACTAACTCATGTGCTCCCACCCCGACTTCGAATGATTTCGAGAATCCAACACCCTTACAACCTCGCGCAAACTCCACCCATCCACCCATGTAGCAGAACTAAGCCTGGCTCCCGCCCGCCTGGTTTAGGTACCAGTTTAAAGGTTCGCCATATACCCCTGCGACGTTGCCTCGGGTTTCAAGGCAAAGCGCCGCTAATTTTCTATTCTCTTTCTTTCTTTCTTTTTCTTTCGAAGACACATCGCCTTCTTCCATGGGGTTCTTAACCTAATAAAGGCCCAGTCAACGAAGCCCTGCCCCAGCCAAAAGCAATTTTTTTCTCTCGCCTATTGTTCCGCACGTGCACAAAGTGTTAGTTAAAAGTGGATGAAAAGGGCTGAATACCCGGAGTTCTCGGTCCAATAACAACCCGACCAGCATGTGGGGTCCACGTGAAGAGCTGATGAGTCCCAGTGACTGGGGCTAACTCACATGGTAGGTAAACTGGAGTAAAAAAACAAAAAAACAACATAAACAGAAACATGGAGTCGTATGAAATATATAATGTTAGTATTTCACAAAATTTTCATTTTTCTAAAATGGAGTATACAACAAAGCCACATCATACAAAATGGGCTCTACCAAAGGTGGTACAAAATGTAACTTTAAAATCGCTAGCAGGAACATCACGCCCAACACTAACTCTCCCAACCAAGCATGCCATATCACCCCCAAATGGGGTGTAGGACTGGAAAGCCAAGGAGGAAGTGGTACCTCCCGCCGGTGTCGCGAAGAATCATCCCTCAACCCGGGAGAGGCCGAGGTGCTTATGGTGGAGTGGTCGATGCTTCGCCGTAGGGCCGGCAACACATCCATGGGATCCGCAGGCCGGTGGTGGAGGAGCCTCCATCCCCAATGGGGGAGGGGTAGGTGAGCCCGATGTGGACATGCGAGAGACCCAGTGGAGGCCCATGTGACTCTCGGAGCCGCATGAGATGGCCTCGATTCTCGCTAGAATGGCGCCGGTTCGAGCCATGGCAAAATTTTTAAGGTCATCCTATCTCGCGAGTGGCATGGCAAAATGCAAATGAAGCCTTAGCAGAAGAACGTGTATGACTACCTCCATGAGCCCGCATGGTGGGGGCCAAGGGCTCATGGATGGGAGGGCACCGAAGCCGGAGGTACTAGAGCTATGGTAGGTGGAGCTGGAGGAACTAATGCCGGAACTGAAGGAGCTGGATCCAGAGGCTCCTCAGTGTGCTCAGCTACAAGGGGTGGGTCCTCTAGTTGAACATCGCCAAATACCGGTCCCCACCGGGTCCCGAGGTGGAAGATGAAAGGCACCAGGTACCGGCCCCGCCACCGATCGACAAGTAGTGGTGGGCCTCATAACAACCCAAAGAACCCCTCCACCTGCTCGCACGGAAGCCGATGTGCTCCAAGACTGCCATGAAGTCGCGGAAATAGGGGAGAGGCGTGACTCACCAGTGGTAAAACATCAAAGCAGGACCCTATCCTCGAAAGTAGGAACAAGGCTATCATGACGGGCCACAAGAAACCACTGTACCAACACGATACAAAGCTTCCAAAATAGTTTCTTCCTCCTGACGATGTGTCGGAGCTTACTCGCATTAGACCCCGCAGATATGGTCTATCAATAGCATGCGCGGCGGAGCCGCTCCTAACAATATAGTCCCAATGATATTGGCCCATGGACGTAGTTCGACCATCTCCCCTCGGGTCGAGGACGGGGCCACCGGGCCTATAGCCTCGTCAGACGCGAGACCGCCGGGCAGATGGAGAGCACCGTGATGCCCGGAGGCTCGGCATCTCGGCCGGGCCGCCGCAGGCGCAGAAAGGGGGCTGGCTGCCTTCGCCTAGACGCCAGGGTCATGTGTGATAAAATTCGAAGCGACTCAGGATAAAAATAACGGCGCGGGCGTCGCGACCCGGCCCATGGTATCTCGCACGAAGGCGGAGTCTGAGCCCAGTCCTCGAAAAATGCCGAGATCGCGGGTAAACCTCCCCGCGCGCACTCCTCACTCCGCAGTTTCAAAGATTCTCGACTGGGCCGAATGGGGAAGCAAGGCCGTCGATAATGGATGTGGGATAGGTCCAAGGCTCCAAAGAATGCCCTCGATAAGGCAGGTGGCCCGGTCTCGAGGTGGATCGATGTAAAGGTCACCCAAAGATGACGATCCGTATTTAGTGTCAAAATATGGTTGGGCATAAAGCCGCAGCGCCAAAGGTATTATGGACGACTTGAGATTTTCTGTTACAGTTGGTGAATTTATGGTATACAGTGGGAAAAGGGGGCATTTAGGTAGTAATGAGATATGGAACAAGACGGAAAGTTTTGGGTTGAGGCTGAAAAATTTGCTATGGAAATTTTAGAGAAAAATATGAGATGAGGAGAGTAGAGTTTCCAAATAATAAGAGTAGCGCCACCCGGGTTACCAAAAGATCCACAAGATAGATGATGGAGTGAAGGCGCCTACAATCAACTATGGACTGCTGCTGATTGATAAGCCGGACAAAGACTTCGCCACTAAGGAATCCACCTAGGTATGAGAAGCCACGAACTCGTCCCCAAGGAAATCCACCCAAAAGATAAGAGAACAAGAGAGAACTCTTAAAAAGAGAAATCTAAAAATATTATTAAACTTGAACTCCGATTTCAAAAGACTACACAGGGTATATATAAAATTTCATACTTAAATCTCAAAAGCAACTTCTATTTAACTAGAAAAAGAAACTTTAAATTACAAAAACAACTTACTTTAACTAGGAAGTTAAACTTTCTAAATTACAAAAAGCAACTCCTAAAAGAAAACTTAAAACAAATAAAGCAAATCTTCCTCAAAATAAATAAAGCAAACTTTCAAAAATAAATAAAGCAAACTTTCAAGATAAAATAAAGCAAACTCATAAAATAAATGCAAAGCAAACTTTCTAAAATAAATATGGCGTCCACATCGTGGCTCATCTAAGTTCGACTAATGCGTTTTTTGCCTTCCAAGGCCCAAATGAGGTCCAAAAGGAGCTTTCACATGTATTCAATGCGTCTCGACTTCCCAATCCAATTCTTCACAATTAGGGTTGAATTCCCAATGTTTGGTGTGTGTTTACAGATGCTCCTGCATCAAACCCCTAGTTGGGAAAAAGACTTGTCCTCAAGTCTTCACCATGATAAGGCCTCTCAAATCCTTAATCTTGAATGAAAAGATATCAGAATACTCACAATTTTAATCTTTTGTAAAGAATTTTTTATGATCTCTTCTTGTTAATCTTAAAGAACCATCTATTCTTAAAGTAACAACTTGGGAAACACCACCCTCTCTTTATCATAACTAATCCATCCTCCCGGATCAAATACCACCGCGATAACCTTCATAAGCTTGAGTCTCTTTCATATTGTTCCCACTCTTCTCACCCTTTGTTTAATCTCCTGCTTCCTCATGAGAGCCAAAATGAAAGGAAGGAAAAGCTGGGTATAAATTCAAAACACATTATATTCCAAGATCCATCTCTTTTTTCATGCACCAAATACAGCGGAACCGCTGAGTGAGAAACTTTCACTCTTCGACAAGCCTTGTCAAGAAAATCATCACCTACAGTTTTTAAAACTCATGCCCTTAGGCCTCCTTCATGAGGCTAGCTTATTAGGAACCAAACATGGTATGAGGTCTATTCGATGTTGAATACCCCTGCCATAGGTGTGAAAACCGCGGTGGTATTTCTTCTCAGTACAGAGATCAACAAATTCTATAATCTACTGCTCGTAGTGAGAATTCCTTTCTTCACTTTCTGTTTCCTTCAACAACCAAAGTCGTCGCGATTCGAAACATCTTTACTTCTAAATCAAAATTTGACTTAAAGGAACTCTTCCTCATCTTCTTGGATATGTCAGATTCGACTACTTCAATATCCAATCCCAGATTTCTGATATAAATGATTTATTCCTCATCGCTTCGACATGCGGTTAAATTCATCACTTCGTTCAACATCTTCTTCCCTTGGCTTCATCTTTCCTAATTATGCAATGCTTTTGCTAGGACATTCTCATAACTCGGAACACAATATGCCCCAACCCTTGGCACCCTAAAACAACATCTTGACTTAGAAGCCAATTTTTAGTGTCACTTTTTACTTGAGTGTGGGTAGTTTTTCTCTACTAATTAGGATTCCAAGAATTAGAACCCCCAATGTAAACCCTTTCATTAGCTACACCTTAGTCAGAGAGAGTTTCCATACTTTAGTCCCAACCTTCAAAGCAAGTTTCATCACATCTTGAAGACTATTATTATATGGTTGCAAAAAAATAACTCAACAATACTATATCTAAACCAAGCCAACAGTGTGCTGCACATGTTTCGCTCAAAGTCTCTCGATAACCAAGTTTCTTTATAAACTATTTAATACTCCTCCACACTCAACTTCGTTGTTTAAAGTTCGACCTTTGAGGTAGATGTCTTGGCGGTAGTTAAAGGGAAGGTACTTCCTTTTTAGTTCTTCTTCATTTTCCCCTAAGTTTGAATCTTCTTTTGTCATCTCTTTTCACGTTGTCTCTTCATGTTTTTCTCCACCAAACAAGCATTCTCGCACATCTGTAGCCACCAACTCACTTTTTCACATCTCAGTGGGGAATTACACATCAAAGACATGCTCCACCATACTGTCAATCCAAAAATCTAATGTGAGATCCATCCTTCCATCGACCTCGGAATGTTAAATTTCGGATTGAATCTGAAAGCCTTCATCATAGTTAATATGCCTCTAGTAATCTTCATTCCGTAGTAGCAATCATATCTCCCATGATAACCATAGTCTCGTACATACATACTTCAGTCCCAGCTCCCAAGAAACCCAGTCTTCCAGACTGAAATTTCCATGCAATGTCCATATTTCCTTTCTCCCATTATGAATCACTCTAAACCGTATTCAGAGATCTTGTCTCTAGCATCGTTAATACTCATTCAGCTTATGATCAGCCAACAATCCATGAGCTCATACCACTCGATGCAAGGTTGGGACTCGCGATGATGATCCAAAAGCGATGTTTTAAGTCAAAATAAGTGGCTCGGGTAGTTTTCTTTGGGTCAAAACAGGTTATGGACGAATTTTAGAGATTTTCTAAGTTAAGAAAGGTGAATTTATGGTATATATGGAAAAGTGGGTAATATTTTAGGAAGGTTTTCGTAGTATGGAACAAGATTTGGAAAGTTTTGGGGTTGAGGTTGAAAATATGGGATTATGGAAAGTTTATATGTTACATAGAGATGGTGATGGAAAGTAGAGTTTGCACAAGAGTGGTTACTATCGAGTTAATGAAATTCATCCACACAAGATAGATGATGGAGTGAAGCGCCACAATCAACTATGGATTCAAGCCGATTGATAAGCCGGACAAAGACTTCTACCAAGGAATCCATCAGGTATAAGAAGCCACTTAACTCGTCCCTAAGGGAATCCACCAAGAGATAAGAGAACAAGAGAGAACTCTTAAAAGAGAAATCCAAAATATTATTAAACTTGAACTGCATTTTCAAAAGACTACACAGTGTGGTATATATCCCATACTTTCTAAATCAAAAAGCAACTTCTACTTTAACTAGAAAAGAAACTTCTAAATTACAAAAACAACTTCTACTTTAACTAGGAAAAGAAACTTTCTAAATTACAAAAAGCAACTCCTAAAAGAAAACTTTCTAAAATAAATAAAGCAAATCTTCCTAAAATAAATAAAGCAAACTTTCTAAAATAAATATGGCAGCTCCACATCAGGGGTTTGTCCAAGTCTGACCACGTTTTTTTGCCTTCCAAGGCCCAAATGAGGTCCAAAAAAGGAGTTTTCACATTTATTCAATGCGTCTCACCTCCCAATCCACCTTCAATATCACAGCAGCTGAACTCCTCAATGTTTGTGTGTTTGGCAGATGCTCCTCGTATCATGGACGACTCCCTGGCAGGCCCGAAGTCCTTGCCCTCTCGGGACGGAGGCTCCTCCGGGGGGGCCAGCCTGGCGGGTGTGGAGATGGTCGAGCGCCAACCCGAGTATGATATTCCTCGGCAGGGGCTATAAAGGATAAGCTCCACACCAAAGAAGAAGACGCCGCATAGCAGGAGGGGAAGGGCGGCGCGGCCGCGAGCGAAAGTTATCACGGCCGGGGCGACGAAGAGCGGTCGCGGTGGCGATCGGGCAGCCCGGGTCGGAGGCCAGGGACACGCGGCGGCACACCAGGCCGGGGCTAGCGCGGTGGATAATCCCAGAGGCGCCGACGGCGTGGGAGGGGAGTCCGGCGCACCAAGGCCGGAAGAATGAGCCCCACGAGTCTTCGCCATTGCTAGGCTGGAGGAGATCAAATTCTGAGAGGGGGAGGGAGTTTTTGCAAAACCGGGAAGGTGAATAAGTGGGATCGAAAATGAAGGACAAAAGGGCTTAAGGCGCAAAGGAGAGGGGTAGGTGAAAGGAGAGGGTGGAGCAAAGCTTCGAGCACAGAAATATCTCCACATGAGCTGGTGGTGGGCTGGAGCGATCGGAGCTGGTAAGTCAACGCATTGAAGATGATCACCCCGCGGTGGGGTCCGTGTCGCGAGGGGGAGTCCACTGATATTCCCGCCTCCCCAAAGTGGATTTCGCCCTGGGGCTCCCAAAAAGGGAACTAACGCCTCGAACCGCATCAATTACGGTACGCTCTCCCAAATCGAGCACGCTGGTGTGGTTGCACCGCGCCACTGCCTCTGGAGGGGGAACTCCTGGCTGACCCATTACAGCGCATCAAGGTACCGGGCACCGCTGAAGCCATCATCTGAGCGAATGGCAAAAGGCGTGACCACCAAGGTGTTCATCGGAGAACACTACCACCGCGATTCAACGATAGAGCAGATCCCGCCTGCTGATGACCGGCAGATCCATTTCTGGTCCGCTGTCGACCGAGAGGCGGGCATCTTCGATCCGGCTCTGCTTTATTTCCAGTTCAAAACCCATCGATCCGCGCTTCAAGCTCATGTGAAGGTCGCGATTAGTCATGAGGTCACGCATCCTCCAGCGAAGTAACGCGAGGCGAGAAAGCCGATCATCGTGGATGGGTTCGCCGGATAATGGGTATGAGTAGCGGATACTTCTTTGGTTGCCGAGGCTCGCGCGATAATCAGGACTGTATCGAGGTAAAGCGATTCCGGTGGTTGGGAATGTGGCTCGAGCCAACGCCGTGCCCACACTCATCCGAAAAACAAAGCTTGGCTCGCCTCCCGACGAGCCTGCAAGCCCGACTTGGCTCACTCGACGAGCTCAAATTCCACCATTCGAGCTCACCCAAGTCTTTCCTCGTCTCGCAAGTTCCAGACTTCTTCCAAGCAAGCGGACGAGTATGCTGGTGAAGGGCGATTTACGTGGGTCAGCATAGCGAAAATGGTATAGTGTTCACTATAAATCCATTTTCCGCTACCATTAATCCGAGATGCCACAGATCCTCCGCAAGAAATTCGGGAAAAGCCAATTTCGCAGCGCTTTCCGTGGAAAAACGCGTGGTACGTCGTAGCCGAGGCGCCTGATTATGCTGATGGTGTGTTTGAGCGCCGTTCCTCCTGCGGAGGCGAAGAATGAGGGCATCATTACGTGGGAAGGGATGTTTGCAGGATAATTTCGGATAAGCCGCCTCGCTCCTGCAGGCGCGAATGGTGCGCCTCGTTAATGTACTGGCAAAGAGGGAGAGATGCCCCGAACATCTACAACCCGAGAATGGTTTATTCTTCAGACTGTGTGGACCTGAGGCACGGGACTGGTTATGGATGCTGACCATGGCACTCAAAGAGGAGACCGCTCATATTACGTGCATGGAAGCCCCGGAATGGACATGCTCAACATTCGCCATCATCTATCCCAATCCGGTCAGTTCTACAACATTCCTGAATACTGGACAAGCACGTGTCTTAAAGCAGCACGTGGGAAAATTATTATCCCACGCACCTTGATCCTCCACTCCATCGAGAACCAAACAAAATTATCCTTTTGCTAAATTCATGAGGTCGCTGATCGTAATTCCCTAAACTGCTCCCCGGACGTACGGCGCTATTCTATAATAAGGATCGAATATCCTTGGCCTCAATGCCGTTTCAAATGCAAGCTATTTGGCCACCCGGTAAATTGTCAAGCTAAGAAGAGGATCGAATAAAGGGTATAATCTCCACAATTCGGGAACAGCAGTTAATGAGGCAGCTTATCGGGAAGAAAGTTGACGGTTGGTGAAGGGTTGAAGACGCTGGAACTCCACAGCAAAGAGGCAATCCCTAATTAGCGCATGCTGGAACAAAATTCCACTTGTTCGAATCCAATCCTCCCGTAGTTCGCATGCGTACCGGAATTAGGTTGGTCAGAGGACATTAGCGTGGCTGGCTTGAGGAAGACGCCCCACTCAAGTTGCATGGTAAATACCTCGCATGCTCCAGCTTGCTTGCAAAGAGGTCTCCAATGTGGAAGTAGGTCCGTTGTCCATCCCTACTGCTAACACTGATTTTTCGGATACATCCCCCATTATTGACACTTTCAGCACATAAAAGGGTTGACGAAATGGACTTCTTGTCTGGGCCTTTCCGTGTACAAAGCTTTAAGAAATGAAGAAACTGAGTCTCTGGCTATTTCTAGATCCAAATGATAGGGGGTGTAATCTGGAAGCCACTCTCCCAATGGTTGTTCGCCTGAAACATAAGGGGCTTGAACGACCTCGCAAAAGAAATGCCTTTCGCAAAGGTCCATGACCTCGATTTTATTTGTCCTGGGTGGAAACTCGGTGTGGGCACCTAACAGCATGCACTTTCACTCTTCCTGGTGAGACTTCATAACTATGAGCACGCTCTCGTCGGCAGAACTGGATCGTGGGAAACCCCGAAGGTCGCATTGGCACATTCACTCCACGGACCAAGCTATGCTGAAAAGCAACATCTCCTTTGGTTTCCTAGCAGTGTACTTTGAACAACTACATGGATAGAAGAGTGCCCGCGCCATTCCCCGCGTGTGTGTGTGAGCTCCTTGGTAGGCCAAACCTCGATGATTGGTGGGCTACTTGACACACCAAGTTTAGTGTGCTGAGTATGGTCCGGTAAGTAACATGTTGAATGACACGCCATGAATGACTTCAATGAAACAAGCTCTCTTTGTTTGCGATGCTCCTTTCTGTGGGGCCTTTATTCACTTGGATGAACCGCTGCCGTGTTAACTTCATATAGCTAGGAAGTGCTGATGTATGCCTTCAAAATGAATGCAAATGGGATATGCGTCTCTAATGCGCTCACTAAGTTCTCCCGGGTTATCCGACTCACGCCCTTCCGTTACCGGGCCTTAAGGTAAACCACCGGCCCATAAAGCTTATCCCATTCAAATTTTTTAATTTCAAGCCCATCATCTCGTGATCATCGGCTGGTAAAGGAAGCGTGAGTAATGAAGCTTTCAGATCTATGTTCAGATCGACCCGCAAGGTAGCAAAAGTGTGAAGCGCCATCCTTAAAGCCTTCAATTTCCGATCCTTGGTAGGTTGTGAGGCGCCTGGAGCCCTGAGAGGCACTTTGCCAGCCCACCCTCCCAAGCCAATGGGGCCCCTAATCCCATGTCAGAAAATGAGAAGAGTTGCTTAAAGAATTATCATGACTTAGCCATCTACGAGAAGGGTTTCTGAAGCAAAATCTGGGTTCAAGTGGCTTAAACTCGGGACTAACACTAGCTTCTTCCACAGTCAAGCCAAAGCCTTTAATGCCCTGAGTGCTTTAGCGTTATTACTATGGCAAATGGCCGCAGAACCGAAGACCTGCTAAGCTTACTCAAGGTAGTCAGAAGGCACTTCCAAGGTATTTTATGTTCTAATGAACTCCACAAATTAGCCGCCCGAGTATTTAGATAGATTGATGGCTTCGTGGACCCCACATCATGGATGGTCAATAAAAGCAATTTCCATGAGGAGATCAATAAGGAAGCCATTTTTTCCATTGATGATTCCAAAGCCCCGCCCTAATGGGTTTTCCTCAAGCCAAGGCGGCTTGGGGTATTATTGGGAGTGACGTTTGCGCAGCTGTGAGTTCCTTCTTTGAATCTGGAAGAATGCTTCGCGAGATTAATTGTACAATTATAGCTTTGGTGCCTAAGGTTCCTAATCCTGGTTCCATGCACGATTATAGGCCTATTTCTTGTTGCAACACCATCTATAAGTGCATCTCGAAGATCATTGCTGCGAGAATTAAACAAAGGTCTCCCGCACATTGTCACCATCACGCCGGCCTTTTGTACAAGGCTCCGAGCATCACGACAATGTCCTTATCACCCAAGACCTTATGTTAAACTACCATCGTGATATTGGTCCTCCCAGGTGTGCGCTAAAGGTTGCCATCATGAAGGCATACGACACAATTAGTTGGGGTTGTATCTTGAGTATCCTCTCATGTATGGGAACCCCTACCCATCTATTGAAATGTATTACGGCCAGATCAATACCCCATCCTTCTGATTTCCGATAAACTAAAGTGAGCTTGGTGGTATTTTGCTAGCAAGCGGGTTAAGGCAAGGGACCACACAACTGGATGCGTGCCCATCTATAAACACACCAAACATTGGGAATTCAGCCTCAATTATTGATTTAATTGGATCGGGGAGTGGCCAAGACGCATTGAATACATGTGGAAAACTCCTTTTTGACCTCATTCGCCTTTCGAAGGCAAAAACGGGTCGGACTTGGACAAACCTTTGATGTGGAGCTGCCATATCCCTTTTAGGAAGATTTACTTTATTTATTTTAGAAAGTTTGCTTTATTTATTTTAGAAAGTTTGCTTTATTTATTTTACAAAGTTTTCTTTTAGGAGTTGCTTTCTGTAATTTAGAAAGTTTCTTTTCCTAATTAAAGTAGGAGTTTCTTTTATTTGATTTCAGAAAGGCAAGGGCCATATATACTCTATAATGTAGTCTTTGACAAATCCGCCCAAGTTTAATAATATTTTCATTTCTTAAGAGTTCTTCTTGTTCTTTATCTCTTGGTGGATTCCTCGGGGGATCAGCTCAGTGGGGCTTCATACCTAGGTGATTCCTCGTATGAGCTCTGTCCGCTTATCAATCAAATCTGGCCCATAGTTGATACTGTGGCGCCTTCACCCATCATCTATCTTGTGTGGATCTTTCAAGAACTCCAAGAAGTAACTACTCTTTGTGCAAACTCTACTCTCTCACTATCTCATATTTTCTCTTAAAATTTCCATAACCAAATTTTCAAACCTCAACTCCAAACTTTCCAAAATCTTGTTCCATACTACTAAAAAACCTCCTAAATACCCCTTTTCCCTTATATACCATAAGCAAATCACCTTCTTAATCCTAGAAAAACTTCCCAAAATTCGCCCATAACCTATTTCCTCAGCTCAAGAAAAATCACCCTCAAACCCATATTTTGACTTACCTAAACTTCTGGATCATCTATCACAGTCCCAACCTTGCATCATCATCTTTTTTATTCATCCTCGCAATGGAGGCCTTTTCTGCATCTCAAGTAGCTGGCCGCCAATAGACAAGTGGCTCTTAGCTTCACCCGCATGCAAGGAAATCAACCTGTTCCATTTTATGCTTTGCATGATATGTTTTTATTTTCCGTGGATTTCATTCCGTTGTTCAGTCCCCATGGACGACTGCTGTGCCTAGCGGTTTTCTGCTTCAAGTGAACGCGTAAAAGTGCCATTTTCCTTTGTCTGGAGTTTCTCGGCTTTAGTTAGAATGACTTGTTGAACGCCGCCGTGGTTCAAATCCGGCAGTGCTCTCTATGAGATATCTGGGAGTCCTCTCGATTTCTACAAGGCTCACTCACGGTGATCAGATGCCTCTTATTCAAAGAATTACGCCGTAATTCGCCCTCGACAAGAAAATCTCTATCTTATGCCGGCAGATTACAGCTGATTGCTTCGGTCTTATACAATACATAATTGTAATCGGAGCGTACTGCTTATTATCCCCTCGGCACATTTTATATCTAAGATCGAAATCATTCGCAGCTTCTCATGGTCCGAAATTCTCGAGCGCCGCCGTGCTAAGATCAAATGGGAATCAATGTGTCTTCCAAAGGAGGAGGGCGGTTTAGGCCTCAGACGCAGCCAGGCTAAAGACCAATGATTCAAAATGTTAAGTGAAGCATGTCCGAATCGTCATGCAAGCGCTGAACTCCTCGGTGGCGTGGGCGCGAGGTTGTCTACTATAGGAGCCTCCTGGAATGCAAAGGTCCTTACGAGTTGCTCCCTTGAGCTTCAGGCAGAAAATCCTTCAACTTAGAGAGAGGATCACCCCCTCATAAAGCACAAGGTGGGTACTGAGGCCACTCTTTATGGCATGATTTCGGGAGCCCTAGCTGGTCCTCTCCTTCCTGCCATGGTGAATGGATCTCGTATGACTCGCAATCCAATATAACGCCTGCAGTAGCCGTAGTTATTGATGAAGGGTGGAATTGCTGGCCCATCGCTAATTCAGTGACCTTATTGCTATCAAGAATTACAGCCAATTACCATATCGATGCTCTAGGGAGGATATTATCTCTCGACTCTAGATCCTTCCTTGTTTTCAACGTAAGCTCGCTGGGAAAACCACTTTACTCAAAGATGCCGGGCGCTGTTAAGTGGCACTATTCGATTTGGTTTCTGCCATCGTGAGGCATGCTTTCATTGTCCTGGTCGGCCAGATGTAATGTGCATTGGTTACCCAGATAAGCTTCGCAATCCTACCAAATGACATTCGTGTATTTTGTCGTGCTAATGTCAAGATGGGGAACCACTTATTCTTCGGTTGCCATTTCACAGCTGGTATTTGGCAGAGGATTCTGCGGTCAGTCTCTAGAACTCCGAGGAACTGGGAGCAAACGAACTCTTGGTGGTAATTGCCAACAAGTGGAAAATCCCTTCGCCATTACAAGGAAGATTGCGTGGTGCTACTATCTACCGATTCAGGGTCATCGGAATAGTAGAATTCATGAGAACAACTATATGTCTACCTGATACTATTTTTCACCTCATTTGTGATGATGTTAGACCAGATTTCCGGGGTCTCCGTAAGGTTGTTGATAGTGTCCCCGCAAACAGAGATCAATGTGTGAGAGATTTGGTCCTTCCCTATTAGTATTTTATCTCCCGGTAGGTCGATGCTTGATTTGTGATCGTTGGGCCTCGTCGCCTTGCCCAAGCAAGTGGGCGTGGTTCTTGTGTTGTTTCTTTTTTGCCCGGATTGTGGGTTTAGTCTTTATAGGCTCGTGTTACTCAGCTGCCGCCGTCCTATATTTATAGGGGAGGTGTTGTCCGTTTTTCTTTGCTCCGGTTGTGGCCTCGCCTCCGTTTTTGTATGCCTTTGTCATGCACCCTTGCGGGCTGAAATTCTTAATTATCCAAAAAAAGAGAGGGGTAGGTGAAAGGCCTTGCCCATTAATGGCCATTAAATGGGTGGCTCAAAAAAATGGGGGAAATCACGACGCTACGAGAAACTGGTGTATCACAGGATGATGAATAATAGTGTACCCCGCGAATATGAAAGCTCCAAAATTACGCTCCAAATTCGTCAACACTTGCAAAATGAAACCAATAAAATGCGAAAGAAGTTAACTTTAAAATTGAGAAAATTTTTTAAATTTTGAGGATATTAAGAAAAACTCGGCGAAAACTTAAATAATGGAAACAAAAATTTCACCTAAAAATTGAGCGGGCTCTTAAAAGCCCCGCAGTGACCACCTCCCACACGTGTAGCCACAGGTTTATAGTCCAGAGGAGAAGTCTCACAAGCTGGCAAAGGAGGGGTGTGCCGCAGCTGAATCCAGCCTCGCTCCTTTCTGGTGTTACATCCCCGCCTCTGTGGTGTGTGGACTCCAATGCTGCAGGAGGAGCAGAACGTGTGTAGTTAGCCCTTCATTAACTCGCCTAATGTTATTCATCGCTCTTCCTCTAGTTCCCTTTCGCGGCAATCGTGTTTTCCCACTCTTGTACCACTCAAGCATACTTCATTTGAATTCTGCTCCTCATCCTCTGTTGACTTATGCTTGTTGCTCAGGTGAAAAATGTTGAGCTCCAGGGTCATATTGCCAAAGGAGAGCTGCATGATCACACGCTGATTATGGTAATAGATGTTAAGCAGGTAAATGGCCTCCCAAGTATGATGATGGGCACTCGTTAATGCCTCGCGCTGTGTTCTCGTGATCAAGAACCACACTTAAGTTCACCTGACAAATAAAACTATCCACCTTCTTTTTGGATAATTAAGAATTTATTACCAAAAGGGAACCCTAAAACCAAAATACAACTAAAACCAAAAATTCAAGGTGCAGCCAGAAAACGGTAAAACTGACATCTCCCCTAAAATCAAGGGAAAGTGGGCAATGTACTCGCAAATGTGGCAAACACCTATAAACAAATAACAATAATCATGAAACTAAAGCCCACATCCCATAAACAACACAAAAGAAGCAATACAACAACGTCAACTGGGCGTAGATGGGCAAACAAATGGCATACAAGCTCGCCTCCAAAAACAAACAACAAAAGCCCAAACCCCACACATCCAGTGGACCGTGAACCGACACTAACGACAACGGGCAGAGACACGCCCCTCGCGCAGAAGCTCAAGCACCTCCGCGGGCCTCAACATAGTAGCGCAAGCCCATCTCTGCATAAAATCTCTATTCGTCGGGTTGTCTCACATTATAGAAGCTCGAGATCCTACTTTTCCACATCACATACAAATGAGAGAGAAAATATAGTCAACCCAATTAAATTGGTTTTCGTGATTCTAGCATTACGTTGTTCCATATGTGATATATGAGGCTCCCCTAAGCAATCCTTTGGTGATAGTAGCATATGTGATTCTTACTCTCTTACAACCAATAACCCAAAGAAATTCGTTATCCCACCTCCTCGGAATCCTGTATTGCCCGCACAGTCTAAGAACCCTCATCCAGATTCCCGATGTAACTTCGCATTCAAAGAATAAATGGTTTCTATCCTCAACATTTCCGCCGAAGAAAATGTAATGCCGATAGAATTCATCGAGTCCCCATTTCGTGAGCTTGTCTTGAGTGGAAAGTCTGTCTTGTATAACTAGCCAAGTGAAATGAAGGAGGTTCTTAATAATCGTGAGAAACTACACAAACATGCTGCACCTTAGAGGCCCGCGAGGTCTAAACGGAGTTCCAAGCAGACCGATGAAGTGGAAAACATGTGTCCTTAATCGTGTCCAAGATATAACATCCTCTCTATTAATATCGAAGGTAGTCATCACAACCTGCTTTTTTAGCACTAACAAATCAATAAACAAAGAATGTGTGCCAATTCCACCAAAGACCATCCATGATATCAAGAATCTCGCATTCCTAAGGAAATTACGATCATAAAGAATCCTCTCCCAAAGAGGAAGGATCTGGACCCAAGGGGTTCCAAAAATCATGCCATAAAAAGGTCCCATACCATTACATACGATGCCTGCATAAAAGGTCTCACCCTATCCCTCAATCGAAGAATCTTCCACAGCCTCCACGAACATCTCGAGGGAGTCCCGCATTCCAGCCATCGCCCCTCGGGCTTAATGCAACCTCTCGAACCCAAGCAACCCAAATAGAGTCCTTCCTATAAAACAAATTCCATATGTGCTTCACAACAAGTGGCATCATTCCAATCCTTAACACGACGCGTACCCCAAGTCTCACTTTCCTCTTTAGCAGCAAGAGAGACTTACCCAAACCTGGCTCGGCATTCACATCCTTGCCCCACTACGTGAACCCGCTAAAAATCTGCTCAATCTTATAATGGCAAATTTTGGGATGATGAACATTGTGCACCAATACGCTGGAATGCCGTAAAGAACTCCGATATGTCGGGGCGCCCACCGCAGCGAGTGGCGCCATAAGTCCATGATCGGATTCTGCCATAATCTTATCAATAAGAGGTCAGGGCAATCGATCGCAGATGCCACCAGAGATGAGGGCACTTTATATCTGCAGTGTACTTCCCCAAAGTTAAACCCCGCCATGCTAAGGATAGTAGCTTTAATAATGCCTTCGATCCCCACTTCAAGAACAACACGCACTTTGCTTATTAACTTGCATTCTGAGAAAGTCGAATTTAGTCGCCATCCAAAGTAACTTTAACACTGGCCCACATTACCTTCCCGGGCAAACAGTAAATGGGGACACGCAAAGCACAAGTGCGAGAGTTTTATTTGTTTGCACCTCGGGTGAAACTCAAAATCAGGATGGAGAACCGCCCCTGGAAAGTGATAACGAGAAGGCTTCCATAGCAATACAAAACATAGCGACTTGATAAAGGATCTCCTGGCGAAACCCCCTTTTGCTTGCAAAGAACCCCGTTAGCTCACCTTTGACACAAATGGAGAACATAGGAGTAGTGATGCAAGCCTTAATGCATCTCAATAGAGTAGCTGGAGTACCCATAGAAGACAAAATGTCGAAGATGCGCCTCCAACTTATAGTCATAAATCTTCTTTGAGATCGATCTAAGAGCACATCTGAGGCCTTAATCCAAGTGATAGTTTTTCATCAACTCCTAAGTAAGGAGGATATTGTCGGCTATGCTACGCCCCTGAACAAAAGCTGCCTGAGCAGGGCTAATAATATCTGGGAGGCACCGCTTTATTCTGGAAGCGATAATCTTCGAGATGCATTTGTAGATAGTGTTACAAATACGAGATGTACCGTAATCATGCATCGAGCTCGGGTTAGAACTTTGGGAAACCAAGGCGATGATAGTGCGCTGATCTCACTAAGCAAACACCCTGAAATCGAAAAATCATACCGCTTCACACACTTTTACTTCCAATAATGTCTCCAGTTCTTTGAAAAAGCGGAGAGAACCCATCTGGCCAGGCCTTATGCTATCTATAGAGAATGATGGATTTCCTTCTTGATCTCCTCATGTGTAACTCGTCAAGTATAATCCGTATGCCCGTAGGACCAAACCAAACCATCCAAGTTATACTCAACCTAGATGTTGGGTCCCTATGTTACTCGCCCAAAACTGACATTGGAAATGATTAACAAATTGCCTGATGAAAGCCGTGATCTTCAATTCTACATCCATTCTCCGCTGTAATCGATTTGATAGAGCCCTAGTAGAGTTCTCGGATTTGAATAACTTTATGGAAGAAATTGGAATTCTGATCCCCCAACCTGAGCCATATCGATTCGGATTTTTGCTTTTCGTAAACTCCTCTTCAAATACCTTGAGTTAGATCATGAAATTCTTCAAACAAATCTTCTCATTCCTACCAAATACGTAATCATTTGACTAGATAACAGATCGCTCAGCGCGATATAGGGTTCCCCCGTGCTTCCACGACCTTTCTGAACTTTCAGAGCACAAACATGAAAAGTTGAATGCTTTAAGGCCATTCTTCACGCTCTAAGCTCGAGTGAGCCCCGGCAGAAGGCTATAGAGTTCCCATACACATCAATATCCCAAAGCATCCAACCAGTCGCGAACAGCTGATATCAAAGTTCTTTAAATTAAAAATTTAAAAGCACCGCTGACGCCATATGCTCCCAATTATCGAGGTTCACCACTGATAAGCGCAATGGTCACGTGCTCGTTCACTACTCAAATACAAAGATATGAACATATCCAAGGTCGCATTCGCTTTGAAGGAACGATCCAGCCTTCCTAGCAACAATGACCTACCAACACTTATTTGCTTATCCAAGTGAACAAAGGCCCATTAAAAGGTATATCATCCAGTTCCAAGTTGAAAAGATATCTTGCGGAACTCCTCCATAGGAAGCAAGAAGTCGCTGTCTGCGTTACCCCCATTTGATGCGGTATGACTTGTCCACACTTCACCAAAACATCCTCCACTATTCCCTTTAGACTTTAATAGACCCATTAGCCGGGCGACAGGGAATGTTGGTAGGCTTCAGCCTCCCAAGCTCAACCCGCAACAGTACATGCAAAGAGGTCGACACCCGCTCCCAAACCAAAGTAGAAGGCCTTACCCTGCGTAGATCCCTCCGCCACAATCGAAATGCGGGGGATCCTGATCTTTGTATTTCACTGCTTTGCACCCGGATGAATGAAACTCCACGTGATCACTATAGGTGGCTGCCTCTCTTTGTCAATGCCCAACCCCTTCTCTCTTGATCGTGTAATGTGTCCTTTAGAAATTAAGCATGAAGCTGAACCTCGTTTGGATCATGTCAAGCGCGCGATGCCCTCACTTTTACCTCAGCCGCACAGATGCCTTCCTTGCTCTAAAGCTCCTTTGCCCCTCTCGCTGCTTCGGGGGAAATGGAGGAGATATGCTTTCTTCACATAACTTTCTTAATAATATATGCCTCGCTCTATACTCTCTTGGTCTCTCCGGCATGCTCGCGTGACCGGCTGTGCTCAATTTCCTACTACCTCAAGGTGATAATGGCCTCAACCCCATCCATTTTGGTGCAGCTCACTCGTATAGCTTAATTCATGCACTCCCCTAAGATCAAGTATTTTGGGAATGGAATCCCTTACTCCTTCACCGTTGCTGATCGTTAAATCCAACATGGATGACCGCAGGGTATCAATCTTGCTGATGCTATTGTGGAGCCCATCAATTCTTTTGCCCTTGGCGGAGCTTTCTATGATTCTATTCTTGGTCTGAACTGAGCATTGAATAGCTCGCTCCTTACAAAATTCCCTACCACCTTGCCTTCAAATTCATGCATAGCTTTACTCAATGCGACTGAGGTTGGTGGCTACTATTGCCAGAGCGACCCACATCACAGCGCCGCCAGCAATCTCGTAAACATATGCTAGAGGCTCAGCTCCAGAGAAGCCGGGGTGGTTCTTCCGCTGATCAGAGGTGTCACACATCGGGCATCGCTGGTGGCCTATTTTGGCCCATAACATTCGTATTCAACCATCAAATCCCCTTACATGAGAAATTCGGACAGCACTTCTTTTATAATTAAAGGATTTGGCAAGTAGCGATGGTCGAGGGCACAGCAATTCCGGGCCATTGCTCGTACCTCCTGCTGATTTCTTATTTCAAGTTCTTCAATCCTTCTAGTCAGGGTGGACAACTTAGCCTTTAGTTCCACGTCCCTCCGATGCTGAATGTGTATGCTCCCTCTACTCGTTGTGTGCTTCATTCTACTCCTCCCCGGGCTCGGTCATTCCATCCCTGAGGCCACCGCTATAGTCAGGAAACCACTGGCTTCATTCGATTCTACCAGAAGTCCTCTAAGTACATGGTTTCTAATAATTGCTTCATAGCAGGGACATCCCATCATAAAAGTGATTCACCAAAGATTCAGACAAAGCCAGTAAGAGGCAGTGTCCCATAGCTCCAAAATACTTCTTCTCAGCAATCGGCTAAAATTTTCACCATCGCTGAGCCAAAGGTGCAGATTTGCCTCTTCAAATTGTTGGTCTTGGTGGGCACTCAAGAACTTCTTCAAAACTCGTCAGCAGCCCCTAGTCCCATGGTCCCGGTCTAAAGCTGAATTGCCACCCCAGCTGGCTCGAGGTCAAAGGGAAAGCTTCACTGAGTGTCCATACTAATTGCACCCTCCCCTTAAAAGTTAAAAACTCCTAAATCTCCATATGCATGGATTCTCATTTTCCACACCATGAAAAGTCGAGCAAACGTATAAGGCCTCACGCTACATCCTCAAAGAAAGTGGGCATGGCGTACGAGGTGTGACTCCCACACCCCAGGGGTGCATCCCTCATTGACCGTGAGGCATTAGGGCTCCCCGTGAACCCCCGTCGGGCTTTGTCGCTCTTCTCGTGGGGGCTCCATCCGGTTGTCGCACAGATCGATTTCACACCCTGCCTAACCAGGAGCACTAAGCCTTTCCAACCGTCGCAGCGGTTTCCTCGTCCCACGCATAAGCTGCTATGAACACACACACAACAAGCACGAAACTACTGAAAAACAAGGCTACCAAAAAGGTTGATGCTAGCTAAAATAGAAAAACAAGGAAAAATCTGTATGAACAATACAAAATTCCAAATTCCCCTGCAGTGAACTATAAATGGAGAAAAATGGTAAAATAAAAAAGAAATGAGATTCACCAATACTGTGATGTAGATCATGCCCATAGCTTCTCTTCTTCCACTGCAAGAACGGCGCCATTTGATTCGCATGCAAAGTAGGTGTTCCGAAATCAACAAAATTTATATCCTAAATTCCTCCTATCATTTAGCAGAGCGAATACAAGATAGTAGTTCAGGGTCTTAACACGGATGGGTTTTCGTGAGAGAAGAGTTGCAAAGTGGATTGAAATGGTGTTTTCTTGATTTAAGGTTTTTGTAAAAAACAAAGGTGGGTGAATGGTTAAAACTGAAAATAAATCAAAATAAAGCATAAAAGAACTCCTTGGTGTCCCGTGCCTGGGGCCTGCCCTCGTCTTTTCCTGCCCCTCGGGCCTCGCCTGTGTATTCCTTGGCTGTGGCTGCCTTCGCCTTTTGGAAATAAATTCACTATCTAAAAAAAAAAAAAAGTCTCTACACTCGTTTAGGGTTCAAGTCAACCTGATATGTCCCCATCTTTTTTCTTCATCGGGGAGAATGACATATAGCCGCTCTCTCGAACCGGATTCTCTATTTAGCTTTAAAAAACTAAACCCTATAATTTTCCTTGAACAATTGTATTTAATGAGCATAAATGCTCCCAGACGATGAAAACACACCTCCTAAACTCCACCCCCACAAGACTAATAGGAGACAACTAACTCGCATCGCCGATCTAGCATGCATCCACAAACCCAAAAGCTTTCTGCCAAAATACACGCCAGAGGGCACGCCCAGAGACTTGACAACCCAAGGTGAGGTACAAGGAACGCAAACACCCATAACAAGCCACACATGAAAGCAAAGAGAACAAACCATCTTACCTTAAAACTAGCACTCAAAGGGTCTTCCTTTCCAAGTGATGAGCTCCAGCCAAGTTACCCCCTTGATTTGTCACTGCAAAAGCCTGGATGGTGAGAAAAGTGCAAAGAAAACAGCAAGGAAATGATATGAAAATCACAAAACTGGGCTGAGTGAGAGAAACTCCGCCCACCCATGAGCGGATCATGGACCTGGAAGTTAATGGATGTTACAAGCTCGACTAAGCTTATATGTATGCTCTTCAGCACTTTCGGCGAAATTACAAAAATGTCTAAAGAGACCAAAAATTACATGGAAGGGTAGATCTCGTGCCAAAACCACAAAAAGCGCCAAAACACGCGGAGGTAGCGCGGTGGAGCAAATGCCGCGGAAGGCACTTGCACCGCGAATGAAAGAGCGAATGCGAATCTACAAATCTCGGCGGTTTCATGGAAATTCGCAACCCACGAAATCCCAGCGCGACCTCGCAACCCTGCCACAAAACTACATCGCGGTCTTTCCTCTTCAAAGATTTTTTGCCCAAATTTCCTCCGGTTTGATCGTATACTCCCCTCAATTTACTCAGGTTCATCGTGTGAGAGGGTCGTAAATTTCTCATCTCCCAAAATTTTTGACTAAGTTTAGGAATTCGGATCAGAGTTAGACGGGTCACCCTCGACTGCTTTCTTTGACATTGGGGTTGAAATTTGTGATTTTATTCGGATACCCAAACATAAATTTCTAGAAATATTTTTAGGTGCTTTTGTGACTCTAAGGAAGTCCCTTGAGTCTAGAATTTTTAACCATATGCATGTCAACAGCATATGGTGCCCCACACACTCAAAAATTTCAACTGTACAACTGGGGTAAGCGCAAATCCCTGCCAGGCCGACGCAAAGGATCCAATCCATGAAAGCACTTTACCGACTCACCCTTCACATCACTCCCCATCTAATGTGACTAGCATGTAAAGCCTTGTTGTGAACCGGCCTCTGTCAATGCATTTCTTCTCTTCCTCGGCCTTGACTAGCACATGGGCTCATTCTCTTTCTCTCGGGAAAGCTCAGGGGTTTGTTTTGGTCGGGTATGCCGTGTTTGAGGCTGTCTCGGTTGATGCCTTTCCTCTATTTTTAGGAGGTGCTGTCCGTTTTTTTTTCTTTTGGCTTGTGAGCCTTGTTCCTTGTAATTTCTAACAATAAGCATACAACGAACCCTAAAAGCTTACCAAGTACTAACCATTTAAGGTGAATCAAAGGGATCAAACCTAAAATTTGGAGAAAATAAAGACATCCTCAATCACCTTCAATAACCCATGATGATAACTAACTAATGTCAATGGATCTAGCAATAACAAGCATCCAATGAACTCAAACCTTATCAAATACCATCGTCGTAAAAGCAACCCGGCGATTTCTCTCAAAGCCGACGCTTGAATGAAACCATAAATGGTAGAAAATACTTCCATAAACATGGAAAACCCTTTTAGTTTGCTTTATATCCCCTACATAAAATTGAGCCTTCTTCTTCAAGAAGAGGGTTTCTAGTTGACTCATCCTCCGAGTTGTCATCCCTGTGAGGGTGCCTGGCTGCCTGAAAAACACGAGAGAAACGGGAGCAGCGAGGAGAAAAGGGAAAAGAGGCAGGAGAGCTAAAAGCTTCCCGCACATAAAATAAACTTTATTAATGAAGAGATCATGTTACAGTGCTTGTCTGGGGCTTTTATAGCCAAACCCCCTTTACAAAATACCAAAACCAAAAGCAAAAGCTATTACTGTGGGGACAAACGGGAAGAAAAACCAAAAGGGACAAAAGTAAAAGCACCAATTAATGTCGAGGGGTGAAATTCATGTGCTTTTGCAATCCCGCTTCCATTTCTTCCTCGTTTGGTTTTTATGCATCTTTCTTTCTTTGGCTTTTGATTGATTTGGTAGCTAAGGAGTTGAACTTGGATTCTCCATGGTTGAGTTGAATCCCTATCTACTGTATAAAAAGCCCAAAAAACAACAAAATCTCAGTTGGCCAAAATTCGATTAGTAGCTTGTTAGGTCCTTAACATGCCAATTGGGTTAATTAGGCTAATAGTACACAAAAAATGGCTCAAACCTTTTTAATATTAATATGGGTGTAAAATAATAGCACTTTTTGGGTAGTAATCACTCTTGGCGGCCCGTGAGCCTCTCTTGCGATCTCTTTAACACTGGGCTCTTTCGAGCCGTCATGCCGCCATGTGCAGTCTCCCTCCTTTGTCCAAGTCCGACACAGAGATGGCCCAAAGGCCCATCTCCCATGGTGTAGCAGGTCATGTTGTTTCTATCGCCTAGATTGGAGAGAATTCCTTTACTGTGGCTCTTCTATCTTGGCCTTCATATGCTCGCTTCGCGCATTTCCATCTTCTTCTTTCTACTTCCTCTTTGAAGGGCGGAATGAGTTCCTTGAACCCTCTTTCTTCCACAAACCCTTCTAGTGAGACTTTCTTGAAAGCCTCTACCCCATTTTTCGTAAATAAGGCTCAGTTTCCTCCCCACCGAACCTCAACCTCTACCTCCCTGCCTCTTCCCACTCCCTTCAAGGTGATCATTCCTCCTTGCCTTGGTTGTTCATAGCTCTCTCTGTAAGTACATCCTCCACTATAGTCCTAATAATCCCAGCCAGCGTGGGAGAGCTTAGGGGCTAAACATTTTCTTGGTTGCACTGAGTGCTGTTAGCTCGTAAGATCAAGGATATGATTCGGATTTGAAAATTTTCACTATGTTCCTTTAAATATGTGAGGCTTAAGTCTCTAAGTATGACATGTCACGACATTGTGGCTGCAATGTCGCGCAACATTGGAGTGTCGATGTCGTGATACTGATAAAAATCTCATGACTTAGCCCAACGTAACGATGATTGGAGTTGCAATGTTACAACATTGCTCTGATGTCGAAACTTTGTAGAATCGATGTCACGACATTGCAAAATCGATGTCGCTACTCTAAGGAGAATTTCGCGACATTGCTCTAATCTCGCGACATTGGGAAAATTTTGGAGCAGATGTTGTGACATTGATTTGATGTCGCGACTTTAAGAAGACAATTTCCTCTTTCTGATTCCTGCTTCATTTTCCGCACTCTTATTCATATTTATGAATACTCAATCCTTCATGCTCGTGAATACAAATCTAACAAGACTAAGCATCTCGATTCAAGCAATGATCATATAACTCAATTCATCAACCTAATAATTCAAATAAACATTCTTGGTACTGCAACAATTATCATTCAAAATAATAAAAATTCATCAAAAATTTAGAACATTAAAGCCGCTATGAAATTTCTAAATCGTAAAATAAACACTCCCTAAACTTAACATGTCACCATCCTTAAAGAACAAAATAGAGAAACAACTCCCCTGTGTGGTCAATTCTACTCATTGAGTTTGGGCCTAAGTGTTTCAACTTGAATTTCAAAGATTTTGCAACTTCATTGTCTTGAAATCAAGAAAAACTTAACTAAATAAGTCGTCAATCTAAAACAAAAATACGCTATACTAGCAAACTAATCAAAACATACTAAATTAAAGACAATTAAGCTGTCTAAAGAAAATAAAAAAATTTGCTTGGGTTGCCTCCCAAGTAGCTGCTCGCCTTTAGCGTCTTCGCAATATGCAATATGATCCCTTTACAAAGAATCCTTAAGTACATTTTAGCTGGGGAATGTTCTTCCTTCGTACTTCCTTCTCAATAATGCTTCAATCTTTGGCCAATAAACTTTAAAATCATTTCCTATATTTGTTTTGTAATGTCTAAAAGGTGTAACTTCTATCACTGTGACCACTCCATCTTGATTTAAGTTTCCCTGGAAAGAGTTTGAGCCTTAAATTGTACAGTAGAACTAACACTCCTACATTGAATTATTTCCTCAAAATTTTCTTATCATGCCATTTCTTGGTTTTAAGCCCTTTGTAGATTCCTGCATTATCAGCTAGCTTCATTCCATTCATCTAATTCATTTATCTGGGGTAATCTTTTCCTTAGCTTGGAGATCACGCCAAATTTTCTTATCGCCTGCCAAGCTCAAGCAGGAGAGCTGACAAGGCCTTCTAAATACAACTCGTATGGTGGGGGACATTCCAATAAATTTATATAGCCTCCCGTGAGGCCCACAATGCATCATCTAGCTTTACTGACTAGTCTTTCCTGCTTGTGTTTACTGTCTCCTCCAATATATTCTTTATCTCTCTATTGAATATATTTGCTTGCCTATTTGACTGAGAGTGATGAGCCAATCCCATAACATTAAAACACTCCATATCTCAAGAAAGAGTTTTGCAAACAACTTGTTCGCAAAGTGGCTTCCCTCATCACTCTGATTGTCCTCGGGCTCCATCTACTCAAGATGTTTCCTTTGAATAAACCCCACACAACCTGTGTTGGCATCATTTCTAGACAAGCTATGGGCTTCACCCATTTGATACATAGTCCATATGGGCGAGAACGTATATTCTTCTAAATGAAGGGAAAAGGTCCCATGAAGTCTATCCCCATACATAAAAATCAAACTACCAAGATCCTCAGTGAGGTATTTCCATTCTTTTGCTTATGTTGCCCATTCTTAATATCTATCACACAACAGCTTCACCATTCATTAGTCTCTAAATAGAGTTTACTAATAAAAATCTTAATCGGAGAATTTTCTAGGTTGTCTTGCTCTTGAAGTGTCCTTTTCCTCGGGTAGATGAATTCCGGTGGTACACTCCACAAGCTAAATAGTTCACACGTTACAAGCATACAATGTATTTGAACCCGATACTCGAAAAATTTTGCTCATTAGGGAAATTTTCTTCTATTTTAGTCCCTCTTTCATCTTCAGTAGGCTTTTCTAATCTAGATAAGTGATCAACTATCACATTATCACTGCCCTTCTTTTCCTTGATCTCCAAGTAAAATTTCGCAAAGAATACCACCCATCTAACCACCTTAGTTTTCTACATTTCTTGCCATGAGATACTTGATTGTCGATGATCGCGAAGTATGATGACATGGGATCCTAGCACTGTACGGGCCTAAGCACTTTTCACAAGTAAAAACCATTGCCAACATCTCATTTTCTGTAGTTGAGTAGTTCTCTTGTGCTTCATTAAAATTTTTGTTGGCATAGTATATTGCTTTGAAGAGTTTCTCTGTTATTTGCCCAAGGACTGCTCCCATTGCATAATCAATCGGTATCATCACACATGATTTGAAAATCTCTGCTCGGGGCCTGTGTCACATGATAAGAGCCTCGATCAACTCCAGCCTCGATCTCTCAAAATGCATGATTACTTTTCATCAACAAATTCAAATTTTGCTTCCTTTTCAAGCAATCTGCATAATGACCTTGATATTTTGGAGAAGTCATTGGTCAGCCTTCTATAAAATCTAACATGTCCCAAAAACTTCTTAATCCCTTTGACTCGTAGTAGTGGCATCGTAGTTTCAATAAATGTAAACCTCGCTTGCTAACTCAAGTCCAAATGCAGTAAATTTATGCCCCAAGATAATACTTCAACTACTATAAAAATGACATTTTTCCTAATTCAAAGCTAAATTTTGTCTTGGCACTCCGTTACGCTTCTAAATTTTCTAGGCAATTCTCAAAACTGATCCATAAATCGGTGTCATCCAAGCGTAAGATTTCAGCCTTCCACCAAATATGAGAAAATAGACATCATACACCTTTGAAAGGTGGCAGGAGCATTACACAGCCTAAATAGCATTCTTCTAAAAGCAAAGGTGCCATAAGGACATGTAAAGGTAGTCTTCTCTTGGTCCTCAAGGGTTATGGCAATCTGATTATATCTAGAATATCCATCAAGAAAACATAAATAAGGGTGCCCTGCCAACCTGTCCAACATTTGATTAATAAAAGGCAAAGGATAGTGATCATTTTTTGTGGCAATGTTCAATTTCCTTTAATCAATGCATACCCTCCATCATGTCATAGTTCTTGTTGGAATTAGTTCATTCTTATCATTTCTAATGACTGTGAATCCACCCTTCATGGGAACCACATGAACTGGGCTCACCCAAGGGCTGTCTGAGATTGCATAAATAAATCCTGCATTCAGCCATTTAAGTATTTCTTTCCTGACAACTTCTTTCATAACTGGATTCAGCCTTCTCTGATGTTCAACTGATGTTTTTGCATTTTCCTCCAAGAGCATTTTATGCATACAAATTGTTGGACTGGTCCCTTTCAAATCTTCCATTGACCAGGCTATGGCTTCTTTATGCTGTTGGAGAATTTCAATTAGTTTCTGCTCTTTATCTTCTGTCAAGTCAGCTGCTATAATTACAAGTTTTGATCTTTAACCCATAAGAAGGCATATTTCAGGTGTTTGGGTAATTCCTTCAGAATTAACCCCTCATAACTTTTTTTCTACCTCTTGTACCACCTCTTCACTACTGCTTGATCTTTCTGCATTGTCTTCATTCAAACTTAATACTGTTTCTTTTAATTAAACCCTAGCATTTAGATGTTTAGTATCAAGATCCTCAATATAACTTATCCAAAAAAAAAAAGATCCTCAATATACTATAAATTCATCATATTTTCATTCATTGAATCTTGATTCTTACAATCATCAATCAGTTCAGAACTGATAGGAAATACATTTTCAAGATTGTTGCATTCAACTTTTTCAAAATCAGGCCGCTTCAAGCTCTTATTAAGGTTGAAGTGCACTTCTGCATTTCCCACCCTAAGAGTGAGCTCTCCTTTCCTTACATCAATCAATGTTACTCTAGTGGCAAAGAAAACGGCTTGCCCAAAAGAGTAAAGTGGAACTTGCTTGTCTTCTTCAATGTCTATCACAACAAAGTCCATTAGGAAAATAAACTTTCCCACCTTGATTAGTACATGTTCCAGGATTCCTTCTGGTTGAGCAATAGATATGTCTGCCATTTGTAGAGCCATTGTTATAGGAATTAACTCCCCCAAACTTAGTGTTTTGACCATAGACAATGGCATCAGATTAATGCTTGCACCATAATCACATAAAGCTCTATCAAACTCATAGTTCCCTATAATGCAAGGAATGGTATGCTCAGATCTTGCATTTTCCGCGGGCGTGTTCTTTTAGATTATCAGACTCGCAACTTGCCGACAAGCTTTCTTACCACTCCATTTTTTCATTCAACTTCTTTCTCGATGATGATGTCCTTCATAAATTTGGTATTAATTAGGCATAATTAGGCATTCGCCAATGCCTTAGCAAAAGGAATTTAGTCTCTAATTTCTTAAACATGTTCAAGAATTTAAAGGAATTTATAATCCGCTTTTGACTTTTACAATCTCTAAGGGAATGTATCTTCGAGGTCGATGTGCCTCTCAATTTCCCTCCTTCTTCGCCTCCCTTCACCCCGGTCGCCTTGCTGCACCTTTGATTTCCTTTCTTTTCTCTATCTATTAAATCTTTATTCTATTTAGCTTGTTTTCTTTGCCAGTTTCTACTTGCTCTTCCTTCCCTTCTTTTTCTTTCCACCGTGCCACCGCCCTCCAGCTTTATCTCATTCTTCTCTTTTCTCGTACCCCACGCTTTACCCTCGTTGTTATAGTCATATATACCTGTGATTCCTCTTTATGCCACTGGGGAATGTTTCAGATTGGTTCTCGCAAAGTTTGGGCTAGCTGCCCTACTTGAGTTTCAAGATTTTTTAGAGAGGCATTGGTGTTGGCCTGAAACACTCGCTATGTTTGCCTCGAAATATCGCAATATTAGCAAAACCTTGCCATGTATGTTCACAGTCTCTTTTGTTTTCACCCTTACGAAGTCTTCAAGTATCTAATCCTCAAAAGACTGGGACCTCTTTTGGCCTGGATTGTCTGCTTTATAGTTGCCCTGATGTTGTTGTCTTTAGAAACCCTATGGAGCATAATTCAGCTGAGAGTTTTGCACTAGTCTTTGACCCTACTGCACTCCACCTCTATAAGATAGGTTCTCGTGGTTTCTAAAGGCTGGTGTGTAATGGGTTGGAAGGTTGTTGTTGAGCTTAAAATTATAGCTCTTATTTCCCTGAATATACTGTGTTTCCTCCGTATTGTAGGGACCTCATGAGCAAGTCCCTCTTCATTTTTCTTCTCAACATCTTCCACAATCCCCACTTCACGGGCTGAATGATTTCTTCTTTCCTGGTTGTTGAGTATGTTCATGATTACATCCGGTTTGGCTTCAATTGCAGTCATCTTATTAAGCCTCAATCACACTTCCTCTCGCCTCGTCACTAATTCTTGAAGCTTCTGGATGAGCTCCCCAGTAGGCTGTTTTTAGCTAACTCTTCAAAAAGTTGTGTGGCTTCCTCTACACTCTTCCTTCTATAAAGGCCCTTCTTGAGGCTGCATCAACTGTCCCTTTTGAGGTGTAGTTCATGGCATGGTATAATATATCCATTTGAGTCATCTGCTCTATGCCATGCATGGGGCATCTTCTCTGTAGCTGCTTATACCTTCTTTTTTTTTGGATAAGTAAGAATTTATTTCCAAAAAGCAAAAGCCCAACAACAACCAATGACAATACAAGGCCCTAAGGCCCTGTAAACCCGCCAACAACGGACAGCACCTCCCCTAAAAACTAGGAAAGGTAGCTGCTTGTACCATTCCTAACCATTGTAAAGACTCTCATCCTTTTTCTATTTGAAGACAATGATTTCTCCTCTCCTCCTCCTAAGTGACAGCGTGAGGAAAAAATCTTACTTAGTAGGCTTCTACTACTCTCCTCCGATGTTAGCCACCAGCCATAAGGCAAATATTCGAACCAACTAGCTGCAACATATCTCATTGAGAATGGAAACAACTCTAACATAATAACATCTGATTTGAATCCGTTAAGCTTTATAGTGTTTTCCATCCTTAAGAACCTCCCCAAGTGCTCATTTGGATCCTCACTTAAGTGTCTAGTAAACTAGTGCTGCTGAACTATGGTGTTGAGTGTAGGCTTTAGCTCAAAGTTGTTTGCTTCTATGTTAGGTTGCATGACTACAAAGTACTCATCCCTGATGATAGGTCTCTAGAAGTCCTCCACAGTTTCTCCGCTCTAAGGTCTTTCACATTACACCCGTCATTGTCACGGATTACAGCACCCCGTCCCTGATGTTGCAAGTCAATTCTCCCATGTGCCTTGCTTGCTAAGCTCGGCTTCTACCCATGGCTTGGAAGCGAAGAGAACTTGAGAGAACAATTGAAAGGAAGAAAACTCTTTATTGAAGAAAGGCTCTTTACAAGGCTTTGAGAAGCTCTTGACTTGGTTCTCAAGTTGGTGGTTTGCAAATAAGGCCACCACCTCCTTATATACACATGAATGGAAGTGTGTAGAACCTATGAAGGCTCCTTCAATACCCTAGAGAATTTAGAATGTTCTACCATGTGCATGTATTTACAAGACTACCATGGAAGACTTGGTAGACTATTCTCCCACATTCCATGGTCTTCACATCCTTCCACATTATTCCACACTCTTCTACATGTGTGGACACTTCCAAAGATCTCTGTACTGTGTGACTCTCTAGGGTCTTCTAGAACCTTCCACATAGCTCCGCCAAAGAAGCGTTCCAAAAGGGGCTCTAGAACACCTCTCCCCATATGGGCTTCGGGAGGGGCTCCCAGCCCATCGAGGATCCTTCCCATGATGCTGTTTGAGTCTGTGAGGTGAGCCTCCGTGACACCTCCCCCACCCATGCCGCCCGACAACTCGGCCGATACTCGTCAAGCAATCTCGAATGCGATTCCATCCACTAACTTGCCCATCCCCTCTCGTCCTAACTAGCCTTCCTCTTCTAGACCCTTCCAATCGAATCCAAGTACTCGCACCGAAGGGACTCCCTCGCTTCCTAGTGACCCGTCAACCCAGGGATAGTCTCCACCTCCTTCTCCCACGAGCTCAAATTCTCTTCGTCGATACCCATTTGATCTGCGAGGCCTGGAGGTCGTGGCCTTCTTGCCCACTGACTTCTCTTTACCCTTAAGGATTTTGTCTCGTATGGGTCATACCTTGAAGCCGCTTCCCGTCGCTCCTGGCCGACAAAGAAGGGCATGACTCGAGGGCGATATCTCAGACGAACCCAAAGCGCAGCATCTCTGTCGCCTTTCTCCTTCTCATTTTTCGATAAGGAATTGGAGCACTTTCCTCTTAGGATGGCATTCCCTTGTCAAATGCGGACTATCGTACAAGAAGCACTTCAGCTTTCGCCGTAGACTCGCCGGCTGCGCCCCCGCTTTATCTTCCTAGCGTAGGGCACCTTACCCTTTACCATACAAGCAAAGATACGCACCTCTTCTCCCCATCCATGTCGTAGCTATCTCTAAACCCCTCAAAGGGCAACTCTTCTCCCACCCGTCTATGGCTACCTCGAGCCCGGTCACGAAGACTTTGCTTCCTTGCAATCCATCAAGGATTGGCATCCACGGGGCCATAGGTCCTCGTGACTCCTCTTCTCCTTCGCCCGCCTACCATCCTCGCAAGTTGTCCATAAAGTTGGAAGAGAAGTCTCTTCCTCATTCATATCGTAGCTTCAAGCATTAAGGAGGAGAACTCCTTCGACATAGTCCCTGCGACGACCTCGTGTGCTTGAGATGCCTCATCTTCACGGGCTATGCATCCAGACATTCCAGGTAGAATTGCTTTTGATTTCCCTCTGAAATCTCGAACATGTGCTCGCGGGGTGCACATCCCTTCTCTATCTCTAGGAACTCTCTACACCACCATGTAGTTGGTTACTTATCTAAAAGGAGGTAGGAGCATAGCGGTGCATACCTTTATTGCCTCATCGGTCAATGCTATCGTCTCAAAGTACCTCTCCATGTGCCACAAGAAGTTGTCTAGCTCCTTGGTATCCCGCTTTCCCGTGAAAGTGTGTGGCTTTGGCACCTCCACCCTTGGTGCTTCATGAGTGGCCATAACCCGAGCTGATAGTGATGTCTTATAAATGGCCACCTCTTGCCTTAGCTCCTCTTTATGCTTGGTCAAGACCTCCACCCTTAACTCCAAGCTAGCGAGCACACTCAAAGCTCGGGACAAAGTTAAGTCGTACCCCACTTGCCTTGCTTACAGCCTCGGCTACCCACGCTTGAAGCCGGAAGAGAACTTGAGAGAACACTTGAAAGGAAGAAAACTCTTTATTGAAGAAAGGCTCTCTAAAAGGCTTTGAGAAGCTCTCAACTTGGTTCTCAAGTTGGTGGTTTGCAAATAAGGCCACCACCTCCTTATATACACATGAATGGAAGTGTGTAGAACCTATGAAGGTTCTCTACAACCTAGAATTCTAGAATGTTCTACCATGTACATGTATTTACAAGACTACCATGGAAGACTTAGATCACTATCCACATTCCATGTCTTCCACATCCTTCCACATTTCTTCCACACTCTTCTGGCTGGCCATGTGTGACACTTCAAAGATCTTCTCACTGTGTAGACTTCTCCAGGGTCTTCCAGAACCTTCCACATGGCTCCGGTAAAAAAAGTCTCCACAAGGCTCTAGAACATTCCCTCTCCTTATATATGGGCTTAAGGGGCTCTCTTGTGCCCATTGAGGGATCCTTCCCATAGGATGTTGGAGTCTAGAGATTGAGTTCGTGACATCATTCTAGTTAGTCTCTTCTTGCTCTACCATAACTGGTGCTTCTGCTACTCTCACTTTCTTCAGATTTCTCAGTGTTCTCTCTAATTCAGTGTCCAATGGTAGAAGTTTAGCTTCTAGCCTTTTGTGCATGTACGAAGTGCCTGAAATGATGATATACTGAAATCAAAGTGAGATCAGTAGATAATTTGAATATATCATGATTAGCTCAATAGAAAGATCACTAGTCAATCAATTCATCGCTAATTTAAAATCATTTTGAAAATTTTAAAAAAAATTTTAATAAAAGAAAAATGTCCAAACTAGCAATTCTCTTTTTGGTTGGAATATTGATCCTTAAATTCTACTTCAATCCCTAGTAGTGGTACCAAAAACTTGTTGAGACCAAACTATGTGATCACCCAAATTTTCAACATAGCTACCAAAGACTATTCACCCCCGACAACGCACCACAAAAACTCATGATACCAAAACCTGTTTCAGACCAAATGTGTTAAGACTATTTTCTGATATTTGACTTTAATGTTATAATTCACTTTTAAGATGGTCTAAACACTGCAAGTGCATAGGTCATACAAGTAATAAAGTGGACTCTAGGAGTCCGGATACCATTCCCACAGGGATTGATGAGAAAATCTAAAGATCAACTACCCCTACTACTCAAGACAATCGCTATTTGAATCTCTAACTTGGAAATTTGTGCTCATCTAAAAATAAATCAATGAAAGAATAAAAAAATGGAATCTCATCTTTATAGAATCGTATATTTCATAATTATAGAAATAACACTGGTGAAAGAACCAAATATTCTCACTATTAATTTGCATAATTCTCTAAAGAAGAAAAGAAAAGCAGCCATGACTTTGATTCCTAGACTTGTCCAAGATATGTAGTATAGCCTTGAATACCTCCCGACACTGGCGTATATTTCCTACTATTTAGCTTACCATATTCCTAACCAAAGCCAATGGGTCTAAAACAACTATTTTTATGATTTTATCCTCTTTTAAGATTTGACTGCTTTTCCTAAACCACTTGGCCGCCCATCTCAGACTAAAGATTGCTTCGTCCCTTACAGATGTGGATAATGCAAGCTTCTCTCTCCCAATAGAATTGGTACCTCGATCTGCAATTTATTAGAATGCCCTCTCTTCTTGATTAGAATCTATGCTAACATGAGATCAAGATTATTCTGCCAAATTGAGATGAGACCTCTAAACATTAAACCGATACATCAACAAATGTTTCTTATTCCTCAAGGACACACTTCTGTTGTCACCCAAAAGGGAACCTTGAAGTCAGAGGCTAGAACTTCACCAATGATGTATCAAGGTGATCTTTAGAGTGCATTAGTTACGTGAATATCAATGCGCTAAATTTCTGCTACCGCCTTTGCCTCGCCACCATCTGCACACCAGTGGGATCTTTAAAACTGTGAGCATGTACACGTACTTCTTCTCGGGTACAAGATACTAATATTCAGAACAATACATTGCAAGAGCAATACCAATTAAACCTAACTAGCTTTTCTGTACTAAAAACATCACAAATAATACAAACAATAATTTAAAACAATTTTAATTCTTTCCCCAGAGATAGGAGTTTCGCTTCCATTATCGAATCATAAATGACAATAACTAGTTGATAAGACAAATTCATTGAAATTGTAAATCATGCAAACCAAATAAAAACTAACCCTTAACAAAATTTCCAAATTACATTCAAGTTCGGGACATAAATGAAGTTTTATTGCTAATCAATCAAATTAAAATCAACTGGAATTCACTAACACTCCCAAAAGAAAGAAAATCAATTTGGTGAAATAAATGAAATAAAAGAAAAGAATAAAAAGAAAAGAAAAAAATATATGATGCCAAGACTTGCTTCTCCAAAGCTCAAGAGCCAAATGTGAAGCCTACGAAAAGACTCGTGGCACCCACCTTAGAGCATCTTGGCCTATAGCCCTGAATCACGGCCTAAAGAGGCGGTGCCAGTGACTTGAAAAGCCCAAAAGTTCGCTCGAGCGTTCCTTGATGTTGTACAGCCGTCAAGTGACATTGCGCAGATGCCGTACCCAGAAGTTGATGTCGTGATATTCCTTTGGTGTTATTGCTGAATTTTTTCATCTATTACAACAGTCACCATCGATAAGTCATGAATATAAAGAATCTCTGTTGTCGCTACTCTTACAACCCTGTTATGATGTCGTGACTCTTAGTATTGATGTCGCGACATTAATCTGATGTCATGACTCCAAGTTTCGATGTCGCGACATTGGACTTAGTATTTTCAATGTTCAAATTAGCTTCGATCCGTGATTAAGAAGCGATGTCCGACATCGATGTGACGCCGCCGATACTCTACCGATGTCGCAATCATTGTTGTTTTCTCGTTATAAATTATTTTTCCACCCAATGTCGCACATTGCTCCATTCGATGTCGCACTCTGAATTTGGTATTCTTCACTAATGTTGTGACATTGGTCGGGGCTAATGTTGCAACTTTGTCTAATGTAGATGCTCTAACATTGATTTGATGCCTGTGACTGAGGCTTGATGTCGCCACTGATGTCGCGACATTGAACTTTTTTATTTTGCTCACTTCAACCAATGTCACAACTTTGGTCATTCGATGTTGCGACATTGCTATGATGTCGCAACATTCTTCACCCGATGTCGCGACATTGAGTTTCTGATCATCTTTTTCTGCTTTCTTGCTGATTTTTGCTTCTTTTATCGAAATTCCTACAAAACACAAATCTGGGTGAAGACTTCATACTTCCTGAGATTGAAATGAACTTTTTAAGCCCAAATATATACAAGAAAAATGGGCTTAAAAATAGATGAGTTTTAGACTAATTGTGAAATATCTAGTGAGTCAAAGATTTTCGCAACGAAACAACCTCAAAGAAAGATCTTCAAATTTCAGAGAGGGTGGTTGCTTGTGTGTGCCCTCTCACCCTAAAAGAAAAAAAAATAGATTTTATTTATAGGGTGAAACCCTAGACCTTGTTAGAGAAGCGCTCTAAAGGCCATCACCTTTAGCACTTGTTATATATCTTTTTTTTCATTAATAAGAAGGCTTCTTCATTACTTTGATATTCATTTTCTTTATAAATTAATGAAGTCCATGATACATTACATAGCATGAAGTAAATCATGATGTGATCATAATAATGAGATTCCCATTACATGCAATTATGTTATATCTAAATTATCCCTAGTCATAGGATCAACGAGATTGGACATTGTTGATCTGGACAAACCAGCACATGTTATACTCCTGATTCAATCAAGCAAAGCTTGGTCTAATAAACTATGTCTACCTGATGATTAGAAAGCAGATGTGTGGATGCCTGAGAAGAGTAGTCAAGTACATCAGAGACCTTCTATGAGACAATTATATGAATTATCTATTACATATAGATGATAGTTTCATCATAGCAATGGTTCAAGTATCCTTAGACTTGAGGTACTCAAGGTTATCTTGGATGTTAATCCTGTGCTTTGGCTTCATTCCTTGTTGCCTCTTAGAGGTCGCTCATTGGGTACAACGTGAGGTGTTTGAAGGTAGTTGAGTAGTCAACAGATTCAACACATCACTCCTCGATAGAGCATATATCGATACCTCTTGTCGTGGCTTCATTACTTGTAAATTTGTAGCCATAGTGGATATGCTATGAAGAGTGCCTTTAGTGGCGTGACTGATGAGTAATTAGTCTCATGATAATAACTATTTATTCGTGGGCTAGATGTGGCATAGCCAGTCTAGTGGGAGCTATTGGTTGTCCATGCTCTGAACTTAGTGGGTATAGGTTGGTGAAAGGACAAATTGTGCACATGTTGTCTATGGAAAGGTTTTTAGTCGATCACCGATCTTGGCCAATTGAGGTTGGTGAAGTGCTGCTAGATATCGCTTCATGACTAGCTTGATTCAAGTGACGCAACTGCTTCGCCAACATACCGCGCTTCCACGTGGCCGCGCCACCTCTGTGTTTTCAGCTGTAATAAAAGTGATTCGATCGATCCAAATCGAGTAATGCTTTGATATGATCTAAAACACGCTTTAGAGAGCTTGGGGTTGCTAATGGCCACGCCCGTGAGACGAAGGTCCGTGGTACAAGATGCACACGGCCGACTCCACCTCTATAGGTAAAGGCCTTAGTCTTTTCTCACTTGTGACCAACATGGTAAGACCATGTTTGGTAGGGCAAGGATGGTAGTGAGAATCAAACTGCTGAGGTTCATTGAACTCCGGGACTTGATTTATCGGCTCTCTTATGGAGAAGGGAATGATGTGGGGTCACTCTCCTACCAAGACCAAGTCCATATGGCAAGTCTTTCATATCACATTATTTGTCTAGGGTTCGTTGATCCAGATGGGCTTTGAATTGCAAAATGAGAATTTTATTCTCTATTTTCCATAACAAACCATAATCATAATACGAATATGAAAATGAAAAAGATATAATTGGGTTTTATTAAAAATTATCAATTAAGTAATGAAAGAGTTTTGACTGTAGAAAGAGTTCTCTATCTTTCCTTAGCACCTGCAGATTTTTGGCAAGCTACCTTAAGAAAGTTCTCCATCTCCGTGTGAGTGTTTGGTTTTGTGAGAAAAAGTTTTCTCCTCGCTTTGTGTGTAGGAGAAAACTGGGCTTCTCCACTTTCACCTCTCTCTCTCCCTTGATTCCAAGGTTATTAGCATTATTCTATGTCCCAGATCACTCCCTAGAGGTTTCTGCCCCCTGGGCTTTGTGATAATCGTTGGAGGCGTGCTCGATTAAGATGCTACGGTCGACTGCATATCTACTTTGAAGGAGGCATCGCTTCAAGAAGTGCAAATTGTTTATATTCTCATTTTGATAATCCTTTCTATGTGATCGCTCGACTCCATGGTTGTGTCCTTGGTGGACTTAAAAAACTTAAAATGTCTTTCGCTACCTGGGAACGGTGCTCGATAAAGGATCCCAACAAACTATACAAAAGAGATTCAAAATCAGTAAGCTGATCAATCCAAAACTGTAAACAAAATGTTTCTTTTTAAAACTTTCCTTTCTTAAAATAAGATTGAAACAAAAGCAATGAATAAGCAGTAGAAAAAAACTTTTGGAATTGAGGAGAATGATCAACACAATAATCAATTTGTCCCTTAGGAATTCTTCAATTCTTGAACTTCAAAGAAAATATTCCATGAGAGATTTGAAAATCCAAGGCTAGGGAACACTTAGGGAATTTTATCCTGAATTGTCAAATCTAAACTACATATTCATGCGATATTACCAGGATTGTAATACATAAGGGTTTCTGACATAAAAACAAGTGAGCTTATATGTATAACCCATCAAGTGGGAAGCCGATTTGCTGACTCATGCTCAAAGGTGAGCCAGTTATCAGTCCACATAAGGAAACAAAAATAAACCCCTTTAGGGTTTACTGTCCACACATTTGTCACTACCTTCCAAACTTTATAAAGAAAAACCCTCTACGCCCTCTCTATAGATGGCTTCAATACACTTTTGTAGAAAATTTCGTAAAAAGATTATCAATAGAAGATTTTGATTTTAGCACAAAAATCATATGACGCCTATACAGTTTACTTTATCAAGTAATGAAATTGATTACGGAATTGATCATATAGTAAGTATGATGTTTTATTCTGCATATAAGGTCTGATTCATGGTTTTTAATACCATGTTTTTTGTTGTGTTTAGATGCAAAGAGCCCTTGGGAATAGATTTGTACACCCTTATAAGTATCTCAGGGTTAAGTAAAAAGTAATATAGGTTTCCCACATGTGTAAGTTACATCAACTCCAAATTAGGTTAGCCTTTCCAGCTGATGTGGTGAGAGAATCATTAAATACTGCAGTTAACCTAAAAATATCAAACAAATGGTAGGTATATAGTTTGCTATGTTTAAATTGAATCTCCCGTTGGGAAGAAGGTGCTCAAGAGGTGTGGTATACAGCAAATATTTCCAATTACAGGAATCATAGTTCTAGCAGAAAATTTAGCAGTTATCCTTGGTTCTACATCATCTAAATGGGTAGGATTAAAATGAATGTTTAGATAGTGCACCTTCCATCACTTGCCATGCATGTTACTGTTTGAGTGATAAAATTCCTGTGTTCGTCAGCCTGAGAAACTAAATTCAAGGATTAATGCGCAAAAGCCTCATGATAAATAAAGGGACCCCTACCCTCGTGTGATCCCGCTATTAAGCATTATATTTGAGTTTATGTGTGATACTAGTAATTATTTCTTTGGGGTTATGCTAAGCCACAGAAAGAGATGAAAGATATATATATTGAAGCAATCGAAATTATGTTGTGATATTTCAAATAAAGCAAAACCCTTTACACAATTATTGTATATTTAAAAAGTTGTGTTAAATGTTTTATTACAATAAACTTTTTTTCAAGTATATATCTTAATTAGTAGAGTTTAATTTAATTTTATGTGCTCTTTATTTTATTTAGAATATTATAAAAACATTATTTTAGAATATGGTAGAAACATTATTTTAACATGGAAACATCAGAAACATAACAATTTAAAAAAAAAAAAAAAATTGTCATTCCTTTAATGTGATCAAAAGTTTTCTTTGAGAATATTTTTGAAAATAAATCCTGATCGTGTTATTTATCTAAATTTAGTAGTGTTTTTTATGTTTTTTATATTTTTTTATAAAATAAAAAAATAGAATCTAACATATTTTATGTTTTCTTTGTTCTCCTTTAGTTTTCAAAAACCATGTACAAACAGGTTGTATGCATCTTCTCTAGCATGCTTTTTAATAGTGGTCTTGGAACAACACATGTATACAAAGTAAATTAATACCGTATATTTTAATGTATATGCATAGTTAAACTTGGAGGGGAAGGGAGAGAGAACATGCAAAAGCAAGCATCTGGTGGTGTGTGTGCGGTGGTCCAAAAATTGTTGAACCTCCGGGAAATCATCGTGCCATCGACGCCACTTACAGCTAGCACTACTATATTTTGAATTAATAAAGAACCCCAAACCCATGCGCTCCATTTCTTCCTGCAGCCCTCCTTTTTTCTTCCATACCCCATCACCAGCCTACCTCATACACCTACACACACCCACCCAAAAAAGAAAAAAAAAAAAAAAGGAAGAGCAAAAAAAACAATAACTACACTCAGAGGCCCCAAACACACCTTCTCTTGCAGCTCTTATTTGGCCTTCGCTGCATTCTCATTTGTAATGTGTTGATGCTTCTGGCATACAAGACAAATAAAAATACTCAACAAAAACAAGTCAATGAGATGATTGAGAAAAAGTGACAAAATATTTATTTTTCTATGGAAAATGGAGCTGTTGTGTGTGGTTTGCTCAATTGTACCATACATTAAAAAAAAAAAAAGTTTTGTCATTTAGAGAGACATGATCGAACTATAAACAAGCTTATCCTAGTACTTACATGTCAAAGGGGAATGAATGCACAAAAAAAAAAAAAAACAGCTCTTGTTGATACAAACCTCAGCCAATTTCTTGACCTTTCATGCATTTATTATTGGGAAAAACTCTGTATCTTTATATGTTACATAATTTTATACTTGACCTTTATATTTTATACTATTCACTAATAGAATAAAGGGTATAACTAATGGTCATCCCTTGGTGCCTGGTCACCATCATTGTGACACGTGGAAGTATTCTATTTCTCAGCCGCTTATTCTTTCTAATATGTTCTTTTCTGGCACCTAATCGATCAGAACTGTCTTAGATTCCGGAGGGGTGGCCCACTTTTTTAGCTTTTGTTACCACCACCAACTAATTTGTCTACCTTCTTATCATTTAAACTAATCAAATGATGATGATAATGGTAACGACATTGATAATCATGGTTTGTTTTTTTTTTTTTTTTTTTTTGATAAATAAGCATGGTTTGTTAAAATAAGGCATAAAGTGCAGTTGGTCTTGATTAAAACTACGTTTACTGTATATTGGTGGAAGTCATGATGGTATTCATGAGGAGGTGGGCAAGTACTACTTGGTTTCCACAGGATAGGATAATATTTTCTATTCTATCTTCCTATAGAGTTTGCTGCTTCTTCACGTATATTAATTGTACATACATTAATGGATGTACAAATGATGACAAACCATGATATCCGCCAATAATCTAATCTAATCAATTTTCCTTTAAGTGCTTCTGGTCCAAGTTTTAAAGTAGAGAATGCTCTAGAGCAAGAACTAAGGGTGGCCCTTTTCTTTAAGTGATAATTGTTTGAAGTCTCAATTTGATGAAAATTATCATAGAAAGAGCCAGGAAAAATAGAAAGTGAAAGAAAAATGAACAGAAAATAAAGATAAAAGTTAAATGCAAGGTATTATTTTATGTATTTCAAGGTTTTCGCGCATCTGCCCGGGTGGTTGACGGAGAATGGGAGAGGTCAGTTATCGTATGCTCAACTCTGACGCACCTATGCTCAACCGGGAGGATAGACTGCCTATATATAAAATAAAAAAATATTTTTTCTTATATATAAAACTTAATTTTCATTTAATAATAAAATTAAAGAGATACATCAAATACACATTAAAGAGATAAATCCAATGTATTATCAAAATCATACTTTATATAATAATAAAATTGTATATGCTAGCTAGTGTTACATTATATTGGGATTTCTATCTTTATCTCTTAAACATTAGCGAACGACTTCAATATCCATCAAGGGAATATCACTACCCGAATATAATACTTCCTAAATCGTTGTCATAAAACTTTTTTAAAAAATAACTCATTTAACTTAAAATAAATAAATACATATAACAAAATAAAATAACACACAATTTTAAAATTACCTTGGCGCCAACAATATTGGAAAGTCCTTTACATAGGGAACCGGGGATTATTCTGACACAATATTAAAAAACTAATAAATAAAAAGCAAAAACTGCAGAAGCCGTAAATTCACAAGCGCATTTACCGTGCTGAGGACAAAGCAAGAACCGGTAATCCCTGCAGACGCCCGGAGTTCGCGTCGTTACGGTCGATCGGGCGGTGGCCAGGTTTTTTGCACTCCCGTTTTTTCCTCGCTCGACTGCATCGTTCCCCGTTTTTCTCTCGTTGACCGGCCGGTTTTGACAACCTTGGTATTTCTTGATCAAGCTCATCTTATTTATTTCAACTCATCAATATAAAGTTGAATAACTTAAAATATGTAAGTTTAAGTAATTTTATTTATATTTGATTTTTTTTTAGATTTTTTTTTTTTTTGTATCATTTGAGATCTTTTATTAGATAGACAAAAAAGTAAAAACAAATTTTAAGTATTTTTTTTCTTTCCTTTTCTTTCTATGAAATCAAAACACAACTTTAGGGCTCGTGGAGCTAATCCGACATACGCCTCACCGATATTTTATCATGAAAAAAACTAGAACTTGTTAGGAAGATGAGCTGTTGCCCATTGAGATTTGTAAATATTAAATCACGAGCTAAGACATTTTTATATTACTCTGAGTTGACCTCACACCTTGAATCCTAGATCCAACACCGCTTAGGTTGGCTAGGAGCTGAAAATAGAATTTACATGATTCTGATGTTGACATGAACATGGTAGAGCGATGATCATTCTCTGATTTCATAGATGAGTGTAAGACCGGTACTCTTAATTAAAGGTAGATTCTCTTCCTAGACATCAAGGTTTTGTTTTGCGCTAAAAAGAAGGGAAAGAGTAAGTGGTGTGCAAAAACAAGAAAGAATCATTTCTAATAAGAAGGGATTCCACTGGATACAAATTCCTTTCATCTTTTTTACGCGCTGTTTTTAATTATATCTTTTTGTTATTTTGTGCTGGCTTTATATATGGGTCAGCTAGAATATTATCGTGCATCTTTTCTGTGTGATATAACTGATTTGTGAAGGAAAGTTAAAAGAAAGCTGGGAGAAATTAGCATAGAAAGAAAAGTGAATAAGAATAAAAGTATATGGAAGTTCTACTGGTCAATCGCGCCCGGAGTGGTTGCACCAGACATGAAGGCTACCTGTTGTTTTGTGTTCTTGATAGTCAGCTTATACTGCTAAAGGCTTAGTTGTTTATTCTTATATCATCAATCTTTAACCAAATTCATTTATGGGTAGTTGTGCAGATACTTAAGAAGCCAACAAATTCATACAAACTCTGTCTCTCTCTCATACCTAGTCTATAGAATATTCGCAAAAATAAGATTAAAAAAATGAAGACAAGATCTATAGAGAGTTCAATGAACCCCAGTTGTTAACATATGGTAAAAGTATATTATATCCTCTAAGATCAGTTGACATATACTCTTAAATTAAAAAAAAAAATCGTTGAATGTTTTCAGTTTAGCGATGAATAAGTATAGCGATATGACTTGTAAATATCTATAAACTTATGTACGTATGCATTGGTGAAGGCAGCATCTATAGGCTATTCTTAGATGAAACATAGAAACAGCTTTCAACCCAAAAATAAAGGCAGCATGTTAATTTCTAAGCTCAAACTGCTCATGATCTGCCAGAATCCTCCAGCTGTCCGCCCAGTTCAATCCACATGTTCAATCTTGCCGGAACAAAAGTAGTAGCAATGTTCCTGTACAATAACAATTTTAATTTCGGTTGTCGTATTGTTTTTCTCTAGCAGGAAACCCCTAGAAGGAACAAAGTATCACGGGTTGAAATGAAACGAAACAGAAAAGCAAAAAGCAGCCTGGGAAATGGCGGCCCACCCTGTGTGTATGCTTAATAATCACAAGAGATCTGATGTAAGATAGCCACCCCGCCACAAAGGCTTGGCTCTATAAAAAGTTTCAAAACAACAAATCTACAGCAACAATGAACTTGACGGTAAAACTACCCAAAAAGGGAAATGAGCGAGCCTTCTCAGGAATATAACACACACCCTCCTGATCATAAGGGATGCACCCCTTGGAAGAAGTACCTACATGAACGAATCCTAAGAAAATGTTCTTACTTGAAGGCACAAATTTTAAGGTGATGAAAACTAACATTCACACTCAATTATAAGGGTTCTAATCCTTTGAGTCTCTAATTTGGAGGTGGAGCTAGGTGGCCCATTGGCAGCCACTGCTTTCTGCCTTTCTAGCCTGAATTGATGATGAGGTAACAAACTGCTTCTCTGCCATCTCAAAAGACAAATACATACTGTTGCACAAGAAAAAAGAAATTGTTGCATATGTGCTTATAAAGAATTTTCAGAAGATTATTAATATTAGTTTGATAAAAGACAAAGATGATTTCTCACTCTAGCGAGCGAATATATATGAAGAAGACCTAACTCCGTCACTAAAGCCAACGATGATGATGTCTATTTACATGGAATTCACAACGACGATTTATGGATTAGCAACTTATATAAGCTCCTATTTGTTCACCTGTAAATTAATCAGGTTCACATTAATTGGATCGTTTTCTTAAATTAGTTTCGCAACAAATGAGCCAATGATTAGCAGCTGAAATTGATGTTATTTTTAATTACATGCTTCATTAAGACAGAAAGGAAAATGGTATCTATATTAAATTCAATTAGAAAGTAGAAGGTGTGAGAAAAGAGATGGGTGTTGGAGAAAAATCACATGATCATCTGATCAAAAAGCCACCAAATAAATACACGCCATAAAAAATTTATGTAAAGATAAGAGGAGGTTGTTTTAGTCCCACTCATGGAAGAATTTTTACCCATCCATGATACTTCCCGTTTAAGCCCAAGATAGTAAAGAAGAAGACATGGCAACAGGAAATGTGGAGCTGGGAAGCCGATGATGAGGCTTTTCCTTTAGAGAGAGAGGCTGACTAGGAAGATAACTTCTTATAGTTTAGAAAAGTAGGCCCTACATTTTTCTAATGAAGCTTAAAACCCATGTCTCATGATGTGATGAAGCTAAATATAAATAACACCAGTTCCTTCATTGCACTCATTTTTGTGCTCCTTTGTTTGTCTCTCTCTTTCAATCCCTCCCAACAAGATCATCATACGCAGTACTAGCATGGGTGGATCAATTCCATATGATGCAAGCTCTCTTGAGAAAGGAATCATGCTATCCTATTTTGAGGGGCAAACGTTCTATATTCTTGACATCCTCACCCCATCTTGGGGTGGCTCAGTGAGAGTGTAAATAATGTAAACTGCTTAGAGGACAGAACGTGAGACTATCGTCCCTGCATCAATTAGAGAGGCTGTAGGGAATTCAGGTTGTTGATCCATTTTCTCCGGATCTAGTTCTACCAACTAGCTCTGGGGCTTCCTAACTTCACATATCAAACAAAAGTTCATTCCTGTAAATTTCTCGAATCCTCCCAGAATTAGCACCGGTCTCAACTGCCTGACCTTGCACTCTCCTTCTTCCTCGCCACCGCCCAAAATCTGCTTAATCTTGTTTTTGCAGGAACCTGTTGCTGTCATAGATCCATCAACACAGACACAACCATCGTCATCACAAACACAAAACTGACGTCCCATTCCAAGTCCTCATTATCCTTCCGTTTAACTCAACGAGTCCAACGCTTCGCACATCATCCGGATCCATAATCGGCTCTCGTATCAAATGAAAAACCCTTCAATGAGTCCTCAGTGTTCGATGATTTATCATCATAGAACACTCATCAAACCAGCATGAGAATGCATATGAGGAAAACAGAATGCTTAAACATCCCACAATCCTCACGCTTATCCTCAGGAAAATTGTTCGGGAGGGGTGAGGCAAAGGCACTGGGAAGCGGGGCCGTCGAGGATGGCAAGCCGGTCGAGAAATATAATGGGCGGGGGTCGGCTGGGAACTTTGATATCAACAGTTACAGCCGCTTCTCGCAGCCACGACAAACAGCGCTTCCATCTCCAAGAGAGACTACGCCCATTTGAACTTCCCGGCGCCCAAGCATCAACTCCTAAGGCCACTCTACAAGGAACTGATCCCGCAGCCCTTCTTGCAAAGTTACAAGCCATATCCAGCGTACTTTAACTGATAAAGGATCCTTCTGGTTGTTGTTCCTCCACTGCCACATCAACAAAGCGCCACACTGCTTGCCTCAAGTGGATCAGCTGAAAGTAGCGCGAAGGAACTATGTAAAACCCTGGCAAGAAAGGAAAGTGGCAGCTATTAGAGTATACAAAATTCACCATGAGACACGAGAACAAGAAAACCCAGGAAGTGGTATCGGAGATGGATGGAGTTCAGTTGAGCAGAAATGCCCTCCGACATGGATGCTATCTGGGATGCCATTTTAGTCTCTTGATTCATGACGTTATTTTCCATCATCTTCAAAGATTATATAGAAGATGATGTGAATGTTGTGTTGTTGATTGATTGTTGACTTTTCTCCATCGTAATTAATGTTTTTCGCCATTGAACTAATGTATTTCGGAATCCATTTCATTTATGACTCACTATAGGTCCTCATTAGTTTGTCTTTGAAACTCCTTCTTAATTCACACAACCCATATTTTGTGGATCTTGGTGCACACTACAAGAAAATGATAAAATAGTCACAAACCTTTACCGAGGGGTAAAAAAATCCAAGAACAAAAGTTTTGTATAGTCAATGAGCAGAAACCCATAAGTAACTTTAAGTTCATTTGTATGCATATTTGAGGCTCTTTAATCCTTAATTTAATACAAATTATGGAATCTTCATCAAAGTTACCGTTTACAGAATCTATAAAGTAAATGAAGCAAAAGAGCAAAGTAAAAAATGTGATTAAATGATTCAAGGCAGAAGAAATACCACTCACATAACACTTCAAACTTCTATTCTTGCATAAGAGGCTTATAGGCGGCTTTCATAAGGTCAAGACATTGGTAACTAGTGTTGCAACAATTTCAAAGTGAAAAGTCCCTTGCATAAAATAATCAACAATAGTGTTGTCAAGCAAGAATGTCACCCCTAGAAGACCAATCATCATCCTCAGCAGCGCTGTCGCTGGCACACATATTGGTGTGTCACTTACATCTGTACCCTGCAGGCCTATGAAGCCGTAAGATCACAAGCGACAAGTCAAGACAAACCTTGGTGACACAAGACTGAAAGGGAAGGTCACGATAGTCTCAAGTCAATCTCAAGAGCAAGATCATCAGTTAAGTGTCGCGACAACATCACGACAAGGCCTCAAGACAAATCTAAAAGGCGACAATGTCGCGACACGATTAGAATGTCACGTACACATCATCATCTCGCGGACTTGCACAAAGTCCACAAAATCCGTCTTGAATCTTATAGTAAATGATTGACTATAAATAGTAATATATATATGGCGCCTAAAACAAAAAGAGGAAAGCTTAATAAATAAGATAGCAAAGTTTAATAGAGTAGAATAAAGTTTTTGGTAGGATTGTTTAGTTTTTTAGTAGATCTAGAGTAGAGCTTTCTATAATTTTTCTTCCCTTAGAATAAAGGATATGAGTTGAGTTTGTGTGGAGAAAATATTGAAATCCAAACTCCAGCTACTGGGCTTTAATCCTTATGCTGTGCTGAAGAAAAATTGTATTGTTTCAATTCTTTTCCTCATTTACTTGATTATAATCATAATGAACTTGTTAAAACCGACTTGCCTCCCGTTATGTAATCCGCAGATGGAAGGCTAAAACACCCTTCTAAGAAGGAATTGGTATTGTGATGATCACTTTTGCAAGGATCTAATGTAGTTGTGGGGTTGAACCTCAATTGACATAATCAAGTCTAAGTTTATTTTCTTATGCTCGATCTTATTGATTCTATAAACTAAAATGGTTTTAGTCTTTAAACCCCCAAGCCCAAGGATCCCCTGCGACAAATTTAAGGTGTGTTCTGGTGTATTATGATAGTGATCTATTGGTCTATGAATTAATATTTCGAGAACTTGCCTCATTTTAATCAAAATATTTTGGGTTTATGTCGATGGAAGTGGATATGGCCGGCTAATTGGTAGAGATGAAATCCAATTTATGCTGGGAGGCAGCTTGTAATACTTTCGCCTTATGGGGGTACAGATCCCAATCCTAAGAATTGGATGAAGAGTCATGGTTTATAAAGGCATCCAAGGCTAAAAGGAATCGATCCTGTAATACTTTAGACACATGTTGTCTTGGTTTAGGAACATGGAAATTAAATTGTGAAATGTATGGCGTGTTGAAGGTTTTTCAAGATTGTACTAAAATACCTCTTTGAACAAGTCCAAAGACTCCAACTCTGGGCTAAACTATTTTATTTTTTGAACATGATGCAAAATTAAGAGCTACAAGCATTAATTCCATTCCCAAAGTTAGTTTTAATCATTTCCAATCTCGCAGAAATTTCTAGTTGTTTTTAGATTCAGAGCTAAATTTATTAAGAAAAGAAAAAGATCCCAAAAATATTTTCATTTTGTTAAATGGTTAGTTTACAATCTTTAAGATCGGAGTTCAAATAGTGATGTTTTTGAGTAGTTTGAGTACTTCAAGCCTCGATCTTCACTAAATCCATATGGGCATTTATATCTCGACTTAAAATCCACTTACTACTTGTCAATATGTGCATCTTTGCGTGAAAAGGCCAAGTAGAAGTTTAAATAGTTTAAATAGTTTAAAAGTGAAAAGAGTATCAACTTGGTTAAGCAACATGTTTTCGTGTTGTTGCTGGACTCAGTTAATAGTCTCAGTAGCCAGGCTAATCACTGGCGCTTTATAAAGCAGTTTAAAATTGTAAGGACTGTGCATGAAAATTTTATATTAATATTTAAACCAAAAAGGAATTTGCTAATTTGAAATTTTATTTTATTTTTATTTTTATTTAGAGTAATTGAGATACCTTTACAACTGAAGTTCTGATTATCTCTATCAAGTTGATTTTATTGTAGCTTCGCAGGTCAATTGTTTTAGGTTCTTATTATATGCATAGGAAACCAAAAGCTGGACTATTACCACTAGACATTGAGATAGAGAGGACATTAATGAATCTGAAGAAGGTCAGAGCATTTGAGAAAGCACATCGCTGCAAAGAGATGTTAATCGAACATTCCTATAAGAGCGTTGTTAAGAATGACCTCACCGTATGCAAATAACTATGAAGACTTTTGGAGGTCAAGATAAGAGGAATAATCAGTAGGCATTGTTCACAATAGAATGCACAATTTGAAATTAAACCCGTCCCACTCATTATGTACAAACAAAATCATTCATGACATCTATATGACCTGGAGGAGTTACACCTAGGGCGGATTTCTAAGGACGTGCCAACACAAAGAAAAATGAAACGGACGTCAATCCGTAGCGTAATCAAGCCGGCAGAACATTCCCTCTCTCTCGAGAGACTCAGCCCCAGCTTGAGCCGTCACCATATGGTTCGAAGTGGAGAATCTGGGGAAGAGCTGTGGAGGCTTATCTTTGTCTTATTCGCTCCTTGCCTCCTTAACCCCTCTCGAGGAGGATGGGAGATCATCGCCTTCAAGGCAGGGAAGATGAATCACCGATAATTTTCACTGCTATACAACTCTGAGGAGATATCCCATGCACAGAATTTCTGAACAAAATTAATACCAATGATATTTATACCCTGGGTATGAATTATTGAAACAAAACGATAGTAGATGTAGCCTTTGAAGGTGCACATTCAAAGGAAGAGTGTTGAAAAAGGAAAACCCAAATCTTAGAAGAACTCGGGAGCAAAAGAAAAACTACACTCCATCCAAGCCAAGGAGCAAGAGTAGAATCAAAGCAAGAGTGGATAGAACCTAACAAGATGAGAGCTATTGGAGGCAAAGCTAGATCGCCTATAATGAATAGAATGAACACGCAAGAGAGTTAAGTCATTCGCTTAATGAAGTGGGATTGTAATGAAGCCGAGCAAAATAGTAAGGTCGATCGTGGACTAGCTCATGAAGGTCCCTATCAAGTTGAAGAAGTCTAATACCTTAATGGGAATAGAAGTTACAACTTCAAACCCAATAAACTTATACGCACCACTTTCACACACCAAATTTCAGAACCATGAGAATCTTTCTATGCGGAGCTGAAATCATCAAGGTCAAAGACTAACTCAGAACTATCAATAGAATTACATTCCACCTGGATTCCAAGGACAAAATCGAGGCAATACAAGAGCAGAAAATCAATTGCAGAAGAGACCACCATCATTTGAAGATCAAATATTGAGTTATATGGCTGAAAATAAAAGGATCCTCGACCTTCATGAATAAAAGTTTGCTGAACTTGATGTTTTTCAGGCAAACAAAAATGCTTTTCTAAAAAACCTGGAAACTCAAGTGGGGAAACTGGCCCAAACCTTGCAAAATCAGTTCAGGGATTCTTTCCCTATTGATACAAAGAAAAATCCAAAAGAATGTATGGCCATTACACTGGGTGAGCAAAATAATCAAAGTCAAAAAGGAAGCTGAGAAGAAGCAAATTGAATAGGAACCGATAATGAAGATCGTGAACCAAACAACCAAGGAGGAGAAAGAAAAACTAAAAAATGTAAAGAGATGAGTTAGAAGCTTAAAGGGCAAGCTAAAACCCCTCTAAAACCCTTTCCTCAAAGACTAAAGTGCATACCTGATGACCAAATTTGCCAAATTTCTAAATATTTTTGTTCATGAACTCGAGATAAATATTCCTTTTGTTAAAGCTTTAGCTCAAATGCCACACTATGCTAAGTTTATGAAAGAAAGAATCCGCAAAAAGAGGAAATTAGATGATTATGGGATGGTAAACTTATCACCAAATCAAAGTAAAATTATTCAAAAGAAGTCATAGAAAATGCAAAGATTCGAAGGTTCACTATACTCGCACTATTAGAAATCATGAATTTGGGAAAGTGTTCAGGTGACTTAAAAGGTACAATCCAATGCCTCTATCAAAGTGAAAGACTAAGTTTGAGAGAGTTAACTCCCAATTCACACTGCCTTCCTACAAATGGCGTGATGTATCAATGACTCAACTATAAGGGGTTATTGAAGATGAATTTCGCTGGCGTGGAAAGTTCATTTTCTTAGTGGATTTTGTGGTGATTGATATGGAGGAAGAGAAGCAAGTACCATTACTACTTCACAGGCCATTTTTAGCCACATGTGCAACATTAATAGATGTAAAGAAATGAGAACTCACTCTGAGGGTTGTTTTAATCCTGAATCAAAAACCAAATAGCTAGATTTTGAAGTTGCCACTATATGAGGGTGGAAGAGTGTAGTTCCCGATAGACAAGAAATAATGTATGATTTTATGAACTCATGATCCACTTGAAGAATGTGCATGTTCAAGTCATTATACAAGGAAAAACTTGGATGGTGAAAAACTAAATACAAGGCCAATCAATTGAAACTCGTGGTTAGAACCCGAGTGAAGGAAATGAAGAAGATGTGCATAAAGCAGTTAGAGTGCAAGAAGCAAGAAAAGCTTTGATGGCCAATCTGAAAGAACTATCTACACTTAAAAAGCATGCATTCTTGGGAGAAGAAAACTAAACCAAAGGATCATGCATTTGAATCCAATCAAAAAATATGGGAATGCAGAGACTCAAAAATACAGAAGCCGAGTAGCTTAGCCAATGAGGACGGAAAGGGATCCCATCCATTTGCATTTAGATAAAATTTTGTATGGAGGAGAATGCAAAGCCCTTTTATTGAAACACCAAAGAAGGCTAGATCCAGCTGGATGGCGAAGAAGTGAGGAAGGAAGCGTCAATGACAATGGTTGATTCATATATGCCATTTCATATAGTCCTCGAGTAATCCCTAGCTTCATGCTGGTTCCCCAAAAAGGGTGGTTTTATGCCATCGCAAATGAAAGATGAATGATACCCACAAGGATCAGATAGTTATATGGCTAGGCTGCTATAAAATTAAACATCAATACTAGAAAAGATCATCAGCTATTCCCTACCTATCTGTTGACTAGATATCGATAGATCGGCAAGCCACCCCACTATTGTTTTCTGGATGGTTATTCTAGTTATAACTAGATAGCTGCGAACTCTGAGACTTAAAAACCACATTTTACATGTCCCTTATGGCACTTTTTCTTTTAGAAGGGAATGTGTCGGGCTTGACAGTAAATTACTTGTGGAGCATCTATAAACACACCAAACATTGGGAATTCAGTCCCACTATTGGGGCGAATTGATTCGGTGGAGTCAAGACGTGACAATATACGCTAAAACCCTTTTCGTGACCATTCAAATTCGGGCCGCAAAAAAAAAACGTGATCATACTTCTGACAAACCCCAAGGGAGGTGTCACCCGCTTTTTTTCTTTGTCTGTCAGGCCCCGGTCCTGCCTCATTGTGGTTTTTGTCAAGGCTGTTCTGGTAATACCTTAATATCCAAAAAAAAAAACCCCGATGTGGAGCGCTATATTGATTTTTGAAAGATTTGCTAAAGTGGATTTTCTCCAAGATTTTGTTTTTATCCCTTTTTTAGAAGATTTGTTTTATTTATTTTGCTTTTATTTATTTAGAAAGTTTGCTTTATTTATTTTAGAGGAAGATTTGCTTTATTTATTTTAGAAAGTTGTCTTTAGGGAAGGCTTTTGTATTTTAGAAAGTTTCTTTTCCTAAGTTACATAAAGGTAATAGTAAAGTTATAGTACACCAAAGTAGAGTTTCTTTATTTGATTTATAGAAAGCTAGTGTAAATAGTATATACCCCATAATGTAGTCTTTTCTAGTTAGTCAAGCTTAATGAATATTTCTTTGATTTCTTTAAGCAGCTTCTCGTTTCCTTCTTATCTCCTTAAAGCCGATTCCTCGTGTATTTCCAGTTCGTGGCTTCTCATAGCCCAGTGGATTCCTCGCGGCGAAGTTCATTCGGGCTTTATCAATCAACCCGCCCATGCTGACAGGACGCTTCACTCCATCAACCATTCAGGTGGATCGTTTCATTAACCCGGTAAGTAACCACTCTTGTGCAACTCTACTTTCCATCACCATCTCATCTTTCTCTAAATCCTTTCCTACAATCATATTTTCAACCTCAACTCCAAAACTTTCCAAATCTTGTTCCATACTACCAAAACTTTCCTGTAAATACCCCTTTCCCTTATATACCATAAATTCACCTTTTCAACTTAGAAAACTCCAAAATTGTCCATAACCTATTTTGGCCCAAGAAAACTACCCCAAACCCATGTTTTACTTACTCAACTGGATCAATCCATCACGGTCCCAACTCAGATCAAAGTGGTATCATAAAATGCTTGATCGTGATGGTCAGGATCATAAACTAAACGGCGTGCTTGATGCCAGAGACAAGACCAGATACACGCCTTGAGTCGCTCACTAGCCAAGGAGAAAAAAATATGATTTTTATGAAGAGCTTTTGGCAAAATTCTTAGTCAACTTGAAGGCTCTTCTTCGTGGCACAAGAAAGCTAAAGGTATGTATGCGTACGAGACTATGGGGTTATCATGGAGGTATGATCACACTACCAGAATAGAAGATTACTAAGTAAGAGTGCATGTTAACTATGATGAAGGCTTTAGATTCAATCCAAAAATTCTAACATTCCGTATCTGGCGTGGAAGGATGGATCCCGAATGCTGAATTTTGATTGGCTTTAATATGGTAGAGCATGTCTTTTGAGTATTATGATTCCCCTGAACGTGAAAAAGTGAAGTCGGTGGCTACAAAGATGTGTAAGAATGCTTCTATTTGGTGGAAAAACACAGGTGAAGAGATAAACGTGAAAGAGATGGTGGTAAAAAAGAAGATCTCAAACTCTGGGGTGGAAAATGAAGAAAGAACTAAAAGGAAGTAAGTACCTTCCCTTTAACTACCGCCAAGACATCTACCTCAAAAATTCGTAACTTTACAAACGAGATTCGAGTGCGGAGGAGTGGCTCATAAGAAACTTGATTAATGCGAGCGACTCTGCAAGAGTGTCGAGGAAATATGCATAGCCCAGCCCACCGTTACTGTCGGCTCGAGATCCTGCATTGCTAGAGTTATTTTTTTGCAACCATATGCAATAGTCTTCAAGATGCGATGAAACTTGTTTGGGATGTCGACTAAAAAGTATGAAACCCCACTACAACTAAGAGCGTGGCCAATGAAGCAGTTTGCCGAGGCTCCCAATTCTTGAATCCCAAGAGGGTAGGAAAACTACCCATACCGCATAGAGGAATCTACAACAAGAACTGGCTTCTAAGTCAAAGACGTGGTTTTATGCCAAGGGTCAGCATACGATTCGAATGCGTTCGCAACCAAAAGCGCTTGCCTTAATTGAGGAAGATGAAGCCAAGGAAGAAGATGCTGAACAAGTGATCGACCCAATCCAGCGTCCAAGAAGACGATGAGAACAAATCAATATCGCAAATATAAGTTGATGCTTCAAGAAGTAGCTCACCCTTAGCCAAACCATATCCCAGAAGATGAGGAGAAGAGTTCACTACTGCCAAATTTGATTTAGAAATCAAAGATGTTTCAGATGCGGCGACTTTGGTTGTTGAAGAAAACCGAAGTGAAAAGGGAAATTCTCATCAAATTAGAAGCAAAATCGACATAGAAATTGGTTGGATGTAATGCCCGCCGAAGAAATACCACACTCGCTTCCACTCACAGGGTATTCTAACATCAAACAGACTTTTCATACCATGTTTGATTTTTCCTAATGTTAGCCTCTATGAAGGTTTCAAGTGACATGAAGAGTTTAAAAACATGTTGATGATTTTGACAAAGGGTCAAGAGTTCTGAGAGCGAAAGTTCCTATGTGGTTCCCACTATGTCGGGTGCATGAAAGATGGACTGAGTATGTGCTGATTGCCAAGCTCAACAACATTTTTATTCATGAGGAAGCAAGATTCAATAAAGGCAAAAGAGTGAACAATATGAAAGATAAGCATATGAAGGTTATCGCCATCGGTATCTGATCCAGAGGATGGATTCGATTACACATGATAAAAGAGAGGTGTTCCTACTATCCAAAAAAAAGAGGGGTGTTCCAAGTTGTGCACAAGAATAGATGGTTCTTCCAAGATTATTAAGAAGACTGGCAAAGAATGCTTTACAAGGTTAAATTGTCCCGTGACTCAAATATCTTCGCCTTGCATCTGCGTTGCGACGGAGGCCTTCTATCGCTTTTGGGTGAAGTTGAGGACAGTCTTTTCCCTAACTATAGGGGCTCTGATTATGCATCTATAAACACACCAAACATTGGGAATTCAGTCCTAATTATTGAAGAAATTGATCGGGAGGTCAAGACGATTGAATACATGTGGAAAACTCCTTTTGACCTCATTTGGGCCTTGGAAGGCAAAAATTCATCATACTTGGACAAACCCTCATGTGAGTCACATATTGATTTTAGAAAGATTTGCTATGGATTTTCCAAGATTTTGTTTTTATCCTTTTAGAAGATTTGTTTTATTTATTTTAGAAAGTTTGCTTATTTTTATTTTGAAAGTTTGCTTTATTTGGCTTTAGGAAGATTTGCTTTATTTATTTTAGAAAGTTTTCTTTTTAGAAGTGCTTTTTGTATTTTTTGTAAAGTTTCTTTCCTATAATTAAAGAGAGCTTTCTTTATTTTTGATTTAAAGATGGGCCATATATACCTCTATAATGTAGTCTTTGGAAGCAGCTTCTCAAGTTTAATAATATTTTCAGATTTCTCTTAAGAGTTCTCCTTGTTCTCTTATCTCTTGTGATTCCCTTGGGTGGGACGAGTTCGTGGCTTCTCATACCTAGGTGGATTCCTCGTGGCGTCTTTGTCCGCTTTATCAATCAACCCGGCCCATAGCTATCAGGACGCCTTCACTCCATCAATCATATTCGCGCGGATCGCTTCATTAACCCTGCAAGTAACCACCTTTGCGCAAACTCTACTTTCCATCACCATCTCATTCTTTCTCTAAACTTTCCACATAATCATATTTTCAACCTCAACCCAAAACTTTCCAAATCTTGTTCCATACTACCAAAACCTTCCTAAAATACCCTTTTCCCCTTTATATACCATAAATTCACCTTTCTTAACTTAGAAAATCTCCAAAATTCGTCCATAACCTATTTTGGCCCAAGAAAACTACCCCAAACCCATATTTTGACTTACCTAAACTTCTGGATCATCCATCACGGTCCCAACCTTGCATCAGTAATGCTTTAGCTACATTCCAAAGATGCATTATGTCCATTTTCTTAGATTTAGTGGAGGAAGTAATGGATATATTTATGGATGATTTTCTGTTTTTGGTTCTAGCTTTGAAAACTGCTTACATAATCTAGCAATGGTACTACAAAGATGTAAGGAGAAGAACCTAGCTTTGAATTGGGAAAAATGTCACTTCATGGTGAAAGAAAGAATAGTATTAGTGTGGCTAATATTTCAGCTACATGTGGCTAGAAGGTTGATCAAGCAAAATCAGAATTACACTTTGCCCTACCACTACAAGGAAAGGAGTCGCTTTCTTGGACATGCTAGCTTCAGAGGATCATTAAAGACTTTTCCAAGATAGCGCTAGACCATTATGCAAATTGTCAGAAAAGACACAAAATTTGATTTTTAATGATGCATGCAAGTTTGCATTTAATGAGAAGTAAAGTGGCTAGATTAGAATAGTCTTATCATGGCAATACCAGAGATTGTAAATGTACCTCTGTGTGTGATGCTAGTGAGACTTTTCCATGGGAGTAGCATTAGCATAAAATTGAGAAAAACCTTCAGAGCCATCTATTATGCTAGCAAAACCTTCAATTAAGCTCAAGAGAACTATTCAACCACAGAGAAGGAGATGCTAGCAGTAATCTTTTCTTGTGCAAAATTTAGACCATACATCTTGGGATCTCATGTTATTGTGCATACAGATCATGCAGTAATCAAATACTTAATGGAAAAGAAAGATGCTACGCCCGGATTGAGAAGATGGGTTTTGTTGCTACAAGAGTTTGATATAGAGATAAAGGATAAAAAGGGGAGTGACAATGTAATTGCAGATCACTTATCCAGAATAAAAAGCATAGTTGAAGGCAAAAGAGGACTTGAAATTGATGAGAGTTTTCCTGATGAGCAATTGTTCCATGTAAAAATCCAGCTACATTGGTATGATGATTAGGTAAATTATCTAGCTTGTGGTATTATGCCACAGGAATTTACATATCAACAGAAAAATAAATTGAGTCATGAAGGTAGATTTTCATTTGGGATGACTCCACTTCAGCTTAGAGGTGCGCATCATATTATTAGAAGATGTATACTTGAAAATGAGAAAGTTGAAATTCTTGACAAATTCCACTCAACACAGTATGGAGGTCATTTTGCAAGACAAAGAACTCATAAGATCCTCTAATCTGGTTTCTACTGGCTAACATTGCTTGCACAATTTTGAATGGGTTACAAAGGGTGACAAATGTTAGAAAATGGGCAAATAGTATCAATAAGAAATGAAATGTTCTACAAGGAATCTTGGTTGTGCATTTTTTCGCATATAGATTTTACGGGACCATTCCCACCCTCCAAGGGAACTTATACATTTTGTTGTGGATTATGTATCTAAGTAGGTAGTTGTTGCTTGTCCAAGGAATGATGCAAATACAGTTGTGGGGTTTGTCCAAAGGAACATACTAACCAGATATGGAGCCCCAAGAACCATTATTAGTGATGAGGGAAGTTACTTTGCAAACAATTATTTGCAAAGCTCATGAGCATATATGGGGTAAGACCTGCTATGGGTTTGGCTTATTATCCTCAATCAAATGGACAAGTTGAAGTGTCCAATAGAAAGATAAAGAACATTATAGAGAAGACATTTTTTTTGGATAAGCATATGTGAGAATATTATTGAATATGCTGTGAAGGATCGTCCTTGAAGCTAGATGATGCATTGCTGGCCATAAGACTACTATAAAACTCCTATTGAAATGTCATCATATAGGATTATTTTGGAAAATCATGTCATTTACCTCTTTGAATCGAGCACAAAGCCATGTGTGTGACGCCCAAAACTCCGAGGTCCGCTGACCAAACCGTCAACTCCACGGAAATACTACCTTGTAATCAGATACCTAAGATTTGATACCAAACCGGTATCAAATACCGTGGATACCTAGTAACTCAATACCACACTTCATTATATCCCATTTCATCGATCCATTTATCCATACAATTGCTAAATATGCTAATTTACATATAAAATAGTCCATAAGAGTGCTCAATCACGACTCTACAACTAATATATATCGGAACTAGATTGTTTCACAATTTTACAAAAAAGATTTATCAAAGCCACATGTTGGCCTTCTTCAGAATTGCGGCCTCGAATGAGCGGCCGGCCCACCAATGTGTACACCCTGCACTTATGGAACAGCCCCATATGGGTGAGCCATGCCCAAATAGAAAATATATATCCTACTCCAGGCGGCCTCCCATCTAAGTGCACATGCAATGGTCATGTTCCACAAATTCACATTCACATTCCAAGTAAAACATGTCATTTATACTATGGAATCTTATATGTCTTGCCATGAAATGAGATGAAACTCAATCATGTACCATGCCTCAAGTCCTACCGACTCCCAACATTCACAAGACCTTACCGACTCCCACCACACAACGCGAATGCCAATGTGCAATAAAATCCATCATTTGTGGATTACATCCAATGATTATTTTACAAAATAAATTCATCTGTTTTCAAACCAAAATCTTTTTGGATGTTACACCTCAATGATCATTTATATACAAAACTCATGTGTCTTTTATGGGCAAATGAATTTTCTGTGGTCCCATCGCAGTTCAAGAGAATACTTCTTCCAACACTTTTTTTGACTTTCACCGTGGGAGTGTCTAAACTAGTCCGAGTCTTTCACTTGATGGAGTATCTAACCCTTCTTGTTATTACCTGACACAAGTTTTCTTTTACCATTTCATACAAATGTGATCATGGACTTCATTCAACTGGGCATCAAGCCCACTCAATCAATCACTATAAACACAAGGTTGATTTCTTTCTCAACCATTTACTCACACCCATTCAATGAGATGTCCCCATGCATATACAATGTACACCATTGCATGTTATCATGGCACATGTATATGAATGCTACATGCATACCACAATCCACACCACTCAACGTGTGTCATGGATAATCACATCACCTTCATATGATTTATATATCATTTCCCATTCATGTCAATATATTATGCACGCAGATATATCAACATTAATATACAAATATGTCATTCTGTATGTTCAAGCAATACACACACACAATCAAGCCATGAAACGTTGGCTCGCATGTTGGGGAAATTCATCAAGATGTCAATACATTAGAACACACATATTGACATCCAAACATGTCACTCCTTAGTCCAGCAATGACACTCTCAAACAAGTCATATAATGGCCCCGAAGCAAGACACAGATAATCACTAACCAAGCCATGAAACTGACCCCAAACAGACCTCAACACAGTCACAAGCTCGCCTGCCTAAACTAAAACCCAAAAAACTTTGTTTTCGTGCCTCGCCTAGGCGAACATTCCCTGCCTAAAGTGACCCGCCTAGGCGAAGACCCCTTTCTTCCTAGGGAAGCCCCATGTCCTCGCCTAGGAGAAGCATAGTTTGCCTAAGCGAAGGATGCCCACAGAAAACTCAAATATGCCACCATTTTAACCCAAAATGGTAAAATAAGCCAAGCGGTAGAATGATCCCTACCTCTTGAGCTCAGTTTCGTAGATGATTAGCTAAAACTTATGATGGTACCGCGACCTGCAGGCGCCAGACTTATGGTTGCACTGTACAGTGAAATTTATACGCTTATAGGGTGTTCGGGAGGAGTAGAAAGTCCTCTTTTCATGCCTCATGGCAACTAGTGGCCAACGAACAAGTGAGTCATTAAGAGGAGATACCCCACAGAGTCACTTGGGACCCGCCTGCTGTGCATTTACGTACATTTTAATTCGCAGAGTTATCAGATGCAAAAATAGAATAATTCTTTAAATTAGAGCAGCGATCCCCGATAAAGGATGTAATATGAGCGTAGGTTTTCAAAGCTCGTGAAATTGGTGCCTAAGTGATAGCTGTGAAATGAGGAACATAAATACGCCATTCATGGCCACTTTGAACGCAATTAAAGTTCCCATCTAGCCCCGGCATCTCAAAATAACTGGGGAGAGCTGGTTGAGGCTCACTAAAGGTAAGCGTGACGCCAGTCTAACTGTGCTGCCAGATAAAGAGCAGTGCTCCCCGAAAAAATTAGTCTCGCTGTGCACCGCCCCGTTTAGTGAGAAAGAAAGGAGTACACTGGGACCGACTGCAGGCTCAGACGAGGAGCAAAGATCTAGCCAAAGTGGATTCATCCGGCCACCAAGCAGCCCCAGGAGGGGTGGTGGTAGACCCCGTGATCATCTTTCCATCAGGCTCTTTGGCATGTCGGTAGGAGGATTCGAAGAGCGTAGATGAACATGACAGATGCTCTATCATGTGGCGAAGTGTCGCTATCTTAGACCGTCTAAAATTAGTAAATGCAGAGATGCCCGAGGGGCGCAAAGAGCGGTCTACCTGCACCGCGGTCCTAGTCAAGCTTTGGTTCAGCAGAGGTGGCGTGATAGCACTTTAGAGGTCAGCAGAAAAGTGAGGCAGACTCGATTAGCCAGATCTCGCAGTGGACCCGGCATCAAAGCTCAGTATTGCTAGTCACACAAGAGAGGCGCATGCATCACACGTGATTTATTGGTAGTATTATTTCAGCCACGATCATGATCCATTAGGACTAGTGGCCAATATATTCATTTGATGCTCAGCATCATTCATCGAGGCACTTTATAGAGTCCCAAATTTCTATAGATGGTCGTATGGTAGTTCGTACCCAATGGGATACTATATATCCCAAAATGATAGTTCCAAGTAAAGGTATTTGGTGATCCAAAATAATGTATTTCCAAATGAACTCGATAAAGGTTGTGCATCCAGCTGACTCTATATAGTCTTCGTATGACTGCTATCCGCATAGAGCCACCTTAGATTGCTATAAGAAAGAAGTAAGATTGGTTCGCCGCAGGAACCAAAGTGATACTTCGGGAATTAGCTGAGAGGATCGCCTCAGTCTCACACTCCATGGCCGCCCAAAAGCTTCCCCAAAGGGCTCACGTAGCGGCTTCGGGTATCTGTGATGTGAGACAAGAGGGGACACGGCCAACACATCCCTCGGCAGTGAGAGTTTCCGCATGTCTTTCCGCATGATACTGTGCCATTTCTCTGGAGCAGAGCAATTAAGTTTGTTATTGAACTTATTCCAGGACTTACTTATATCCATTCCAAGTAAAATGGCCAACAGAGCTGTGTTGACCTGGCGCACAAATTGAGGAATTATTACAAGGGCTTCATCCTGACTCAGTACTCTCAACTTGGGAGCTCCAGCCTTCTTCTCAGAAAGAACAGAAAGATGGAAGCTTTACGCTGTATGGACTATAGACACTGACCGTTACAACACAAACCGTGATCCGCCCTCGTATATACATGAGCTTTATTTGACCAATTTGCATGGATCTCGGGAGAGCTCCAAGACGGACCATGGTCAGCTACCATCGCTGAGGTCCGGAGAATGATGCTCAAGATCGCCAAAGATCTAGATACGGTCACTACAGTCTTAGCAGATGCCATCTTAATCGACTAATGCCCCAACCGCTGCTTGATTTGGATGAATAGCATTCAATCCGTATTTAGATAAGTTTGTGATCATATTCAGATGATGATGACTTTTAGTGTACTCAAATTCAGAGGAACATGCAGAGCATTCCGCACAAGATTGCATATTCTTCGAGCGCCATCTGTACACTAAGTTTAGTAAGTGCCGCTGGTCAGGATGTGCTAGCTTTCGTCATGTCATTTCGGGCAGAAGTGGCAGCGTGGGATCCTTAATGATTTAAAGTTTATACGAACTGAAGTTACCCACAAAATGCTTCTAAGTCCACGCCGTTGATCAAGTGGTTATTATTGAGTGAAACCTTGTTGGTGGATTCGGCGATAGCGCAAACTCGCCAATTGACTCCACTGAAGATCGTAAATTCGAGTGGTCAGATACCTACCAGCATAGTTTTGAGGAGTCGAGAAGCAGAGATGAATTTTAATACTCTAAAGAGTTAGCACTACTGTGGGAAAGAAAGCGTTATATGGTGTACAAAGGATGCCTCCAGATACGGATAGGGGTGTGTTTGATGCAGATGTGGTATTAGCTTATGCTTCCCCGCGCTAAAAGAACAGAGCAGAACTAATCGCCCACCACAGATTTAGAACTGAAAGCAGCTGCCGCCTCTAAAGATTTAGACATTATCTATAATGTGTTCTCACAACATTCACCGATCATGAGTCCGCAGATATCTTCACTAAGAAAGAGCTTAACTTAAGGCAATGGTTGGAGTTGATTAAGGATTGCGATTGCAACGATAGAAAGTACCAATCCGGAAGCGCTACCAGTGGCCGGCTGCCTTGCCGAAACTCGAGGGAGCCTCTTTATGCTTATTCCCGGCGTAGAGATATCTCCCATTGCTGATAGAGTCAGATCTTCGTGGAGTTCAGCTGCGTAGGCTTTGATACAGACACTGCTGGCAAATTATTTTATGCTCCCGCTCTTCTCGTGATCAAACTGGCGAAGGTCAAGGTGTTTCGCAGGATGACGTTGAGGGCATTGAGGTGAACTAAAAAGAAATCATGGAAGAGGTCACCTCCTCAAAGATACTTATGCACCCCCGGTAGTACACATGTATCATACCGAGGGAGCATTATCGTGGAAGGGTGCATGAAAAAGGAAATTGCATTTTGTATCCAGATGCGCCTAGACCTGGCAATAGTGAAGGCAGAGCATCGGTCATAAAGAAAAGATACAGCCCCATCCGACACCCTGCATGGAAGTGGGATAAGATTACTATGGATTTTGTTATCAAGCTTCCGAGAACTCGAGACAACACGATGCCATATGGTGGTCAGTGGATATACTAACGAACCGGGCATTTTCTCCGCCATCAATGATGACCCATTGGCAAAGCTGGGCCCAAATTTATATGGAGGAGATAGTTAGATTACATGGTGTCTTATACTCCATAGTCCTCGCATCGAGACCCCGCATTCACATCCGTATTTTTGGTCCAGCTTTATGTGGATGCCATGGGGAATTTATTTCGTACTTTAGCTACAGCCTTTCCATCCTCAAACCTAAGGTCACTGCAGAGAACTCGGTTCAGATGCAGAGTGATATGCCTCTATACGCGTGATGTAGTTAAAGGAGAAGTCGATAATGATTTATCTCTCGATGGAGTTCCTCGCTTAAGGTAAATACAGTTTATCAACCAAAGATAGGCATGCTGGTCTATCTGAAGCATTGTATGGCCCATGTCGCACTTCGTATGCCGGGATGAAGTGGGAGAGAGAGGAAACGATAGCCCCGGGACTAGTGCCAGACATCTTAGGTAAGATCAAGACGGTTCGAGACACTAATATAGCCAAGGATGTATTAAGTTATGCGGATAAACGCTGTAGGGGATTCGCTTTATGTGGGCGAAGCAGGGCTCTCCCCCCAAAGTTTCCCTGGAAAGCGTGTCCTCATATTTGGAAGACGCGGAAGTTCAGGCCCATACGGCTACAGCAATAAGGATTACCGCAGTGGGACCAGCAGATATCAGACCTTCTCCGTAGTCGCCTAAGGTTCATAATGTGTTCTCATGCATCCATGCTCCGCAGCGCATTCCGGGATCCCTCCCATGTACCTCGTAGACGCCCGTGCAGGGTCCTCAAAAGGTGGTAAGGAAGGATAATTTGACTATAAGGAGTGCCCAATGCAGATAAGAGATCGTAGAGATGCTGTATTCCTTGCTAATACATCATTCCTTTACCAAAGTTTTACGGGGAATCATGGGATTAAGGAGGTTACGGTGTGACACCCCAAACCCAGGGTCTTTTTTTTTTTTATATATATTTTTTTCCATGGCACCTACAACAAGCTATATAATAGCCTCATTCATGCATACTACATGTCACTCAACAGGATGAGTCAGGTGGTCGAGCCTACTGTGGATGAGTCAGTGTATGGTCGAGCTCAAAGAAGGATGAGTCGTGGTGTGCAGCCTGGCTCAGTGATGAGCTGTGTGAGCCAGCTCGCCAGATGAGCCGGCATGGTCGGCAGCCTCGCAGGATGAGTCAGCACGGGTCGAGCCCGCCAGGATTTGAGTCGGGGGCCGGCCAGCCTCACAGGCGGCTGAGCCCGCAGGGATGAGAGCTATGTGTGGCCGAGCTCAGCGTGAGATGAGTCGTGTATGGTCAAGCCAAAGAGTGGGATGAGCCGTGTATGGTCGAGCCTGCCAGCTGACACATAACAAAGCATTCTCATCCAAGACTCAGCACTAGTGCACTTAGTGCAATGATAAACTTTTCAGAAACTATGTGGGCACCAAATTCATCCATAGGAATATGATTAGATTCTAGACTCAAATAGTTTCCATAGAAACTTTCAAGAACAAACGACTTGACGAGGAAGTTATGGTCGTCCGTGGCACCGCGACCTCATTCCCTAGGACGAGGTCGGCTCACCCAAAAGGAGGCCGCCCCGGGCCCTCAGCCACGCCTCATCCCCCGCCGAGGTTGGCCACACACACCATCCATGCCGAGCCCGACCATTACCGCCCATCCCCGGGCCGAGCTCACCATACACGCCATCTCCTCGCCCAGCCTCGGGCCACACATAGCTCATCCCCATCGAGCTCGGGCTATTACACCCCGAGCTCCTGGCCACACTGCCCCCATCCCGCCGAGCCCGGGCCACACACAGCCTAGCATCCCCACCGAGCCCGGCCACACGCCCCCCATCCCCGCCGAGCCCCAGCCCACACACTACCATCCCCCCGCTGAGCTCAAACGATACACAACTCCATCCCACGAGCTCGACCATACACACCATCCCCTGAAACTCCTCGACCACCACACGCCTCATCCCCTCACGAGGCCCCGCCGCCGTAAGAGGCCGGGCCCGCCTAAAGAGGTCAACTCATCCAGAGAGCCTGCGCCGCCTGCAAAGAGGTCGCCGGCCAAGAGCCCGACCACAACTCCAGATCCTCCCGCATCTCTTCCGGAAAGTAAAAAGACCATAACTTGAGCTGTAGAGGTTCGATTTAGGTGATTCAAAAGCCTACATCAAGCTTACTGATGGGGCTACAATATGCCAGAAGAAAACAGGGCCAAATTCCCTTTACTTCCCAACAAAAAATCAGTCTTAAAAGCCCGGCTAATTATTAGGATCGGTAATAGAGCGATTTCCTCGGTGGTTCAGAATACGCAACCCAACATCCCTTCAAGGCAAGACATTAACCCTTACCAAATTGTATTAAAACATATAATCCCAGTTTAATTACAATTCTATTTTTACACTGCCAAGTACAAAAATCCTTGACAACAGTCACGTTTAAAACAAAACTCGGGTTTTCTACCAAGAAATTTTGGCAAAAAAGAACACAATAAGCCATCTTAGATCTTCCTCTCAACTAAGACCTCATGAAGTGCCTTCTCGTGTGTACCCAAGACCGAAAAATATTTTCCACAACTGGTTAGCTATGCCCAGAGAGTTATCCTACAAGGGCTACTCTCACTCACGCATTACGTGCAATGGCATAATCCACAAAATCATTCACTCATTCATATAAAATATGCATATCTCTATATGAATGTCTATGTCGCGCCCACTCCTCACCGACTCTCTCATACATGCAATTTGGTTATATATGAAAACTAGTTTCAAAAACAAAAGCTTTTGTTTGAAACCCATTGAACAATCCAGATATCGCATAACCATCTGGCAAATATTTTACACACTTGACACCCTCCAATAGTAAACCAACTGACAACCCCTCCGAGCATCGGGAACCACCGGGATTCATCTCCGAACCCCTTTATCGACAACCTTCAATAGAGTTCATCGACAAACCTCCAATATAATTCGCCATCGGATGTCCTCCGAATCAACGCACTAACAACCTCGAATACCCATTTCATTCATGTACCACACCCAATTCACGACATCCCGCAACACAATGATAATGTCATCGCATAATAACATCTCATGTTGGCGATGCATGATGGAAACTACATGCAACACTAGCAATACATGTTTCACATCACATCATGTTAACATTATATAACAAGCATGTATATATTAACATTATTTTTCACACACCTTTCATGTTATTCAAAGAAGCAAATAAACACACAAAATCGATTTCACCCCAAACTTAGAAAATAAAGATGCACAAAAGATACAAATTCAAGATCATCCCGCTCGTATCCCAAACTACAAGATAAACAACTCGCCCGTAACCGGCACCAAAACTACATACCCAAACCGGTCCCAACCAACAACAATTTCTATCGAAATTATTCCTTAAACCAGCCGCCCACTACTCAGTTAACCATCATGGCCATTTCATGGCTCTAAACAAAGACTAACCGCAGAGTGCAGTAACCCCTACCTTAAGTGCAACCATTCACCGCGTAACAACCTCTCTCGTTTGTTAATTAGAGAACTGCCGGGTTCTCTTCCTTTCCGCTGTTCCTTTCTCTTTTCTCTTTCTTTTCTCTTTTCCCCTTTTTCTTTCCTCCTTCCTAACAAATTGCTTTAGGTGGAGAATACTGCCATCTAGTGGAACACTCCTTCCTTCTCTCCTCATGACACATGGTATCCCACGCTTGTTTCCATGCCCACTTTCCCACCACTATCCTCTCATGCAAGATAGAAGTGACACTTGGGGCTTCACCAGCGCTGGGTGTTCCCCTCTCAGTTCCATGGCATACCATGTGCCACGCGGTCACCCTCTCATTCGTCCCGCTTGTCTCTGGCAAAATACGCGCAATTCGACCTTCTCAATTGACGAAATTCCCGACTATGTACTTAGACTCGCGGCGAGACGAACTCAACGGTATGTCCCGCTGGCCGCCATCCGAGATCTAGTGCGGCCCAAAGTTTCATTTCGACTCGAAGATAGTAGGAATATTTACTAATTCTATGGGTGATCGCTAGTGATTCTCGTGTGACTAGATTTACGAAAATCTCAAGTCAAAAATATTTTGAGTTAAAGTTCATTTTAAAATAATTGAATTGAAAAGAAATAAATTTTTAGGTAAAATGGACTAATAAGATAATATGAACCATTTATGTAAATAATAATAATAATAATAATAAATAAATTAAAAAAAAACATAAAAGTGAAAAGGGAGTGAGAACGGACGGGAGAGAGATTGCGTGTGTGACACCCCGATCCCGGGGGTCCGTTGACTACCCGTCAACTCGCGGAATACAAGTGGATGTCGGGTTACCCGTCGCCACTTCGCAAAACCCGCGCAGTCTCCTCGCACGGAGCTCTACTCAAATAAACACCGCATGTTCCCGGCCCTGGGCACCCAATATGCATCACAATGATACAAAATATGATGTAAAAACGGCATCTGGGCCCCCATACTACAATATCCATAAAAATATTACCAACTATATCCAATAGTTCTAAGAGTTCAATGTTTTACTCTTTATACAACACATATATTAAACTTAACGAGTTCTAATACATATATACATCATCAAAGCCACAACCCATTTTCTTCTAATCCTCGCCTCAGATCGTCACCCTCGCACGCCCTCGCATCTGCAGAAAATATCCTCGGGCTGGCGGCGACCGCCGCACGACCGCCTCGCTCGCTACTTCCACCCAAGTGCGCAACAATGTCTAAATAAACATACATTCAAGCAAATGCATGATCCTACTTGGAAAACGGCTACACGACCAACCCGTGATCCCGAGTCCTCACCGACTCTCTCACACTCGCCTAAGCCTCGTATGAGAATTATTGTCTTGTTAGTTTGTGGACAACCCTCCGATGTGTATATATCAATTGGGCCGCTCCGACGATTGATATATTATTTGTTCGCGATCACCTCAATGTTTAATACTGACGGCCAGCCCGACGATTGATATTTTACATTTGACTAATTCCTCCTATAATTAATATTTTTACACTACCCTCCTAAATCATTTTCTCTAGACTCCACCCCAGCGACCTACCCTATAGTCCTAGGGTTCCAGCTGCATACAACGTATGCATGCCAATCTAATACAATAATCACATGTAACATATAAACATGCATATATTTACAAACAATCATCTACACAATCATGTCATGTAAATTCCTCATTTCACACATCAAAATTAGTCCACTTAGGGGCTAATGATCAAACACGAGCAATTTAATTTAAATCACTCTGACTAAACACACATTTTCACAAAAATATATTTTCGAGAATCGTTGGGGAACAAAGAAACCTCTCAGGTTATCATCGCCTTCAAAGCACAATTTATCGGTTCACTTGGTGAACCCGAGTTTCACGGCCATTTTCGGCTTCACACAAACCAATACATGATTTATTATGCAAAAGCACAATTTGACAGCCCAAACCAGCCGTAAGGCCACGCTTGCCACTGGGTTTCGTGGCTCAGACACCGGGTCCCAAGGCCTGGGATCGATCAAACGGCTGCTCAAGGCCTCAATCATCCCAAAAGATTTACATGGTACTTAACCGAAGAATAAAACCCAAAAAGTAGGAGAAACCTCTACCTCCTGAGTTTGAGGAAACTCCCAATCCGTACCCACTGCCCATGCAGCGCCTCCTTCTTGTCCCAAGACCAGCCTACCATTTGACTGCTCGTAACCTGTAGAGAGAGAAGCATGAAGACACTCTCTCTCTAAAAATGAGATCCAAGCTTCCTGTGCAAGACTCCCCTCCTCTCACGTTTCTTTTTCTCCCTTTCGCTTGGAGAAGACAGTCACTATTCTGGCCTTTGTCTTCAAAGGATTTGCAACAAACCCAAAAATGCCTATTATGTCCCTTCATTTCCATTTGACATTCGGCACATCCTGCGTCCATTTTCATCACTATTTCCTCTACTCATGCCACTTATGGACATGAGTACATGTTATATGTGACTCTTCAGCTCTCATCAAAATCGCTTTACTTCAAGACCCGAACCCGATGCCTCAAACGTGCGTACTTCGACCACTGAATTCGACGAATCACGTATAGCTAGATTTATCGAGACACCTAATCTGCAATCCGTTTCATCATCCGAGATCTAGAGAATAAATTTTGGATTTTTAACCGAAATTACAATTTTGTAATCGAAATTACAATTTTGCCCATTTTCCAGGAATTGAAATTTCTCGGGTCTTACAGCGTGAAAGGAAGATATTTTTAATTTTTTTTCTTCTTTTCGTTTCTTTCTTAGATTTACGAAAATCGGATCGTAGATTTTCGTTTGCGGTAAAGGTGTTACTCATGCATTTGAGAGTTACGCTGTAGGTACCAATATCTTAGCATTTGTCAAACTTCAAGATATAGAAAATTTTTTCACTTGTGTTATTTCCTAAACCCAAAGGCTATGTAATGGCTTGAAATTCTCTTAGAGGCCGTGAAAGGTCAGAACTTCGCTCAAAAATTTTGGACTGAGTTTAGGAATCTCTTTCTGAATGATCACGCTCGGTCGACTCGGGAATTGTTTCTGGACAAGCTCGATATTGAATTTCCTCGTGGATTTTTTATTTGCAACAATCTCGAACATAAATTTCAGAAATATTTTCGGGTGTTTTTAGACTCTATGGGAAATCCCTTGAGTTTAGAATTTAATCATATGTCTGTCAATAGCATTTGGTGCCAACATAATTTCTTAAAATTTAATCAGAGTACCGGGCGTGCAAATCGCTGGGTTGTACTAACGTGCGTAGTCTAATACATCACAGCATAGGGTCATTTTGAAAGCTTGCTAAAAACTGTGATAGCTTTTATAAAGGGGGTATTTCGTATGTGTGTAGGCATTTTAATTCACTCTTTACCTCATATTATCGTATGCCCCGATCGACTGTGACTAGCACGTAAAGTTTTGTTAGGAATCGTTCATTCAACGGCTCTTCAGTTTCTCAGATGCTTTATGGTTAAAACATTGAACTGAGGGCATTTTCGTAATTTGTATGAATTGTGTTAGCTATTAGAGCATACTACGATAATATAGTGTGCTTGACAAGAATTGAAAGAAATTAGTCAAGAAAAATGTGAGTACTCAAAGTCATTTTCGAAAACGAAAGTGTTTAAATCATGTTTTCAGGTGCTGCTTTGAAAAATACATAAATGTAATTAGTAAATCATTTTTTTTTACCTCCCACTCTTGTTATACTCAAAGAAACGATTTCAAAGACTTAAAGAAACCCTGTATTTTGGCATAGAAGCCTCGGGCCCTACTATATGTATCTTTGATTGTGTATAGCAAGGTTAGTGGACATTATGACTAACTATATTGTTTGGTCGGCAATTGGGGGTTAGATATAGTATATATTTATAATTAGTCGCCTCGTACATTTCGCCGTGGGTATATAGATAGTTAACTACGACATAGTATACGTATTATTATGTGTCGGGTTCCGAGGTTCAATTACCTGGACATTTTGTTTCGAATGTTCATTATGTGTTTATAGAAACATCCTCACGCACTCATCGGACTATATTTAGATTTCGTAAAGGTTCCGAGGCTTCACTATCGCATTTCGCCGCGCCCCGGTATATTCGTGGCATCACGCCTAAGGTATTTTAAACGTCACAGCCGTTGGTACTTGATTTACGATAGCACTTTTCATATATTCACATCACCATCGCAAATGGCCAAAGGAAGAATACACCATGTAAGAAATTTTGCTTTACCACAAAATTCGGAATTGACAATTTTGTTGGTAATTAATGAATTCAGTAATATCATTTGCAAACGCAAAAATAACATTCTTCAACACTTCATCACCACTCACCCATCGAACACCTTCGGTGCGGCGTAAGAAACACTTACCTAGCAAAGTCCAGAGGCACTCTCTCCCGCCATATGAGGCTCTAACCTCTTTGAAGAGGTACCATTTCACGATAGAGATGATTTTCACGTAAAACATTCACTTAAGTGAACTGAGGCAAATTCCTCCATTTAATGCAATGTATCTTAATGAGTAATTTGTTCACTTAAAGTGTGTCTCAGGTACCTTCACTTACTTAACTAATACCTACGGAACATTACCGACGGAAGTGTTCCGTAGGTGACCTTATCTCGACATTTCTTTGAAATATTTATCTTTATTTATTTTATATTATTAATATGCTATAATTATATTTAATATTTTAAATTCTTTATAAAATGAAATAATAATTTTAATGTTTAGTCCCCAATATCCAAAAGGAATTCAAAATCAATTATTTATTTCCAACTATTTCAGGAGATAGAGGTAGAAAGATATGAAGATATGTTATATATATAAGGGCGTATATAAGGTTACTATATATATATATGTCATTTTGGTAAATTAATATAACAAGCTGATGAATTATTATATATAATATTTCAACTCGATTCAACATTACTTATCATTAAGAGCGGATCCTCCCAGCGTTTTCCCCAAGTTCAAGTCCTGGAGTCTCAAAACCCTTTGAATGCATATTTCTTTCCTGATTCTTGGTAAAAACCAAAAAATATCACACTTGACTCTTCCGTAGTAAAATTACTCATTTATTTCATCAATGATTTTTGTTGGTATTCTCGCTCAATTTTGTAGATTTCCCAATTTGCTCTACCACTTTTCCACATCAACAATGAACTCACAGGTACTTCCATCAATACACAACAACCTACTAAATATAGTTGACGTATTCCTGAGGTAACCACACTTGACTGAATGCTCTATATTACCAATGCACCTTCCGTAGGTAAATTGTCAATTTGTTGCAGTGATTAGCTTGTGGCAATACTTTCGAAACTGCTCTTCTATAGCAAAAACTCATTCTCATGAACAGCTTACAAACCATTTTTGTGTTTACTTTCTCATATTGGGAAGTACATACAACATATATGCCATAAACATTTATAGAACCTTGATATACTGATCGAGTCCAGCTTCGACTCATGTTTTCTCTGCTTTTAAATAATTTTTCGCTAATAGCCAAGCCAAAAAGACCTTTCTTTGAGGATCCTCAAATTCTAGACAAGGAAGTCGTACATATATATATAAGAGGCAGGTATATATATATAAGATAGCAAGCAAAGTAAATATAGCAAAAGCAAATGTGATATTTCTGTATATGTAAATATCTTTTTGTAAAATACACATGGTTTCTGAGAAAATGCCGCATGAAATTCAGCCGGAATCGACTAGATCTTTATATTTTACGAGCACCATGTGTCTTTTATGGTTGTGAAGGATTTTTGAAAATATGGAGTATATTTTTTGCTGCTGTGTGATTTTTTGTATTCGGCTTTGACTAATCGTGCAGCCCAAAGCATGCCGCCTTACTAAATCTAAAGGTGTGGATTTTGATGGAAAAGCAAAAATTTTTATAATTCATGCCAAAAGAGCCAAATAGCTTTAACTCAGAAATGCTAGTGAATTTGTCGGGCCGAAATGCCAGTTTACGAAGGTTATCAGGCTAAGCCAGCCATCTCCTCACAATGAAGTGTTTGTCACTTAATTTTTATACATCATAATTGTCAAACAATTATAATTACATGTTAGAAACTAGATTCTTTGATATCAAGAATAATATTATAAATAGTGAAGCTACATATTATTTCATTATCTGAATTAAATATGCTCTGCATGAATATTTTCTTCAATAAGATTTTGCATCATTCACCCAAATATCTTCATTTTGGTTTTAAAAAAACTATTGTAATATAATTTTCGTATAAATTATAAATGAATGTCATCTTCAAAAAGTGTACATTTTCTTATTTATGTTTTTTTTTATAAATGTCCGTAAACAATATTTCTATGAACTTAGCATTTTTGTTAATTTCATCTTACATTATTTTTGTCAAAATATCCACTTTATATTTTTGTCGCTAATATCCAATCGATATTTTATATATATACTTGTAAATCTAAGTATCAAAATATCTCAGGATTACCTATATTTTGATTTTTGGTTGCATGGGTAAGTATTTTCAATTTATTGACTCGTGATCAACATTTCCAAAATCTCCCTACCCACTATTAACACATGGATCTTTTGATATTCTCTTTGACCATTTGACCTGTAAAATTTTGTGAAAGTCTTTACTAATTTTATGACATGTTACAAAAGAATAGTGTGTTACAATTCAATGTATTTTTATTTTTTTAATTCTTCTTCTCTTTCTCTCTCTCTATTTAGGAAGAGAGTTTTTCGAGGCATTTTATGTGAGCTTGGGATCATTTTGAGTAGTATTTTTATGTCATTATTGGGATAGGAATATTACTCAATCTCAAAACATGTTTTTTTCCTTTATCATTACTTTTATTTTCCATTTTACTTTAATTTTTGGGTAAGTAAAGACATGCCATTGAAAATCTATTGGTAAGAGAAAAGACATGTTTCCTCGTTTAGGCGATTTTGAAAGAGGATTGACATCTCAATCAAATAGCCTAAAGGCAAGTTTAGTAAAGATATGCTCTTGCCTTTAGGCTATTTGATTAGGGTGTCAATCATGTTTCATATTGCCATTATGATAAGAAATCTCTATTGCATGGCTTACGGGAGACTTGGCCATGAATTATGCGTGGGCACTCTGGTCATGCCTGGTGAAACTGCAGCTTAGATATTTCCTTATTGAAAAAGTCTTTGTTTAGTTGCAAACTGAATTCTATATCTTGACAAATAAATTAGTTGTGATTGAAAGGAGTTGCTGAAAAGCTCACTTCCTTAGTTTCGTTGCAATTAATGGAGTCCCTTATTATTTATTCGTTGTAATGCTGTGGCCTATCTAGGTTCACATTTTGATATTGAAAAGGAGGAGGGCAAAATATTTCAACCTTTGTTTTTCTTCTCTTCTGTTTCTTCCTCAAATTTAATTTATCAGTGGTATCAGAACCAGGTTGGTTCATGCGGATACACGCGCAGTAAAACTTAATGCGAGTTTACCGAGGTCAATGAAGCCCCTTTTACCCGACACGATGCCAACTTTGGATGAAATTTGAACCACAATTTTAGTCAAGTTTACTGTAGTACTGATTTGCCCTATAGGAGTCATGGCTGAGGCAATGAGAATCACCTCGTCCAGACCGTAATACACCTGCAAATAGGAAGCGAATCCGTTTGTAATTGGAGACAATTTCCACGACAGGCCTTCCGTATCAACTACCCCTATTTTCGATTGGAATCACACCAACCTCAAGTTGAATTTTTCGACCTATGTAGGGTGAGGGCGAGGATCCCACAGGTTGGATTTTCAAAGCGAAGCAGTACTCCGAATTTAAGGTCGACGCTTAACAGCATGTACAATTGGCGTCGTTTCATCTGTCGAATGTAGCACTTTAATGGTATCGTTGGTATTCCAAAAACAAAAAGGGTTCCTGTTGCGTTGGAACAGTTCGTCAAAGCTCTTGGTCCAACGGATTATGATGACCCAGCAGAATCATTGTCACGACTCAAACAAACAACGACCGTCCATGCGTATCAGGAGGCATTCGAGAAATTGTCCCATAAGGTAGATGATCTTCCGAAAAATTTTGGTGGCTGTTTTATTGCAGGGTTAAAGGACGAAATTCATTTAGATGTACGCGCACAAACCAAAAACACTATCTGAATCCATCAGTGTAGCTCACCTCATTGAGGAACGAAACCAGTTCCAACGGAAAACAGGTGATCAGCATCCCAGCTACAGCTGCACCTTCATACCATCCACGACCTCAACAGAGTTCCACGGGGGGAATTCTTGGACCTTCTCCATCTCAGCGGACACCTCTACCAACCAGTAATTTCAGTGGACTTGTTCGGCGTCTCATGAGACAGGAGGCTAGAGAGAGGCGAGAAAAAGGACTGTGTTTTTATTGTGATGATAGGTACGTGCCAGGACACCGTTGTTCAAGACCAATTGTTTATGATGGTAGATGCAGCCGAGCAAGAAGATGATCCGACATGGACATAGAGTCATCTAGCAAGCGCGATACCAGGTGAAATATCGTTCCATGCCTTGGCTGAACAACACATCCGCATACCTTTCGCGTTATCAGAAAGTATAGATAGAGTGCTCATTGATAGGGGAAGCACTCCATAATTTTATCGATCAGTCTGTGGTTACCGTTGGGACTGTGGTGGTCTGTGGCAAGACATTTCCTCGATAACAGCCAGAAATAAAGAAATTATTTAGTGTACTGAACATTGTATGGGACTTTCTCCTCTCAATCTGCTGATTTTTAAGTTCCCCTTCCAGTGCCACTTGTCGGGCTGGTGCCTAGGGAGTGCAATGGTTGGCGACCTTAGGTCCAATTGAACGAACTACAAGAAGCTTTAGTATGTCTTTCACACAATCCGGCTGAACTCATATCTTGAAAGGAATAAACAATTCTGAGCTCGCTCCCATGAGTGAAAAAGAATTGCTTCACTTATCTAGTATGGGATTTTTTTGTTCATATGATTTCAGAGGTGGAACCAATCCAAGACACCAAATGGCTACCGGATTCTCAGTCAGCCTTTGTCAGAGTTTGCATTATGTTTGAAGAACTCCACCAAATTGCCACTCTTAAACACAAACTACGACCACGGATTCCAGCTGCATTCATCAACTAACTCCAGTTAACACACAGGATCTACTGGTACCTGCATTACCAGAAAACGATATCCAAAACCCACACCAAAGAATTCCTTCAAGCCGAAATCATTCGCCCTAGTCGGAGTCCATTTCCGCTGGGCATTGCTAATAAAAAAAAATCTCAAGGCCCTGGCTCTTTTCTGTAATGGACCACTGGCACTCAATGACCTTACGGTAAAGGATAAATTTCAATACTGATCATTATGAGCAGCTGGATGAGTTACATGGCGCAAAAATTTCAAAGTTGACCAGCTTCCTGGTACCACCAAATCCTAGTCAGTCCAAAATGACATATTCTAAAAATCTCCTTTCTGACTCATGACGAACACTATGAATTCTTGGTGATGCCATTCGTGAACTGACAAACGCCCCGGCTTCCTTTCAGAAGTCTCATGAACGACATTTTTCACCCACATTTACGAAGGTGTTTATTCTAGTTTTTTTTTATGATATTCCTGGTGTATAGCAGATCTTGGGATGGATTCCTACCCGCAGCACCTAAACAAGTGCTTCTGAATTCTTCTGAACATCAGCTTGCATCTCAAAACCTCAAAGCGCCAGTCTGTGGGGTGTTAAAGGTAAAGGGTCAAACACCCCCGCTCCTTTGAAGGTGTGGCAATAGACTCAACAGATACATTCAGTTCAAAATTGGCCAGTGCCGATATCCCTAAAGGTGTTCGTAGTTTCCTTGGGTTGGTTGGATATCACCCCAAGTTTGGGTGAGGGGATCGGGTATAATAGCTGCACAATTAACAAATCTCTTCCTCTCACTAAAATGGGTTTTGCTAGTCGGAAGAGCCTCTGGCCTTTAACGAATTGAAGAAAGCTCTACTTCAGCTCCCGGTATTGCGGCTTTCGCCTGATTTTTCACAAACAATTCGTAGTAGAGTGTGACGCCTGGTGGGAGACGGATTAAAGATTTTGTCTCAAAACAATCAGCCGATAGCTTATTAATTACAGTGAAGCCTGAAAGTAAAGTCTAAATTACTATCCACCTACGTGACAAGGAGATGTTGGGTTGGGGTAGCGCCATTCCTGAAAATGGCTATGACCCTACCTTTGGGAAGGGCATTTGTGATCGTAAAATGACCGGGTCGGAGTCCAAAGTGCCTTAGAATAAAGACTACAACGCCTTCGCAAGGCATGATACAAAAAATACGGATTCAATTACATAATTCAATATCGTGAAACGGTAAAGGAAACCAAGGTGTTGACGCTCTCGTATTGCAGCTTTACCCCCTAAGCCTTGTCATTGCTGATTGCGGATCGGTGGGCCCATTAATTACAAATGCGAGGTACCAACAAATCTACTATGTATAGTTTTTATCTACTAATCAAATCTTTAAACAGGTTCAAAGGATGGAATATGGATGTACCATGCATACCGGAGTCCCACCTCATCACTACTGCCAGCTGTTCGACCACTGGCCACTTTTCTCCAAACAAGTGAGCTGTTTTAATCAATGGCCACTTTTCTCCAACAAGCAGATCATTTCCTGGATACTTGAAGATTATTTCAGCTGCTATTTTTGTTTGGCCGGCATCCACACTTGTTGAAAGACTTTATTCGACGCGTGAAGCGGTCGGCACATTGTAGCACTGAGACCCTTCTGGCCAGCGAGACGCTTCAACCCCTTCCCATTCCGTAGCGTATTTGGACTGAAATATCCTTCTTGACTTTGCCGCCAGCTTTATCAACTGTCGTGTAAAGGTTATGTAATGTGATTATGCAGCTGTGTTCCTTGATCACTCTCAAAGTATGCACATTTTGTGCCATTAAATACCCATACACGGCAAACATCAGTAGATGCTTCATCAATAATGTAGTGGAAATTACATGGGATGCTCTTTCGACGTCACCGATCGTGACAAAATCTTCATTAGCACTTTTTGGAAATGAAGTCTCGTCTTCGCCGCGAAATACTACTATGTTTCGAAGTTCAGTTATCACCGTCATAACTGGATGGCCAAACTGGAGGTGGTAAATCGAACACTTGAGCAGTATTTACGTCGCTTCTCTATGATCGCCAGCCTAAAGATGCATTGAAAGTGGCTTAAGTCAAAGCAGAATATGATACAATACGGCAGTTCATTCATCTACTAAAGTGTCTCTGTTCGGTAGCCGTTTACGGCGGTTCCTCCTCCGGTTCATGATTTATATTTCGGGCACAAGTTCAGGTTGTGGATGACTTGCTACACAAGGGAAGCAATACTGAGACCTTACGGCGAAATTTGTGCTAAAGGCAGAGGTTCGCAATGCAGCACCAGGCAAACTTACATCGCCAAGGTCACCTCGGAGGTCGGCGATTATGCATTCTAGGTCGCAGCCCTACCGCCAAAATCAATGGCATTCAGAAGTTCTTTGAAATTGTCAATGAGATTTTTCTAGCCAATCAAGTTTCTGGGGTCTCGAATCGGGGCAGCGGGCTACAAACTAGACCTTCCTTTGCAGCGGAGCACGAATCCGGCGATGTTTTTCACGTCAGTTTGCTCAAAAGAAGTGTGTGAACTGTGGTAGTCGATTCTACGGTGGTCACCTTCCTGTTTCAGCAGATGCAAGTCTGTTGTTTCAGAACCTAAATTCATTTTGGACCGTCGTGTTATTCTCAAAGGAAAATACCGTCCGAAAACGGAAATTTTAGTGCAAATAGCTGAGCTCCGCCTGAAGATGCTTCATGGGGAGAACTTGGGGTATGTTTTTCCAGAACTTATCCAAAATTTTAATTTCTTGGTGACAAGGACCGTCTTAGGGGGATGGATTAGATAAGAAATTTAATATTGTATTACTTACATGGGAGATTTTGGCCATGAATTACGTGGGCGACTTGGTCATGCCTGGTGAAACTACCTACGGCTTAGATATTCCTTGTTGAATAATTCTTTGTTTGGTTGCAAATTGAATTAGTCAATAAATAAATTAGTTGTGATTGAAAGGAGTTGCTCAAAGCTCTCCTAGTTTTCGGCTGCAGCACTAGTGGAGTCCCTATTATTTTTTGATTATTCTTTTTTTGCTGGTTGTAATGTTGTGGCCTATTTAGGTTCACAAGCATTGGTATTGAAAAAAATGAGGATCGGAGACAAAAATATTCTCGCAACCTCTGTTTTTTCTTTCTCTTTATTTCTTCCCCAAATTCAATTCTACTACATTGGATACATAGTTGATGGTTGATGAGCAAACATTTTATGTCCAGGTTATTTTGAGCGGCAGAATCATGGTATGATGACAGTGATGGAAAATCTAATAGAAAAGTTTGTACAGAGGAGGGAGGTAGCCTTAAAAGAATGTGAATGTGCTTCTGTTTATGTGACTGATCAATATCTGATCATCTTGTGTGCAGGTTATGATAATATCACCTTTAGCAAACTAATCAACAAGCAGTAATTAGCGTTCTAATGAAATTTTCATCTCTCAGTTCATTACATTGGGCTCGTGAGGGTGAGGCATATTTCCATTCAAATTAGGTCATCGTATAGTGATACCCAACCAACCAACCATTTTCAGATGTGATTACTTTTGCGAAATGGTTTTTCATAGTTTCAATTGGTATTCCTGATTTCCCATTAGAATTTCCCCAATTATATGTAATTTATATTCAGAAATTACTTCTTTAGTGATGTTTAGATGAAGTTTTCTGCTTATATTACATTGCATATTTGTTATTTCAGGTTTTGCCAATGCTCTGTAGAATTTCTTTTGTTTTAAATTGGGATTTGTGTGAAAGCCATCGAAGGATGGATGAACTTTAAGGCGCCCAAATGAAGAAGGGTGAAAGGGTAATTTTGAATACCACCAGATTTTGCCTATGGCTCATGAGATTGCCAATATTAGAAATAATAAATACGCTACCAACGATTTTCGGCCAACTCATTTAAATGTGAAAGTTAAAACAAGGAGTTGGGTTAATTTACTTCATTTCAATTCGGACTTGCTTTTAGTTAGTCATGCGGGTTGTGTGGTGGAGTAGGTGGGCTTCAAAACCTTAAAATTATTAAAATAATAATAATTTCATAAATTTTACTGCCTCTTCTTCTTCGTATACAAATAAATATATAAATATATAAAATAATCAGTCTAAATCTCTTTTTTTTTTTTTATAACCATGACAAAAACCGTATTGTAACTTACACGTACCAATTGATCTGAATGGAAACACAATGATAAATACCCTGCTCTATGCTCGAACCTGTAGTTCATGTGTACTCCAACCCCCGCAGCTTTACGCATATCTAGGCAACAATGGTCAATAAGAAAACTTACAAATAAAATAAATAACGTTAGAAAGATTATTATAAATCCAAAGATCAAAACCACTTTAACTAAATAAGACCAAAACAAATGAAGAATAACTTAATAACATCTTTGAAAAAAATTCAAATTATCAAATGAAAAGATACGCTTTAAAAATTGAAATAAAATGTCCTTAAGATATAATTTTATTAACCTGCTAGCAATACATTTGATATGTCAGGGACAAATCAACTACGCTAAAAATCCTTGTATGATGAATTTCAGAATATCTGCGCTATTGGACAATTTGACCACTAAAGCCTCACCCACTGGATAATCCTATAATCACTAAGTAATACATATTATCTAATTCCTCAAAACATATTAACAAATCACGCATTCGATTTATCTCTATTCGCCAAATACGCTTATATCGTCTCCTGACCGCTCATGGTGTAAACACCGCAACAAAACAACAAAAAACCGACCGTCTTACGAAAAAGACAACCACATGCGGCGCACGTTCACGATAAAATCACAAAAAACAAATTTAACAACCCAAATTAGACAAGGACACCCACTTTATCAGAAAACAAACAGATCGGTATTAAATATAAAATTACGTATTTCAAACCAAAATTCCACCAAAATCATCCTCCTTACTAATGGTGCTGGCTGTGGGTTATAAAAATGTATTTAAAAATTATAGACGGCTAAATTAAAATAAAAATAATTGAAAAACAAGGTTTAATTTATTAATCATATAGTTATAATAATATTATTGTTGTTAAACCTCTATGCTACAAAAAGAGATTTGACTCATATTAAGAACTGAAAATACTTTATTTTGTATATAAATCCTGAAAAATTTTAATTATTAAACTAATTACTAAAAATTAAATAAATATTTCAAGTCAACTCAAACAAAAACCCACATAGCTACAGAAATAAACGGATTGACTAATTTAACCCACCTTTGTTTGACCATAATTTATAAATTCACCTCCAAAGTCCATCAGGCCAAAATAGATTGGACTCAACCCGTATTACCAATCCTAGGTACACCCTCTTTTTCCGCTCAATTCAATACTCGCTTATGATATTTAACTGCTATGTTGGAATATCATCAGTTATTCTTAATTGGTGATGGTGAGGAATTTTCTTCTTGAAGAAGATAATGGGAGGGTGAGGGGGTGGGCCACTCCTTAGAATAGAAACAAATCAGAATTGTCATCAGAGACTCTATTCATGATTTAATATTGAATATACCCTTTATTCTTACAATGCTTATCAGATTAAGTATTTAGCTCTTTGTTTTTTCTAAAAAATTAATCTTTTAATTTTTATCTAAATTTTGAAACAATAAATTTTTAAATAACAATTTCTTTATTTAATTACATTTAAACTAGATCATTTAGCTCAATCTGACATAAAACTAATACATTTTATATTATAATATCTAGTTTTTTTTAATAAAATATTTTTAAAAGCATTAAAAAAATTTTCATCCAATAATAAATCATGAAAAAACTGGAAAACAGTATGTCTTGAATGCTAAATACAAATTTAAATTTGCTTAAAGTAAAAACCGTAAAAAACAAACGCCACCAAGTCTTAGGTAATATAGTGATCTCCTTCGAGTCCCTCGCCACTCCACTTACAATACTCCCTGCCTACTCCTGCTGGTCTACTATATTAGTAGCAGACATGGTCACCCGAGAATCAATGAAAGGCAGAAAACTCACACACCCTCGTTATCAAAAAAAAAACATAGTGATCTCTACATTTATAAGGCCATGAAGTCACCATATCTTCATATAAAGCGCTATTGTCATCATAGCAGCACGCATTTTAGATGATGCCCGTTACCCCTTCTCCCTCTTCTCCTCTCTTCCTCTATTTATTCCAGACTCAAATAAATCATCCCAATTCAATCATTCAGGCGTTTTTTACTTGAACGCCAATGAAAATTTTGAAATAATATCGATCAAGATTAACAAAGATTAAGATAAGCTGTTTGTTAACATTAAGAATGCTGCAAGATAGTGAACTGATCTGATTATTTCCTCATCAAGACTAAATAAAGATTAAGTGATTGTAACGTTTCGCTTTTATCATCAGAAGAATCTTAAAGTTGCGATAGTTAACTCACTTATTTATTCTCAAGTTTTCACCCCTCATTCTCATTCTTAATGAGATTCAAGTTTGGATTTAAATATAATCAGTTTTGGGGTAAAGATTGCTACTCCTATTCCTCTCGTCCTAGATTATATTTTTAAAATTAATTTTTATTATTTTATTTTTACGCTTTAATATAAATAATAATAATTAGAATTTGTTTTTTAATAAATAATTTATACATTCATAATATTTTTATTTTGTTAAACATATTAAATTTTTAATATAAATAAAAAAGCAAATATAAAAATAAAAATAAAATAAAATCAATATAAACTTAATGGCTTGGAAATTTTCTCATCCCTGTCCTGCTCACGACTTTAAATGCAGATAAGTTTAATTTAAAAAATAAACTAGCCATTATTCGGATTTAATCCCTGTCTCAAACCATCCACTATTATCCCTAATAAGATATATTACTAAATTCTTCTCTTTATTTGGGAAAGAATCCATTTAAATTTTGCTTTCTTTAATAGAAAATAACTTTCTTTTCTCGAATAAAAAAATTAAATATTTTCAATTTTTCTATTCAATATTTTTTTTAAAATTTCAGTTAATAGCAGCCTGTAAAATTTTAAAAAACACAAACCCTATTTGTCTTTTATAAAAATTTGCGCTTTCCCATGCAGAGCAGAAATCATTTGTTAAATGAAAATATGATTTTCTTATATTATAATATTATCTTAGTTTTTTCTTAATTGAAAAATATTTTTAAAAAACATTAAAAATTTTCTATTCATCAAAAATTTCAAAATTCAACAAATCATGAAAAATAAAAAGCTGAAAAACAAAAAGGCTGGAATGCTAAATACAAATTAATTCGTTTAGAGTAAAAAACCAAAAACAAATGTCACTGAAGTCTGAACATAGTGATCTCTAAGCATTTAGGTGGGCCATGCAGTCAAATCATATCTTCATAAAATACAAGTTAAATGTCATCATATGTAGCAGCACGCCTCTATTTATTCTTCGATCATAATAATTTCTTCATCTCTAAATTCACTTTTACGTTATAGCCATTATTGTTTTTTATTTAATATCATCAAAATAAATTTTTACACTTAATAAGATTAAAACAAAGATAAGATGTTTATTCGCTTTTAACACGGCAATGAAAGTAGCGATATTAACGGCATTGCATTATTTCAGCTCGCTACGCCCTTCGCTCTCACGACGGCCGGCGACCATAATCATGCAAAGGATTACATTCTCGGCCCCACCCCGATTATATTTTAAAATAATTTATTATTTATTTTATACTTTAATATACACAATAATAATTAAAATGTTTTTTAAATAAATAATTTATACAATTTAATATTTCTTGCCTTTTTATGAAATACATATTAATTTTAATATAATAAAAAAAAAAACAAATATAAAAAAATAAAAACAAAAATCAAAACGTAAACTTAATGCCAGAATTTTCTCATCCTCGCCCCTCCCATTTAACACTTTAAATGTAAGCATGCTCTTGTAATTAAAAATAAACAAATGATCGTGACGGGACCACTACCCAAACCCTCTCGCCATATCCTATCCCTAAGACGACGCTACCCTCCTTATCAGACAACAAACGGAATTTTTCTTACTTAGCAGGAAACGACTTTTTTCGAATAAAAAACTTTTTTATTCAAAAAAAGTTCCAATAAGGAAATTTTCTGAATAAGAAAATGAAAATTTTAAGGCTCCAAACTTTAAAAATTTCAGCAATGAAAGTGGTAAAATTTTAAAAAAAAACACAACCTTAGTGTCTTTATAAAATTGCGCTTTCCATGCAGAGCAGAAATCATTTTTGTTGCAGTACTCAAATAGTTTTCTGCCATGCCTCTTTAGAGAGAGAGAAGACAGAAGAAGTTTAACTCGTTTGAATTCAAAGGAAAAGTAGTCAAATTTATTAGGTTTTGTAGGAGGAATAGGGTAGGAATAGGATCTCAAGAGATTCCCCTATTATATAATGTTTTACAATGGGAAAATGACATCAAAGTAGGAAACTATCAAACAAAGAAACAGCTACACAAGAGTAAATAGATCCTGTCAATTGTCATCCCTGATCTGTAGCCTTAGTTTCCTGCATTAAGATTAACATTAAAAATGTATTCTGGATGATGTATCACAACTACGAAAAGCTACACAAGAATGAGTCCTACTTTCTGCTCAAATCCACAACATTTATTGATATCTTTGAATGTAATACGGCTGTCTTAAACACTTAATATTTAAAGGAAGAATTCTACACATTTTCCATGAATAATAACATAAACAAACTCCCCATGATCATCCATGCATACCTGTTAGGCTCTGACAAAATTTAATAACCCACAAACACGACTCACGTTTTTTGTAAATTTGATCAAAGATAATCACATTTCATATAAATTCAGAACATTTTGCTTAAATTGCATTTACCCCCCCGTGTAGCCCATTTAATGTGTTATGCTATATTTATGTTAATCCATATAACACAATTGACTCCATTTATTTATTACATGTTAATTAATATTTAATCTAGATGCAAGATATTTAATATATTATTTGTGTAAATATTGATGAATTAATTATAATTTATAAATATTTTAAATTGTCAAATTAATAAACTACGAGGGCGTTGCCAGATCGTATTACCCAATTCGCTAATTGGGCTTCTCATGTTTGAATTAGTTATTTCTTTGCTGCTTATTTATTCGGTCAGGATACGACATAAATACAAAGAGTATCATACGTTATTAACATCACCCGCAAACACGAATTGCCACCCCCCTAAATTACTTCCCTTTTAAAGATATAAGCACATCATTATCATCCAATGGATGTAATGCCCATGGTTCAACCAAAAACCTACACAAACAGCTTTACACATAATACCAACAAAAAATTGTATCACTAACAAGTACTTCCTAGTCTTCACCTCAAAGATTGCACATGTGAATAGGTATCACTAACAAGTACTTCCAAGTCTTCTCCTCAAAGGTTGCACTTGTGAATAATTCGATACTACATGTCATTTTAACCAGTCTGGTTATGGTAAATGTTCTGGCCATTAATTAATAGGTTCAATCCCTAAACTTACAGGAATAACCAGGTTCAATCCCTACACTTATTGGAATAACCTCAAATTCTATTGAAACCCGCTTTAGAGGAGATAACAAATTGAAATCTTGCTAAGTTAAATTAGATATTACGTCGTGCTTACATTACTCCTCTGTTAAGATACCAAAGATAATTGGGGTGCAAATCAACAAAATTACAAAGAAAATAAAACCATTTTCAGCTCTCATTGTGCGTTAAAAGTAAATGACACTGAGATGTTGGCCATTAGCAAGTTTGTCATTACTCATATTTTGATCAAGCTCCAACTAGGGTTTCGCTTATTTTTCAAGATGCATCTGTTGTGTTGTATGATACATAGATTGTTCACAATGTTTAATATGTCCTAATGCGACTAATTGACCAACCTTACATCCAGCAACAAATCCTCCACCTGACCATCCTCTACATGGTCTAAAACCATGGTTACAATAATCGTCTAAGAAGACTCACAAATCACAATAGTACTGTTTTGTAAAGTCATAGCAGGTTTTGTGGAAGCTGCAAGTCATACGTCTAATAATATAAAGAACGGTAAACAAATGATAAAAAACATTCAGAAAAACAACCACAATCAAAGTCTGCAAATCCCATGTACAGAGTCTCCTAAATTGAAGCAGGTGACATTCCCTTTTTTTATATGCTATGTGACATTCTCGTAGCTGTTCACATTTCTACAACCCCAGCTATTCCCATTGCATCATTCCGATATACCTTGAAACATCTTTTTCTGAAAAATGGGTACTGCACTAGGGTTCTTAAGTCCCTGTTTTGAACTTGATTAGAGCCAATGCCCTGCAAAGCTCTGACTTGCTGCCAACTTGGATATAGAATCAGAAGTGCAGTGATTCTCTTTCTTGGCATCTTGAGCACTGCTTCTCCAGAAGAACTTGCACAATTCACATCCTCCATTATATCAGCGCTGCCATGCAATCACAGCTCAATTTTGAAACACTCCAACTGTCTAAATGAGAAACCTGAAAAGAAAAGAGAGAAAAACACAGGCAAGTCACTGCACTAATAGTTTTTCTTTAAAGAAAATGGAAAAGAACAGAGAAGATTTCGTAACCCTTGATCAAGATCTTCACAATCTCTTCCTGGCATGCTAGTTTACTTTTTCCCTCCAATAAGGGCTTACACCCCTCTCACATCGAATGTAACTTCTTTCAAATAAGCTCAATATTCATCACATGATCTGTATAACCCTCATCATCGTTTGCTCCATGCCTAAAACTATCCCATTTAACTTTATCAAATCTTTCATCCCATGTTACCAAATCTTTCAATTTTCTTCCTCATTTATCAAATAAAACGCACTCCAATTAAACCGATATTCAAAGTTACTCTCGAGATATATCTAACTTCAAATATCTTTTCCCTCAAATCTCCTAAATTATCTATATTCCAACATTTATGCCCTTCCACTCATATTCAGCTCATTCATAACTCAATATTAGCTGAGACCGAACTCTTATCATGTATGAACTCCCTCTTCAAAAAGTTACTCAAAACTAAATTTTTTTGGGCTTTCCCAAGATATCAGTTAACTACTTTTCTACAATCCTTTCCACTTCCTCAAAGCTGAACCAACTTCATTTACTCAAAAAAATACTATAACCTAACATCGACGCCAAAACCAACCCGCTGATATTTATTCAAACTCGTTTGTTTATTAAAATTTCAATACGTAATCTTACTTCCCTTTTCGGCAGAATTTTCAAAAAATACGTAAACGAATTTTATTTCTTATATCATTCCACATCATCTAAAAAAATGTTAAACGCAGTACAATATGCTCAAGACTTCTATGCCAAATCCATATGATAGCATTCCTTATAACGCTCCGCCTCTTCCCTCCCAGAATGAGATACAATGATTCTGTTCATCGTACACCACTGATCATTTTTAAAAGAAATGCACCTTAACTGACTCTTAAACCATCTCTTGCAAGTTGTTCAAATTTCACACCATCTTGATCATCGTAATTAAAGTACTAGATATTGAAATACAGAAATCATTGAGAACCCATACCAGACAGCTGAGGGGCGAGCTTAGTGCATGTTTTTTCGCCAGTACTGACTCCTTAAATTCGCTCTAAAGAAACCCTAAATCGATCGAAGAATATTGAAGAAGGGTGGGAGGAGAAAGTGGCCATGACCCGGAGCTTTAATAGGCCTGGCCTAATAGACGATGGATTAAGAGATCCTATTTCCACCGGTCCAAAATACCTTTATCACATTGTTGTAATTTTTTGTGAAAGGGCATCATTGCACATAAAAGATAATGAAATATATTAAAAACAATGCATTTATATTGATAAATCCCAAGATGCCTAATACCTAAGATTCTTACGCATTTAAAATATACTGATAACAAAAATTTGATATGACTTATTTATCGGGATCTAAACATTTACTGGGTCCGACCGCTCACGAAAAACTAACGAACAAACCAACTGGCCGTGACGACAACATAACCATACGCCGAATGCAGTAACAAAAAACATAAAAAAAAACAAAGAAAATCCAATTTAAACCTCAAATCGGTTAAGCAGTCCCATTTTTGAGCGAAAGAAAAGCCCAAATCTAAGTGGACGAACAACGGGAGAGGTGATTTCAAGCCAAGAAATATCAAAAAAATCATATCTCATTTCTAGTTGGGATGAAAAGAAAAATATAAGGAACCAGCTTTCTAGAGGAGATGACTGAAGAATAATATTAAAGGGTTACTACATAATGGTATGTATATTTGATTATACATATATATAATTCTAAAGCACTTTAATTTGTGTAAGGTATAAAAAAAATTTTAAATGTAATGTAGCACATGAATAATTAAAATAATAGCACTGTTCAATTTCTTTTAATTAATTTTTATATAAGAATAATATGATAAACATATCAAATCAACAAGTTTGGTTATTTTTTATATTATTTATTTACCAATGCCTTTAATCTATTTCCTTTCCCTAGAAAATTGTGTATATATTGCTGATTTAAATTCCTCGATATTGTAGTTTCAATTTCATGCAATTAATTGGGAAATGTGTTCTCATAAAACAAAAATATATATAAAATAAAATTCGAATTCATAAAATTTCAACTTAGTACATAAATTAAAAACGGTTAGAATGAATGAAAATGGTTTGAAGATATGTGACTTGGTTTTGTAGTAAAGAGAACCAAATATTCGAGGATAACTTTGAATAATAATAATAATAATAATAATAATACTCCTTCAAAATAATAATAATAATATTAGTCTATGTATGATGATACATTACCAAATGAGGCAAACACCTGCGGTGGGATGTCTCATGCTGAAGTCAAGCTTTGGATTGGTGCTAATGTGCTATAGAACATTAGACCATTACATTTTACTGTTAGTCGATTTTCTGTACTCCCTTTTGATTAGCTAGAAATGTTCTGCTTTTGCACATTGATTTTGATGTTATCAATAGGTTATTTGTTGACAATTGGGCTCTTGAACCAAACTTAACCAACGCAAATGTGAACACCCAACCCCCGAGCCAAGGGCATTACTATTAATTTTCACATATAGGGCTTTGGAAAATCTCATCTTTAAACCATACTTTTAAAATTTATGTTTATGAATTCCTGTTTGTCCTTAATTATGCTCACAAAAATAATTAAACTAATTTCATAAAATCAAAATCTCAAAGGCATAAACCCTTCCCAAAGTGTGTAACAAATGTCATTGAACTAACATCTTTCAACATGATAAAATTTTTCTTAAAATTAATAATCTTAAATGTAATATTCTAGCAACATAAACTTCCGACGAGCCGCAAACACGATTCTCAAAAGATTAAAAATAGTCAACAATTCTAAAGCCCTTCCAAAAAATACAACTCAAAATAACTTCCTCAACTTCCATCCCCGCTACCCCAAAATCACTTTTCGCCGGTTAGTCTAGGACAAATTTTTGAAATGATCACATTACAGGAGTGAGCTTGAGCTCACAAGAAATGTTAATACATTTTCATTAATCAAAATATTTGCAAATTCACAAAAATTGGGGATATAACATATTTTTTTCTTTTCTCACAAATCTCATAAAATCTTTGAGTACAATAAAATAAATAATATATATATATATATATGGTGTGTTATATATATATATATATAAGTATATATATATATATATATATATATTCAAACCGTTGTTCATCATATTTCTGCTTCTCAAACAACTCCATATCATAATCAAATCCACAAATATTTGTGTCACAATATATTCATGGTTCTCAAAAAATTTGTTTCAAATAAAATATCAACTATTCTAACCCTTTGACAAGGGCCGTTTCAAAATACTTACACTCTTACTTCTCAAAACATCTTTCTTTCAAATAAAATGTCAAATATTCTAACCCGTAGACAATGACCATTTTGTCAAGTACTATAATTCATCGGGTCAGTACCGGATGGAATGTTTTTATACTCCATTAACCATATGGGCCATATTTTGTCGTTCTCATATACCCATTGACACGAAATAAGGCTCTGGTCAAGCTTCATGACATGGATCATATTTTAATAAATTTTTACCCATTGACAAGGGTCATAAAAATCAAAGTCATCATTTGCTCCCATGTTTCCAAATCTGTTAAAAATACAAAAAATATATTTCCATAACTCTTGAACTCACCATGAACATTTTCAACCATTTTCCAAATAAAACTTTTGTATTTAATCCATGCATATAATTTAAATAAATACAAATTATCAAAATTCATAATCACATATAATAGAAAATGTTTTTTTGCTACGAAAAGTTGCATTAATCTTTTCTTACCTCAAAGCAACTCAAAAGTCTTGAATTGATACTTTCACCCCACAATTAAACCTGCGCTAAGAGTTCACCTAAACAAATAAAAGCAAAAAAAAAAACTCATTAATTATCCGAACTATTATTTCTTTTCTTCGATGTTATTTTAATTTATTTATTTATTATTTTAAACTTACTATTATTATTGTTATTATTCTTGGAATAATTTGCCCTCATTTACTACTCTTTTTTTCCAAACTAATTTTAAATGTATCTAACACCGTCACTCGCTTTGTCTAATATTCCTTTCCCTCAAGTCATAAATTTGATCTTCACCTGCTCATAATTCTCCTGGGGATCAAATTCTTATATAAAATATGTATCCAAAATTGGGAAAATAAATCCAACGGTCGAATACAGACAAAGACTTCACAAATTAAACTTACAAAAATTGAAATCGATTTCAAAAACTGCTTGTTCTAAATGAGTGTAACTCTCATCTGAAACCTCTAAACATGATCTGGAACTGCTCAAATCGTGATACTGTCCTATCTCAAATATATCCAAAATTAAAAGCAATCCAATGGTTGAATAAGGAGAATGAAGGCTTATATTGATCTTATCGGAACTAAAACTAATTTCTGAAACTGTTTGCTTCAAACAAGAATAACTCCTCAACTCAAAACTTAAAACAAGATTCCAATCGGTTCGACACAGGCATCATTCTCCTTATCTCAAACATATCCAAATTCTAGCTAATCCAAGCTGTATGCAGATATCACAACTCAAACAAATGATAAAAACCTTTCACTTTCCTTTCTTCTCTCTCAACATTTTCTTAACTCCAACACGCTACATGCTTCAAATTAGAGAGTGAAAAAGAAATACTTACTAAATGGATGTTTCTTCAAACTTGAAACTTTCTTTAAAACCCTATCTCACCTATCCTCTTCTTAAGAGAAAAGTGAAGAATGTCAGAATTGTGTAGGAAACTTTTGTTGTTTTTTTTTAGCAAAACATTTCTATTTTTTATTAAAAGCTCCTTTCAACTTTGAAAATTTGCATTTTAGCCCTCTTATTCGAAGTTTTTGTTTTTGTTTTTTTTGTTTTTTTTTTTTTCTTTTTTGTAGGGTATTACAGTAAGGTTCAAATTTGTAAATTATTGGGAAAAAGCTCCTTTCAGGTGGCTCTGATTTTTTCCATGTGTTTAAATTATAATATTCCGTTTGATTGGGTTACATCAAGGAATCTCAGTATTGCTTATAAACAAGTTTTTATAAGGAATTTAGAGATTCCCAATGACTGATTTCTCTTGTCCGAAGCAGTGAAGGTAGACCTTGAGGAGGGGAAAAAGCAGAGCTCTATCACTATCAGGGAGGTTCTCTTGTACCTGTTAGGAATTACTCACTATCTCCGAATCCTCCATATAAAAACTATTTCATGTAAACCTTCTTCTTTCTTTATGATTTTTCCACTTCACTGACAGCCTTTTTATTAAAACTCATATCTCCTTTTGACACAGATGGTTCAAACAAATTGAAAATGAAGTTAATAATCATTTATCTTGAACTGATATCATGGAAAAGTGTTGTTGATATCATGGGAGACAAAAAAGGTGCTTGCGAATATTTACCCTTTGACCGTCCTAATGAAGGCAAAAATTTTAAACAAGTCCCTATAATCAAAGAAAATCTTCCTGATTATAGCGAGATGTTGATGATGGATTATATTGTCAATCAAGAGCATTTATTAATCAATAACAAAATTAGCCAATAAATGCATTATAAAATTATGACTTTATTGTACAATGGCATGTCATTTGTTGTAGATAAAAATATACCTTATCATGGATATGGAATTGGCTGGCGTCATTTCATTCAAAAAATTCCTGCAAGGAACAAGCCTAAAGAGAAAGATTGCCTTGAGTTCAAAATAGCTATTTCCTTCTCCCTCTCTTCACGTGTTCACACTCCCCTGAAATTTCTAGAACTCTATTTATTTATATAAGAGCACAAAGGAACAATTGGACTTTAATCCAATTAGCTTACCAAAGCAAAGGATAAAATAGAACCATGATCCCGTAGCTAGTTAATATTAAATCATCCCTTAAATGACTCATAATTAACATACATAATTACATAATTAAATTGTCACACGATTATGCTTAGTCCATAATTAATAATATTAATCTAACATTCTCCTACTTGGATGGCATAATCATAACTCATATATTTTCACAATAGATTTACATAACCAAAACTAATCATATATAATTGTCACAAGGAAAGGATGCATAAATCATACATAATTAGACGCTACCAATCAAGCAGGCTAATTATAATGACAAAGAGTGGCTTTGATTCAATTGAATGAAAAACATCATTCTATCATTCATCTTGTTAAAATGACACAAAATCACAAGATAATGACAACCATTAAAATGTGCATGTAATAATGAAAATGCATGAGCTATCCTTACAAAATACATGGAAAGGCAAAACTCTACTAAAACAAAGATATCTTCAGTTTTTAATAATCCTTACGCGGGTCATGTGTTCTTAAAAACATACAAATATTACGCTCTTGGTTAGTGGGTCTACCAACATACTACCATAGCGCGCGCCAAACGAATTATGACTCTGATAACTTTCTTTGACAAAATAGAACTCCACATCAATGTGCTTGGGCTAGAAGTTTCAGTATTCCTAGAGAAATAAATAGCGTGCACTATCATCTAGAAATGGAGTGAACTCACTTCCTAAAGCTAAAATGAAGTCTCTACAATCATATTGCATGATAAGTGTTCGTTAACATGCCACATACTCGCCTCCATAGGAGGTGAGAGTAGCTGTAAGGTCCCGCTGACACTTCTTCCATGAAACAACTCCTTCAACCATCATAAAATATAACAAAAGTGGACTTCTTATCATCCAGCCAATAACCTCGCATAATTAGAATCACTAAATCCAACCACCTCAAGAGTGTCAAACAATCGATATGTCAACATAAGACCCCGTACTCAAGATACTTCAAAACTTTCTTCGCCGCCCATTGGCTTTGAAGCTAGGATCGCTTTCAAATACCTACCCAACACGCCAACAACAAAAGCAATATTAGGACGTGTGCATACTTTAGCATGCATTAGGCTACACCACTAAAGAATAAGGAAATCTTTCATGTTATCTCTCTCAATATCATCGCTGAGGACATCGTCTTCAAAACTAATCTACCCTTCTCACAATTGATGCCTTAATAGAAGAACATGATCTGCATGTAGAAGCTTCTTCAAAATGCGTCTAATATACATCTATTGAGACAATCTTAGAATGCCTCTAGGTTTGTCGCTAAGTATCTATAATGTAACCAAAAACATAAGATGCTTCCCGAGATCCTTCATATCAAAATGGTCAAAACAATAACTACTTTATCTCAACCAACAAGTTAGTATCATCATTGGTTAAGTAGCAACATATATCATCAACATATAAGACCAAGAATATGTATTTTCTCCCAACTAACCTTCAACATATGCATTGATCGACGATTGATGCGTGAAGGATAGGACCGTGATGAATTATCTAAGGGGCTTGTGTGCTAGGTACGGGTTAGTAGTCGCTAGGTTATAGGCAACCTTGATGGTATATGGATAGTTTGGTCCTTGTGTTTTAAGGATAATTTAGGTTTATATATGATGAAATTAAGTGCTTAGAGGAAGGATTTTAGTTTTGGGAAATGTTTGGGTTTGATTTGATGCAAACAGCCTTTGTTTTAAGCAAGTTTGTGGTTTTCTAGTTTTCATGTGTTGGGGCTAGCCAAATTTAGGATTTTAGGGTTAGGAATGGCGGGTTTTAGGAATTTTAAGATGAAATAAAGTGTTTAGAATGATCTCAAAAGTATGGAACCAAATTTGGAATGAGCCGTTTGAAGGTTGAAAAAGTAAGGCTGGTAAGAGGCAGGATTAGGATAATGGAATCGTAGAAGGAGTAGAAGTAGAAGGATAGGAACTTACTACAACCGCCAAGAAATCCACAAATGTTTAAGAAGCCATAAACTCGCCACTCAAGGAATCCACTCAAGATAAGAGAACAAGCAGATAGCCTTTAAAAATATAAACTTGAAAAATATTATTAAATCCTTGAATGAATAAAAAGCAGGCACATTGGAGAGGAGAGGCGTCACGCCCGATTTCCGGACGAGACACCAAATGATCGACTCTTTACCTGATTTTTTTTTTTTTTTTTAAACTAATCGGCACTGTGCATATAGCCCACATCTTAGTAATAATGTAATCAAAATTATATACATATATAACTCCGAGTCCCATTTACAAATACAAAACTTTATTTTTACATTTACAACCGTAGCACTAATCCCACATGTGCTTGAACCCTTACAAGTGTGTTTCGGCCAAATTACGCGTGGAAGTCTCTCATATGTCTTCTCCTCGTACCTACACTGACAGAACCCGCGCGTTTTTACGCTTTAGCTGAAACATGTATCTTATGCATACACATTTAATGCATAAACACAATGGCAATATAAATTTTATGTATTTATATTGTGAACTTATAATGGTACTTAATATTCTGCGTAACTTATCCTTATAATGCATTTATGTGTGCATTCAGGACCCTGTAGGAGTTACGTAACTTATGTTTATGCTACTTGAGTTTAACTTATCTCTATGTACCCGTAGTACCACGTAGATTACGAACGTATACCCGGTATTTCTAGAGCACATACTTGTCTTACTTAATCCTATATATGCGTATTTCGGATGGCAAATTAGGTACTACAGAACATTTTACTGGTATAAAAGTACCCGTAGGCACTACACGTATTCCTGCCGAGGTACTCCTAGGTACCCATCGACTTATACTATCTCTGCATTTTGATACGAGAGTACTGTGAGGTACTACGTAATCCTTGTACTTATTTATCGATACAAGAGTACCCGTAGGTACCATCGTAAATGAATTTAAATCAAATATCGCATGAGTACCCGTAGGTACTACGGAGCTTAACTGTGATACATGATGTAACTTTACTCAGACATACAGAGTACCCGTAGGTACTACCTTAACTAAATCAAAGACAGATATTATTCGGGATAATGTGGGTTAATCGTAAACTTTAACTTATTCAGACATCGAGTACCCAGAGGTACTACATAACTTATATAGAGATGTATTAATCGTGGAGATGTGGAGTACCCATAGGTACTATTAATCCAATCGGGACATGTATACCCGAAGGTACTACGTAACATATATATGTAGACAGACTCCTTGGTCAGATACGGAGTACCAGAGGTACTACGCAACGTGACGATAAAGGCTGCATGTAACTTATTCAGATACGAGGCCCAGTGGGCACTAAGGTAACATATCGACACAGATAGAACTTAATCAAATGCGGTGAGCACTCGTGAGGGTACTTGGCCATGCACGCACGATACAGACTTATCATATGCGTATACCCAGCAGTACTACAAATACAAGAATCAAATAGGTACCATCGAACTTATACTTTAACTCAATACCGACACGGAGCACCGTAGTACACGAGCTTATACAGATACAAGAGTACCCGTAGGTACTAAGGTAATCCCATTAGCCAAGGTGGAGTACCCCTAGGTACTGCGTAACTTTATTGGGATACGCATGTAATCCTAATCACATGCCATGAGTACCCAGAGGTACTGCATGCACGTATCGACACAGGAACAACTTATTCAAACATGAGTACCTGGGTACTACGTAACTTATTCCCGTGATACAAAGAGTTATCAACACGGAGTACCCGTGAGGTACTACTGCATCGTGATCGATACAGGACTTATCTGGATACACAGAGTACCCGTGAGGTACCGCGAAACTCATTCAGATGCGTGGAGGCAATTCGAGGTACTACAAGTCTTATTCAGAGACAGGCTTATCAGATACAGGAGTACCCGTAGGTACTACAGATTCTTATGGCACAGCAGATAACTTATCGTGATACGTGGAGTACCCGAGGTACTACGCATCGCATCGATACAGCACGTAACTTATCGGGATACAGAGTACCCGTGTAGTACTACATGTAACGCATCGACATGTAATGCAGCTTATCAAACATAGGAGTACCTCGTAGGTACTACGTAACTTAATCAAATAAAGCACGGTGAGGTACAAATGCATCCTATTCTCGTATACGTGAGTACCCGTGAGTACTACGTAACTTATTCGT